>CM032062.1:67065718-67665718 GCA_018831715.1 Matsumurasca onukii | reverse complement strand
ACACCGTCTACACTGGATGCCGTCCTTGGACCTACCGTGTATTCCTCTAACTGGGGCTACATCTCCGACCATTTTGAGATATTCTTTATATTCTGTGTCAGTCATTCCTTCCAAATTGCTAATTTTCTTATTTATGACTGGACACTCACTGAACAATGCAGCACCTCTTCCTTTTTGCGGCAGCGCTTTCCATTTAAGATATTCATTTTCCTGCAGGGTCTTGCGAATGGTTTTTGAATTAATTTGGTCTATGTTATGTATTTCCGGTATCTTGAGCATATCAAAACAGTAATGGATTTCCTTTTTTAAATCTTGAAATTTCATTATATATGGATCATTTAATTTGATGAGGTTTTTACTTATGTTAATATGTTGAATATATGCTTCCCAATGTGTTCTCATCAATCCTAGTCCTTTGGATCCCTTGGGAGAGTATAAAATAGACGAACTAAAATCATTAGGGAGCTCTAGGATCTCTTTAACCGCTGATCGTGTGATTAGGTCAATGTCATTGAAGAAACCTACGCTTAATTTTGCTAACGGGGCACATTGAAATGGGAATATTAGGGTTGGCCATATAAAATTGTTCAAGACATAAAACTTTTGTGTTGACTTCAAAAAAGGAGTTTTTATAATGTTATCAATTTTTGATTTAAATTATTTATGATTATTTCTTTATTTAGTACAATTTCATTTGTAAAATTGACCCCTAAGTACTTAATAGTTTCTTCAGATGAAATTGATTGAATAGTATTGTTTTCCAAATTAAAGCTTTCTGGACTAAGGTTTCCTTTTGAAACATTTATTATTTTAGTTTTGGACGTATTCAGTTTCAACCCTATTTGTTGGAATTGGCTTAAGATCTTGTCATATAAAATCAATATTTCGTTTTTTCCTTTAGCAACTAACACTGTATCGTCCGCAAAACTTAAGATACTCACTGCTCCAAGTTCTTGGTCTAATTTATATCCGTAATGTTCTGCTAGATTTGGTTCAGACATTTCATTGAGGATATGGTCAATTGAGAGGTTAAAAAGTGTAGGTGATAAAGGAGCTCCTTGTAATACACCACGGAGAATGTCAATGCTTTTGGTTTTTCCAAAACTCGTTTCAATTTGAGTACTGTTTCCGATCTGTAAATTTATGATGTTAGATTTCAACAAAGTAGGCATCTCTAATGACTCTAAAACTGCTGACATGTGATTGTGGCCTACATTGTCGTACGCTTTCTCGACATCTAGTATAAAAATACAGCAATCGTTCTTCTTTTGTTTGGCATCACTTAAGACGTTATTCAGAACATTAGTATTTATATATGTTCCCGGTTGATTCGTGAAGCCTTTTTGAATGCTGTTGAATGAAACATATTGTTTTAATCGTTGGTCTAACACCTTTTCATATACTCTTCTTACAACTGAGCAGATTGATATGGGCCTCCAATTGGTAACCTCGTTGACATTTCCTCCTTTGTCTAAAAGAATTGTTCTTGCTTTTTTAAAACATTCCGGGATGACATTTTGCGAATGAGAGAGGGAGAATATTAACGCGAGTATTTTATCTATGTTTTTCACTTTGAGAACTCGCATGAGAATATGGTCAGGCCCAGGAGATGTGTCTATCTTCATGCGTTTTATTGCCTGAGCCACTTCTTCAATGCTTATTGTTTCCGAATAATCTGCATTCAGAGAAATTTCATTTTCTTTTTGAACTTTTTTATAGGTAGGAAGAACTCTGTCATTTGATATGCCCAATCTACTATGAAAATGTGCATACAAATCTTTAAGGTTTATTTTACATGGTTTAGTTTCGTTCCCCATTATTCTTCTTACAGCTCTCCGTCGCCTGTTGTAAAACTCATATTGAATCAATTCGTAATCGAACCTCTCTTTCCTTTTTTTACGATCATTTTTTGTTTTTCTTTCGGGATTTGAAGAGTTTGAGTAGGATCTGTTCTGGGAAACTAAAAGTTTCTTCTTCTTTCGCATTTCGTAATATTTTCTAGCTGGATGTTTCGGTCCAGGTAAATCGTGAATTATTTCGGCCAGAAACTTTAAAAACTCTGCCACTTTTGACGAAAAGTCTTGATTACTCAGCTCACTAGAAAATACATTTATCCATTTATCCACTTGTATTTTGATCTTATCATTGATTTCCATATTAGTGTTGACTTTGACATTAGGTTGACTGCTTTGTTTAGTAAAATCGTGTTCTTCAACGTTAGACTTTCTCAATACATACTTTTCTGCGATTTGTTTTCGATGGATGTCGTGGTGGGATTTTGCAATATGAATCTTTAACCCCTTTGAGTTATTAAATAACTTACCACAGTGGGTACATTTGTTTTCACTTTGATCTTCATTAGACTTTGTAAAATTTATGTTATTTAGATCAGTTGTTTCTAAATTAGCACGTTCCTTTCTTGATTTGATTGGAGTCTCCTTACGATTAAGCACCAAGTCAGAAGTGTCCACACTGGTATGTTTGTCAGAACAGTGCTTGTCGTGCACTTTGATTGCTCTCTTTGTAAATCTCTTGCCACATTTATGGCAGAATTGGTATTTAGAGTCCAATATTTCGGAACCATTTATTGTCAAGTCTTTGAAGGACCTGTCTGTGGCATTAGCCAGTTGAGCCAATGTGCTACTGTTGCTTTGCTGAGACTCTTCAATGAAACTGTCTTCTCCTTGCCATTCATAAACAGGTCTGAAGTACCTCTCATCTCTGTTTCCCGGCCTCACATTAAATGTCAAACCAGTAGATGTGCCCGGTTGATTGTTTAGGCTGATCAAATTATTTTCATAATTGTACCTTTTGGGTCCTGGATTGAGTTCCACGTCACCGCAAAGTATCAAAACCCACTGTATTATAAAAGTAAAGTTGAAGGATTTCCCTAAGTGTTTAGTCGTCTTCTTTAATTTACGAGGATTCGTATTTTTACTAAACTGCCTAGATTTGGACTGAACCAAGGCTTGATGGATATTATAATGAACAAACTCAATGTAAACCTTATTGTGTGGTAGTTGAACACTTTCTATTTGTCCTAGACAAGTAAACACGGCAATAAATAGCTTACACTTTAGAAGAATATCAAAAATTATTAAAGACTTTTTCATTTTGGGTAATTAACCTCACACTATAAACTTGAAATTTCAATTTTTGTCATCCAACGTTAACTTTTTGGACTACCTATAGCATACCTTATATCAAAATCTTCAGCATTTCACCAAGAAAACGTTTTAAGAGTCGTAAAACTTATAAAACTTAAAATAAAGTAAATATTTCAATTTTTAAAGAGAACAAAATTTTGTGTGATGTTTTTGTTTACAGCAGATGTTTTTTATTTATTTATTTTTTTAATTTACTTGTAATGTACTATTAACAAATGTGCTTATTTCTATTCAGCGTTGATTGATCTGATGTTCTACTTATGCAAGGGTTGCACACAGCACAATACACCCCAGCAAGTGAAGAGTAGCTACACGAGGATACATCTGACAATCTGCCCCATTGTCAGAGGTGCTTGAGAGCTCATCCCATTAGATCCATTGTGCTCTGCACCACTTCGCCACTTCACGCCTAAAACCTTTACCCACGAGCAACACAGAACACTCTCCCACCACCGTGCTGGCTAGGAGGCGGCACTCTTCTCAACTTGCTCAAATTATGCTTCTAGTGGTTGAGTGTGCGTGCTGTACAGAGTTTTTTGGGTTAGTTAGTTCTTTCGTTCTGTGAGCCTTCTTGGAATATATATGTCCTCTAAAAACAATGTCAAAACACAAAAATTTCACTCATCCAATTATGACTAGATTTTTCCTTGTACATAACTGGTGTTGGATTTTTCCTTGTACATAAGTGGGGTTGGACAGGATTGGATTTTTCCTTGTACATAACTGGGGATGGACAGGATTGGATTTTTTCTTTCAGGCGGGAAACATTTTTCTTGCTTCATTTCGGATTTATGGGTGGGACTAAAAGCTAATTTTAGTCATTACAGATTAAAAAGAAATAGTTTAAAAAAATTGAAAAGATATTTGTATAGTTTCATTTTACCCTACAAATCCCAAACTTTCATTCAATTTGTGAGTTTGATAAGAAAACGTGTATAGTACAGCATGATTGTCCCTAATTTGATATTATTAGCCTATCAAACTACCATATAATTTGAGACTTTGCTTTGAAACATCGAGGACTCTTGGAGGGTATTTTAAGGTGAATATGGAATGATGGTGAATGTGATGAGATGGATGAAGAGATGTAGTCTTGTTAGTTGTTACTAAGGCCGACAGTTCCCCAAATTGAATCATATTAATAGCCAAAAACTAAAATGGACCAACTGCTTAACATGATATAAAACTTTGCAATAATTTACAGGCATTGTATCCATTTAATGTCAAACCAGTGTAAAATAATGGTTTACTTCATATTTATTTTTTTTGTCTTAGTTATTTCATCTAATATTACAAACTATTGCTGTTCTTTAAGCAATTGCCTTTGTACTCTGCCTTGGTTTTCAAAATGTGGGATTGGGGGTTTCAACATTCATCAACAATTCTAAAGACCTTCTCACAATGAGGTGTCACTACTGGGGCTTCCTCTGAAAAATTATGGGGCTACCCCCAATCTCCCATTTTTAAAACTGGGGCTACGTGTCAGTATGCATTAAAAGGTACTTTTGGTTCATCCAATAAAATGTACCGAAGTTCAAGTTACGCTGGAAAATTGGTTAAATTTAAAGTTATAAAGGCTTGTTCACACTTTCGATAGTATAAATCTGTGTAGCTTTGGCCATTTCTTTCTGGGTTAAGCTAGAGACTTCTAATTTTCAACATTCATCAACAATTTCTAAGACCTTCACAATGAGGTGTCACTAGATGGGGCTTCCCTCTGAAAATTATGGGGCTACCCTCCCAATCCCCCATTTTGAAAACTGGGGCAAAGTGTCAGTGTGCATTAAAAGGTACTTTTGGTTCCTCTAATAAAATGTACCAACTTTGATTGCGCTGAAAAAACTGGTTAAAAAGTTATAAAGGCGTTTCCACACTTTAGCCTGACCCTGTATTCAAGCCGTCAGCATGGTAAGATCCCATAAGTCATTAAAACTCTATGACAACTTAAAGACAATTTCCAAAATTGCAAACAATAAGTAGACATTGAACAGATTAATAAAGGTTTGTTTGAATAAGGAAGACATTCCAAATTAGGATCTCAAATTTACCGCTAATAACGAGAACGGAAGCGATATAGCGTTTATCGCCTCGGCACAAGAGTTAGTTAGCTACTGTCGGTTGGCAGTTGGCACAGAGGGATGCCATATCACTTTGATTTTGCCAAAGGAAATTAGAAAAAATGTTTTTCCCAGCAGCCTTCAACCTCCATAGTTTATCATACAATTTCAGAGTGTTTTTTACCCATCAGCCTCAAAGGTTTATTTCTTATTATGTTTCTCTACCTTGTCATTTCAATCATACTTATTACTTACAAATAGTTTTTTCCTTTGATCTCTGCATTATTTTTCCTTCAGCCTAGAAAGCTTCTGTTACTTTATTAGACATCACTTTATTCTCCTTTGGCCTTCAATCTGGCTATTTATTTTACCATACCATTGCAGATAGTTGAATTTATTTAAATGTTCTTTTTCCTTAGTCTTCGCCACAACCAACTTTGTATGTATAACTTTACAAGATGTATTGTAGATGAACATTTAAAAATGAATAAAGACTATTCCAGAAATCAATTAAATGAGAAAAGGTGCATTAAAAACAATAGTAAACTTATAGAAAATATTTATTTACAACATTAACAAAGTTCAAAGAGCAAAATAATTTTTGGATAAAGAAATCAAATAACCATGCTGTGTTTACAGCATTATAAGGAATAATTATTAACCAACTCTTCAACTCAGCTATGGTTTCTTGTAAAGTCACCGCGCACAGCACACTGACATTACATGTGTACATAGATGGTTGCAACGGACGGAAAAGATTGCTTGTCAGCTTATCCTTTGAGTAAAGGCACACCAACATCCATTCATTTTCTAAAGAAACAAAACTTTTGGTAGCCAGATGTGACAGAGTTAATTGTTAGGTGGTTTTAAAATCCAAGCTGACATTTTCCTCTGCACTTACCCTTAACACTAATATTCTAAATTGATCCGTCCGATTCATGCATTTGGAAACAAGTTATGGAATTTGGAAACAAGTTATGATATTTGAAAAGAGTCATGTGTTAAATGTCTAAATTTGAGCATTTAAAACAAACTACTTACAAATAGCATTATTTAATCCTTTTTAAAGTAAGCTGGTGGCACAAGAAAATATGGGTGACTGACGCAAAATTTCATCCATCCAGTGAATATTTGTAGTCAAAGTTTGTTTAGTCAGTCCAATCCCCATCCGTAGACATATGCAATACATGTATGCGGCTGCCTTAAGGTTACTACTTTGAATCTTGTTAAATTATTTGAACATCATTTATTCTTTACAGATGCACAGCAACATTTGTGACCCTTGTATTCATAGAACTTTTCTCTTGACGTTTCTTTTCTTCTTTAAATGCTGCTGCATTCAGTTTTCTTTCAACTCTTCGCTCCTGAAACCAAATCATGTTTAGATATACGACTCTAATAGTTTTCACCTTTCAAGAGTGATATTGAATAGTTCAAATAGTCTTCCTGGTCTTTATGATTAATTTCTGTGTTTGTATGATTAAGACCTGAAGACTACAGTTTTCAAAATAAGCCTCGAGTTGTGAACCTAAAGCATTATAGGGGTGTGCAATAGAAGAATTTGAAATTGAAGGGTTAATTTATACACATGTAACAAAAAACACCCTAAGTTTTATGAAAAATGTAATGCAAATTCTCCTCCGAGCAAATTTTATTGTAAAATGGTTTTTAAATGAGGGTGTTTTTTGAGTGTATAATTATATGAATTCCTTCAGTTTCTTTGTAACAAAGGTCACTTACCTTCCTGTACTGTTTGAGAGCTGACTTCCTCTGTTTCTTCTGCTCGGGGGTTTCCTCCTTGTTGCGCACGGACAGTGAGCTCAGAGCTGAGATAATGGAAGTGGGTCCTCTACTCTCAGTGCCTCCTAGCTCGGCCAAGTTCCTTGCAGTCAGACGATTGTTCTCAGCCACCGGCATCCCTGTGCGCCCACTCACCCTGATCCTGTTTGTCTGTGAAATAACTATTACAAATCAACATTTGACAAAAGAAGCAAAAAATATATTAACCCTTTGTCCCCTACTGGGATTTTAACCATCACACAGCAAAAGGCTACATACTAAAAAATCTCTATGTAAAAAAGACAAGGCTAATTATAGTTTTCCCTCTTTTCTTATTTTATAATAATGAGGATAAATGACATCAGGTTAAACAAATTCTAGTTAACTAAACTGCTGCGTGTTAACACGTCAATAGCGCCCAGCTTGCTACCGCGATGGCTCTGCAAGCAAGTATTCTTGCCTTCCTGCCAAAACTTTGGGCAGGAGTCAGCTGATAAGGTACTGTGGGCGAGAAGGTGCTGAGCCCACATGTTGTGCTCTAACGACGAACTTCAAAATAAATTTTTCTTCTGAAATACTAAGTATGGCTTCTTTAACAATCTGTGTAACACTTAACATACATTTGGAGATGTTACTATTCACATTAAGTTTTTTAACAGAAAAAAATGTCATTAAAATATTGTTTACCTTAGGTTCAGTTATAAGTTTCGGGTGGTTGTACAGGTTGGAGTAAGTTGAAAGAATGGATTCGCAATCCCATTTTTCTTTTTCTTCAATGGTTAGATACCTTACGTCTTCTTCGGATGAAGAGTCTGTATCTGATAACTTAACGTTACCAGACTCTGGATCTGGAACCTGCACAATTCATCATTTTACAGCGTTTATACAATCCAAATCCTTTGCAACACTCACCTTATTTATTTTTAGCTTTTCAAGTACCTCAAAATCAAAACTATCATATGTATAGAATTATAGATCATGCTCATTAAATTCATCTCAGCTCACTTACTTGACCTTTTTAATAATTTATCAACAAAATATTACTTGGTAATTTGTTGTGTGTCTAAATCAAGAATATTCCAGTATTATTCTAACTGTCAGTCAATACAATGATGAAAATGTTTACAGAATTGTTTGTAACATGCTAAAACTTTAAAGGTTTAAAAGAACAAGAGTGTTTGTTTTGAGAAACACAAAGAATTGGAAACAAAAAATCTGATTTGTTATTAAAGTTATGAAAACTTGTTCCGATGGATCCTTACCTTTGAACGCTTATCAAACTCCTCCTCTGCCAGTCTTAGAACCATGTCGTCCAGAGGGTTGATTTCTCCTTCAATTTCTTCACAATCCAGAGCCCCAATCTCATTTTCATCATACTCTGCAAACATCTAAGAGAAGATTTCAGTTTTTTGTTACTGCAGTGAAAACGTTTCCTTTACAATCATAGTAGTATCCCTTTCTATTGGAAGTGTTAGGTGAAGACTGCATTTCTTCGTTTGTTTGATTTGACTCCAGTACTTTCTAATCAACTAGAATTAATACTCTCTGGCTGGAAAGGTAATCATCTTTTTATCGTACCTATAAATAGCTACAGGACACATGACACTAGGTTTCCATAGTCAAGTTTTGTCTGATAAGGGTATTTTGTAGGTTTGTGTGAAAACACAGTTTTTTCATGCTCAGCAACATTTCAATTTGAGTGTTGTTATTTTTTGGTTTATTGAATAACCTCTTTCATTCAAGCTAAAATCATTTAAATATGAATAAAAAAAACGGCAAAATCTGTAAGCAGAAAAAACCAGATTTTTAACTTTTGAATACCTGTTCAAACCTGTCGTCGAGTAAAGTGAGCTGATCATTTCTCGGCAGGACTGAACTGGACATGGAGAACTCGGTGAATCTCGACTTGGTCTCTTCTCTGTCTAGACTGACTAGATCATCATCATCGTTGTCAACCTCATCATCGCTGCTGCGTCCTCCCATCGTCCCGGAACTTGCATCATCCTCGCTCATATCCTCATACTCGTCCTCTTCCTCCTCACAACTGTAAATTTAACAAGCTGTTAGAGTTGTCATTTTCAGAAAAATGCTTGAGACAAGCAATCATGAAATTAGGTGTTGAAAAAATGTTCTTTAATTTTTCCAAAACTATCAAGCACACAAAAATTAAAAGATAAATCAATGACTTCAAAAAACTTTCACGATTAAACGTTTTGTGGATTCAAATGTATTTTTATCAAGAAAAGGACTTAATTTAAAAGGTAACCTTGCTTCCCTGTCTAAAACCATTGTTGCATGCCTTTAAAAGCTAGGTATTCTAGGTAGTCTGCACGGAGCTACTGAAAAGGGACTGATTGGTTCAAATCACCTAACTAGTTTATTTTGAGTAACTTTCAATGCAATGTAACCTCATACTGGTTAAATGGTGTGGCGTCCAGAAATCAGTTAGTAACCAGTACTAGTGACTGACATGTCGTCACTACGATTTCAGTTTCCAGTCTCCAGGTTGAATGAGCAACAAATCAATATTTTGCTTGTTGGTGAAGTTAAAACCTCCCGATTTTGTATACTGTAATTTAAAACTTCCTGGCTATTCCAAGAAGAAACCGGTAAATATGGAAACTGAAACAGAAGTGGTAAAAATTGTCTGGTAATATGAACATTCCTTTATATATAACAGGTGGGTAGTAGTCAGTGTTAAAAACGTCAGTGGGAAAAAGTAAGCCCAAGATTATTAAATAGCTGAAAATAGTCTTGAAATAACACTTGAGAATTAGCCTTTTAGAAAACAAAATTATGCCTGATCTCATAAAATATATTTCCCAGCAGGTCCTAATTAAATGTAGTACCGTAATCAATATTGATAGGTACTTTGATATGTGAGTCAGTCATCACTATTTTTCCTATGTACATAGAAATGTTTAAATTTTAGTGATTATTACATAATGAAATTCTCAATCGCTCCCATGATATGCATTTTCAGTACAAAAGCGCTTGTTAAACATGTAACCATAGCAAGCAGAGACCCGTGGTTTTGTTAAGATTCACAAGCATATTTGAAATGCACTCAGTCTTCTGAATAGTAATATTAATACAAAGTAACTAAGTACACTTCAGTTATAGGCCTCTCATTACAGTTTAAATTTGCCAGACCGACGCGACAGCAGCTTTTGAAGTATATGCTGAATAGGCTAACCGCATTGTCAGCCTACTTAGCACTTGCAGTCGCCAGTTAGCACTATACAGCAACGCCTTAAGGCACTTCACCGGTCACTTGGACATCATCTCCCCACCCTCGCTGATACCACCAAATGTATGCCCAATTAAAACACTTGTTGACTGTGTTGTATATGACTATTACTTGATTAGATCACTGATCGGTTGCTCTGTGGTATGAGTAAGGTCAATATGAGTCAGTAATCGGGTTAGCAAACCAGTTTAGTTCCATTTCAGTAGCTCCGTTAGCCTTACAGTAAACTTACAATTCATCTCCAGATGCATTTGCCTGAAGTATGAAATCATCATCAAGTTGGTTGTCAGGATCATCGTAGTTGAAATCTTCGTCCATAGCAGCTACAATATCTGGGTCCAGGTCCAGACGTAAACCTGTAAATTAAAAGTGTGGTGTTTGTAAACTCCATAAGTATTTCAGTGGATTGAATATTTCACATATCCTACCAGTTATTGAAATGGTTTGAAAGTTACTAACTGAAACAGAGTTAGTGGGATATTTTTAATTAGTAACTCGTTTACTGTAACAGAAATGAGTTAAAAGGAAAAACACTAACCTGATTGAGGAGCAGCCCTGTTGAGAAGCCCAACATCTTCTTCTACTTCAGAAGCAAAGACAGAAGATGGCAACTTTATTTTGTTGGTACTTTCCTGCAACCGAATTTACATGTACATAATCAATAATGTTATAATATACATTGTACATATTATATATTAGAACCCTTCGATAAAACCTTATTAAAGTATTACAATGATTAGCACTTTATCTACTCTTAGTTTCCGTATACACCAGGAACAGTTTTCAAGTTTATTCAAACTTGGAGTGCATATCACATGGACTCTACTGGCATCACTCCTATCACGTCAGCTGTAGTTCTGACATTAACTCAGGAAGAGGTAAGTCTAATAGCGCTCTAAGTTGGTTACTTTCTCAGATTTTTATTAAAAAGTCAAGATTTAACACGATCCTATTTGCAATTTTGCATTTTCAATACAAGAGTAATGTAATGTTCAAGAGATCGTGATTTAGTGAGATACTCGGTAAGTAGCTTACTTATTTCAAGTCAATCTTGCCTAAAGTTGTGTAATTAAAAGTACAAGCAAGTGCGTACTACAACTATGAAGATTTTTAAAGACAAATTGAAGATTAGCAACTAATACAAAATTTATATTGTTTAATTATATGTTTAATGTTTTAATTATATGTTGTTAATTGTCAATGCAAAATTCTTTTGTTCATGGCAATAAAATATTACTATTATTTCTGACATAAGAATACATTTGTTTAATAGTTACATTAAAATTAAGTTGTTAAGCAATTTCGATATTGATCTAATGTTATTGAATATATATTTTCTATTTATTATTATTATTTCTTGTTTATATTTTTGTATGTATGTAACAACAACATCATTACTATAATATGTACAGTAGAATTAAAGTGAGTATTTAAATATAAATAGGCTAATGCTGAAAAATTAAGGCATGAACTAGCTATCACTAATTAGGAAACTTCCTTTATTTTTTCTCGTATGTTAACCAGAAAAATGATCTAACTCTGGATGTTGCTAGAATAAGATAATAAGGCTGTGCAAACGTTCAAGATATTTTTGTATGGGAAGGAGTTTGACTTTACCATTACTATAACATATACCAGGATTTATTTTATTAGAAATCTGACTCTGGGGTCTCAGAATACAATAGTCGTCTGACACATTTTGTAGCAAACAAGGCAAAAATAGGAAACTATGAACCCACTTTCAAAGTACAAGGACAGGTGGATCACAGGATCGGTAGTATTTATGCAAGTATTGGTACTTGAGCAACAACCTTTTTTTGATAAATACACTTTGTTGGGGACAAAAACACTGAAAGGGACATTAAATGTCAAAACTGTGCACTTTTTATAACAATAACAAAGGACCTTATTGCCAAACAAAAGTTGTAAAAAAGGTGAAATTAGGGCTCTAAAGCCCTCTCTCTACTAAGGTTTTGTGGTCTTCTCAAAGAGTACTGTACTAAGATTACTGTGAACATATTTTATCCGTAGCAAAGCACGGTTAAAAAGCTAAAGTGTTAAAGATATTAAATGTATTACTTAGATATTACATTTTAATTTTCATTGATCCACAGAAGCTCTGTGCCTTCCTTCTAAAAAAACACACTCTTTACCTTCGCAGGTGTCTCAGGAGCTTTAGCCCATTCCACTGAAATAGACTGAGCTTCACGTAGATGTTGGAGATAATCATAGTCGTCATCAAAATAAATTCCATACTTTATCTCCTCCTCCTTCTTCTTGGTTTTCTGTTTGTCCTAAGTTTAAAGAAACAATTTAATACAGTAACTTTTTGTTTTCATAAAATTTGAAGTTTCAACAATAAAACTTAAATAAAAATTATACTTCACAAATTTTACCTTCTCTTGCTTTCATCAGGTTGGTGACAGTCTGAATACCTTAATCGTGTTATATTTCAGTGATTTTACAATAGCATATTTGTGACCAATAGATTATATCTACATAAAAATCTTTAATTAATAAGTTTATTTCCAATTTAATGAGAAATACATTGAAAACATCAACCAAGAACTTACCTGGGCTGGTGTGGTAGGTAAAAGAACTTTCTGTGGGGCGGTTTCATCGGCTGTCAAAGGATCTTGCTGACTTCTATGAACCAAATGGAAAGTTACTGAATTCTTCTTGTCGATGAATTTCTTTTTATTCTTTGGCTGAAATGTATAAAATCTTATTAAACACTATTCTATCAAGTACCATCTCAAATCAATCTTGCAACATCCTGATAATGTACAGGACCACCAGCAAAGCGAATTAACCCTCAAAGATTTTAAGGAATAGGTTTCATGATTTTTAAAACCTATATAATTATGTTAATGAGTTCAACAGCCCACAATTATGTCATATTAAGTCAAATTATTTTGTGTTACAATATATTTAAGAAAGAGGGCCTTTGTCATGACTGCACCGCACTAGCATGAGGGGGGAACAAAAATGGCAGAAAACATAATTTGGTACGTAATATATGGACGGACCCCATAGATTAGGCGCTAAGAGCAGAATGAATGATCCATCTACTTCTCTATAGTCACACAATAAGTAATACTTACTTACTTGTAATACTTGTAGCCTACGTCCTTGACCAACAGTTGTTACTTACTTGATAACACTTTTACAAAACTATTTACAAAATGGCATTGGTACAAGCGGCTCCTCACCAATTTCCTCTAATGAATAGAGCGGCCTATCCTACAGACACTTCCTCACTACACTCTTAAACTGGGCTATATTGAGTTCCCGGATGTTTTGCGGCAATGTATTGTAGATGCGTAGTGTAGAATGGGGATAGGCTTTCATCAGATGATTAGCAGGCTAGATAAAAGTTATTGTAAGATATTTTACTTCAAGTTGGTTTAGACTAAGTAGATAAATTAGTGAAACTTGGTTTTGCTGTTTATGCCATAAAAATATTCTTACTTCAGAATAGTGTTGAAACTATCATTTTCTAACACTGCTACAGGCTAAGGCTGCAAAGCACCAATGGGTTAATTTTACAAGCTAGCCTACTTACCATTTTAATTCTTCACTCGCTTAAAAGCAACTACGCAAGGTTAAGAGAACCCCCCAAATAAAGTATTTGGGTTTTCACTTTTCAGCGACTTCTCTATTACGGAAATTAAGCCTCAGCCGAGGTAAAATTTTAGGTTATGTAGAATGGACTGAATGGTTGGTGTTGGGACTGTCGACTGTCAACATGTGATGACTTCCGAACTGGTGACAGTCCTGCGCATAGAGTATCTGGTCCTAATTGAAGGGGATTGGGTTATCTCTGTTACGTCCAAAGGAAGGAAATATTTTGAGTAATAGCATTGATTTTAAATGTGTATATTTAAAGTCAATGGTAATAGTATAACACACACACTAAAAATAATACGCAGTAGAAAATTTAAAATACAGTTTTGTATTAATTTATTCTTATGCGAAAGAGAATCACAAAACAGGGATACTTTCTTATTTGTGATAGTGTTAGAAAAACATAGCACCCTTTATAATATATTGGTTTTATCATTGATTTTAAATGTATAGTTATTCAAATGTATGTATATTTAAAGTAAATGGTTTTATTTTGCTGCGACCGGTTTCGGACCTTGTCCATTTTCCTAGCAGCCTTACAAGTATTTAAATATAAAAATTTACATTAAACAGGAATTGTTCACTTAGGACTACTAATGTTATCAACAAAGACAAGTAAAACCGAGTAGTACCTTTTTTTATATTTTAATTGACGCACGACCAGTTTCGGGAGCTAAGCCCATCGTCTCGGTGCTGTACGTGAAAATTGTCTCAATACATAATTATAAAACAACTACACAATGATTATTACGTCTTGATGCTGTGGATTGACTGGATTCTGTTTCCACAGCTTACTAAATAGACTGGTTAATACCCCCTTGAATATTGCTGATTATAAGCAGGAATTAAAAATGGGCACAAAACATCGTAAAAGAAAAGAAAATAATTAAGAAAAGACGAAAGAACAATGCTTTGTGTCCCTTTCAATAAAGTAATTGTTTACTTAAATGTAATCAATGATAGAAGTAACTGTTAGAAGTACATTTATAAATTCGAAATT
Source organism: Matsumurasca onukii (assembly GCA_018831715.1). Taxonomy (NCBI): domain Eukaryota; kingdom Metazoa; phylum Arthropoda; class Insecta; order Hemiptera; family Cicadellidae; genus Matsumurasca; species Matsumurasca onukii. The sequence goes on along the minus strand of CM032062.1, from coordinate 67,650,838 downwards.
CCGACTAAGTTATAGAACTCAAAACAACGCATTTCGAATGATAAACAACAGAACCAACAAAATCCGAATCAAATGAATAAATACGACCAATCGAGTTTACAAACTAACATGTTCAGATTGCGACAACTTTTCATTGGCCATACCGGAAGAAGTTTCCGTGCAAGATTTAGAGAACATTTACAGGCCATCAAATCGAATAATAATACTTCCATGAAATCCAATTTTGCAGAACACATTTTGAATACAAATCACCAATATAAAGGATTGGGAGACAATTTGAACATTTTAGAAATAGAAAGAAAATGTCAAATCTTGAATTGCAAGGAGGATCTACACATTTATATCCACAATAAAGAGAACCCAGGAAAAAACTAAATACGTCTCCGGTCTCACATAAGAATAAGAAATCCAATTTTCGACAAAATCCACAGCATCATGACGCAAAATAAAACCAATATATTATTATAAAGGATGCTATGTTTTTCTAACACTATTAAAATTTATTCTTTTTAAACTATTGTACTTTAATTAATCAAACTCATTTCCTCCTTACCAGGAAAGTTAAACATAATTTACAGTACTATACTACTGATCAGAAAGCCAACAAGAACAGAACAAGAACAAGAACAAGAACTCTTTACAAATCGATTAGGAGGGCTACTCCTCTTTTGAGTAGTGTCAAAAATTCAAACTTAACCTAAAATGTATTGTTTACAAGTCTTGCATTTTAGCACAAAATTATTGATCAAATTTAGATACAATTATATATAACTGTGTATTCATGAATACTAAAGAAAATTTTTAGATGGTATTTCAATAGAATAGGCAAGTATGTAGGTTAAGGTCATTATTTTCATAACCGCTGAAAGATCAGGCCTAGAATAGGCCTGTTTCATATTAGCCCTCACATTATTAGTTTACTTACAAACAGTACCGAATTTTACTCAGGCAAGTGCATAGGATCGGATTTACTTACTTACTTGATATTTTCTCCTCTTAATCATTGACCGAAGATCTTTGGAAAGATTGTGTCATACATAAAAACTAAAATTTTAGGAACTATTTACAGAAACGGTAGCAAAATATGATAGCTTGTCAAACAAATGTTACGTTGTCTTAAGGGTAAACAATCCCTCAATGGGTTTTGAAAAGCATAAAGCTCAAGCTACGCAACTCTTCCGGCAGCAAAATGTAGATTGTCATGGCCAAATGAGTACAATATATTCAACACAGAATAAAGTATTACATACATCGTTATTCAAGGATATTGTTTAATAACAACTGGGAGATTCCACACTTTTCCCGATCAACGGCTGAGGAGGCAAGTCAGCCTACTCTCAGCATAATGTGGTTTGTTAAATCAGCAAAGGGGAAAATCAGGGACAGGGGAAATCTAAAAACCTGGCCTTCATGAAGCTGGATTACAGGCGCTCACCATGATTATTCAAAGATATTGTTTAAGAACAATTGGGAGATTCCACACTTTTCCTGATCAACGGCTGAGGAGGCAAGTCAGCCTACTCTCAGCATGATGTGGTTTGTTAAATCAGGAAAGGGGAAAATCAGGGACAGGGAAATCCAAAAACCTGGCCTTCATGAAGCTGGATTACAGGAGCTCACCACGACCTCCAGCTGGCACCAGAGAGGGTTAGATCTCTGGGTCAAACTAAGCCATCAGAACAGCAAAATTTGTTCATGAGACATGTGCTCAATTTCTACACTTGTATTGGCATTAAATCAGTGGCGGCTCGTGACTGTTTAGCGAGGGGGTTCACACCACAGGAAATCTGGGGGTAAGCCCCCCAGCAAGAAGGGGTCCGGGGGTCATCCCCTGTAAAACTTTTACATTTTAAGGCTTAAAACATGGATTATTAAGCTAAATATTAAGTAAAATTTATTCTTTTATCTATCGAAACTTTTTCAAATTTTCTGATATTACCACTTATATTTATACCTTATTATCATTTCCGAATTATCATAAATGAAACTTTGATCAAGTCAAAAAATGATTTCTGTGCAAGAACTAAAGGGCTAGAGAAACACCCGTGATATGTCAAAAATATGCACGATATTAAACTTATTCACAATCTGAAAACTACAAATAAGAATGAACAGCAGGAAAATAGTTTTTAAAACAAAATTTGTTTTAGATAAATTATTTTGTATTTCTGTACACTTTTCATCCCTTCAATATTAAAACGCACATATCATACCCGAAATGACACATACAACAGAAACACGTCTTGACAGACGACAGGGTCACGTGGTGTCTCATTCTTGTGGCGCTTTACTTTGAAACTAATAAATAAATTTACCATTCTCTACGATGTAAATTTTAATGTATTCCTCGTATTTTGTAGGGCGTTCACTGATCATGTTCCCCTATAGACGAGCCGCAACTGCATTAAATACTAATGTTGTATCATCAGCATACTGAATTAAATGGGTCGAGTCGATCTTATGACTAATATTGTTGATATAAATCAAAAACAAGATTGGTCCAAGTATTGATCCCTGCAATACACTTCATGTAATATTTTTTTATGGTGATACCTTTTTTTCAACTTTTAGGTTTTGAGTATGATCTCTAAAGTATAACTGTTGTATCATGGTAATCTGATTATCAGAAGCTTAAAATGATAATTTGATAATCATTTTCTTTGTTTTTCAGAAGTTGATCTATACAAATAAATACATAATAAATTACAATGAGAAGATCTAAGCATAGGAAGGACCCAAAAAAAAGACAAAGAACTTCAAGTTCCTCTTCAGATGAAAGCAGTCGATCAAGCCAAAGAAGTTATCAAAAAAACAAATCTAGATCCAACTATAAGCTTTTAGCAGAAGCCAAGAAACCAAGACCTGAAACCTTTTCATTTGTTAAGTACAAGTACGAATTGAACAAAGTGTTTTGTCGAGATTCTAATTTGATTCAGATGTAGACGACTTCTGGCAGTTTGTAAAAAAATATGAAACCATTAAAAAGATCACAAAATAAACACAAAGGTGAGTTGTAGTAGAGATTTATCCTTTGCTTTTTGAATATCATTTGACAGTAAAATAGGTTTTTAATTCATTACCTCCGTCAATATCCAACACCAATAACAACCCTCAATACATATTAAAATAGTAAGTTTTCAAAACCTATTTTTTGTCATTCACCTCCGAAAACAGCTGCTTTAGACACATGCATTGACAGTGCTCAAGTCTCACTTTTTAACCCAGGTAATTAAAGGATTGTTTTAATGATTTTTTTTTCCCCAGGGAGAAAAAGATCATTTAATGATCTTTACGTGGCATGGACATCAGCTGGTCCAATGGTTTTGTTGAAATAGAATGATTTGTTCGATTATTGTTTACTCAGCGATTCAACGACTTAACAATATCAATGTAAATCGCAGGTAACTGCTTTAGATTGAGTGCGATGTGTCGATTTAATACCGAATCACTGGCAATGGTAAATCAAATGAACAGCTGTTTATACAAAACAATTAAAATAAAACTGGCGTTTGACACCATAATTCTCTTAAATATTTTACAAAACATTTTAAAATTAACTAACTAACCATTTTAACCACTCCTTCTACTTGCAGCAAGACAAAAAGTATCGTTCATCACCTCTACTAAAATGTCTTTTCGATCCTTGCTCGTTTGACGTTAAACTTGAGCTAATTTCAAAAAGTGTCACTTTAGGACCTAGTAATGAAATATACTATTATTGTAAAACATAGTTTGGAATTTGACAACAGTTAAAAAATAATACCAAAACAGCAATTTTTATGTACTTGTTCATCAATTTGCTATCATTGCTAGGATTTTTACTGTGGGTTTTGTTTTGGTTTCAGATGAATCCTCACACACCAATTCAGCTTTTGACCAATCCCAGATGATAAATTTAAGGTTAACTACTGAAATTGAAGAGTTTGAAGGAAGACTGCCTCCTCAGGATGATGATTATGACGATCCCTTGACTAAAACAGATCTTTTAGACTTCGAGAATGTTTTACTATGCCGTTTCAAACAGAAGAAGTTCAATATGTAGAAGAAACTTCTTTGAAGCGAGCCGTCGCCAGTTTTCCAATCAGAGGTAAAACAGGTCTAAAACTGCTTGGATATTCATTTTATTTTTACTTGAGCTTGATGGTACTGGCATTTCTAGTTTATTTACATAAAACAGATGTCTGTTTTAACTGAAATGTGAACTCTTTGGTATTGAAGACTGTGTGGTCTGGCTTGGAACTTATTCATATTTTTGAACGAAAGAGATCCTTTAAAAATAAACTATTAAAGAAAACTATTACATGTTTACACAAATTATTAAAATACATAGAGGAGCAAAAGTATATTACAAGTAGCTTTCTACACAATACACAAAGCTAGGTATATTTTGTTTTCCAGATCTAGTTTTTAGTACTCAATTCTAGCATAGTTGACTTATTAAAACACCTTACGATCTTGAAATATCTTCCTCCTCATAACATTTCCATTAAAGACATTTCAACAACTCATAATTCAGGTGTCAGAATTCATGTTGACCAAAATTAGAAAGAGAAGGAAATACAGTAACAAGCCTTTTTCCTGTAAATTTTAAGTGTTTCTGAGCCGACTGCTTGGATTTCGATCTCCTCCTAGAAAGCTAAGAACCCTGGGTGAGGAATAAGCGGAGAAATGGCTAGCAAAACTACCTGGATGGGCAAGCAGCTGACATAGATGGTTAAAGTGCCATTTACAAAAATACACCTGGCTTCCCTTATCTACACTTCGGTAAACTCGGTAGGAAGAGAGCTCAGAATACTTGGACTGGTGTTGTTTGTGCTCCTAAGCAACAATCTCCTAAACTAAGTGCAAGACCAATACAGCCAGAAGTCATTTAAGCTCATCTGTATACGCACTTAAGAAAGGAATCTTCAAGAACTGGAAAGACACATCTTGCATAGCTATGGGATGAACAGTACTGCCAAACAAAAACCAACAACTCAACCTGGTAGGAGCATTGCAAGCGACAGGATCTGCCCAGAAGTACTCACAAACAGAGGTGAAATACAAGGGACGGTCATAGACAACAGGCTCACAGGTTGCATTTAGACCCATGTGAGCCATTGGCTTTCAACAGCATACATGTCCTAAAGAGGCGAATCAAATGCATCAATGGTGGTTGTAGATAGAAGATAGCATATCACTTGCTTGAATCCCACCTTCATTACTTATTTATATTATTGTTCTGCAAATAACAAAAATGCAGCAGCTAATTTTAAAATTTGTGAGCACTCAAAACTCTATTTAAACATTTACTGAAGGGAGGTGCTTTGGAACAAATTAAAAGTTTGCCACCTAAGAGTCTACGTACATTGTTGGGTATCACTTTTGTGTATAAAAGTGTTGTCTAGAAATATTAAATACCTCTTACTCATATGAAACCTTTCTTTTTAAGGAATGTTTACTAATAAATTCAAACGTGAATTTTACCAATATTTAAAGAATTCCCAAACTAAAAGAAAATTACGGTAGATAAATCCCTTCTTTGAAAATACTAAATTAAAATTAATACTGAAAAAACTTTCTTATTAATATTTTGGAAAAAATTCTTTAAAAATCTCCCCATCGTAAACTTTCTACTTCAGCAAACATGAAGTATCTCTAGACAATCTTGAACTTTGGAGTTTATTTATTTTAAACTTGGATGATCATCATTTGGCAACAGTATCATTTTGGACTTGTAAAAACGCTTTGACTGTGTAGAACCGACACAAATTAATTTTTCTCAACAGTTTTGGAATCGTGGGTATCACAAAATGGATAAGATGAATCTAAACAAGAACTCAACTTTTCAATGGTGCTTCCATTTATCTGAGGAAGTTGAAGGTTTCCTCAGGATCTATACCAAGCATGTGTTTATAACATATCTTAACAAATGTACCATTCATGTAGAATACAAATGCAGTTTAGGAGCTTTGCGGATAATCCAGTGTAATTAACACTAACATTGAGTTTGTGTGCAAAATCTTCCACTGATTTAGAAGCTCTGGGACAACTAAAACTGAATTCTTGTATGAATTTTTTGAAGCTGTTAAAACTAGGTGATAATAAAGTACATGCTATTTGGACCTCTTGTCCAAGTAGAGAATTTGGGCGTGTAAGTCATGATATTTGGTCTAGACAACATCAAGATTTTTAAAGGTACTTTGTGGACATGAAATTAACCTGGAATATGCTCATTGATAAAACTGGCAAGGCCCAAACTGGGATATTCTTGTTGTGCAGCTCTTCTACTTCAAGCAGATGTTTTGAAATGTTTATTTTAAATGCCTTATAAAATACTTTAATGGTATAATGTTTTGCAGAATCATTGAAGATACAAAAATTTACACAACTGTTGATTCTTAAAATTGTGATACGAATAATTTAAAACTAAAACATAGGGTAATAGAGATGCTTTCAAATCAACCGGAATGTTTGACAAGTTACGATCACTGGCGTGTGAAAACTAGTATTCTGTTTCCAATTTCGAATTGGTAAAATCAAGCCCTCTTATAACCCGTAGGTGCAAACATTTTAAATTTTAATAGCCACACGAACTTTGGAAATGTTCAATAAATTGCCGATAAATTCTGGTAAAAGATATTTATCAAATTACCAGAAAACATCAGACAAATTCAAAATTTTAAAACTTTAGTTGTGAGGCTAAAGAACTTTACTACAAATTTGGTTTGCTTGATAGAGAATTCATGGAAAGTGTTTGAGTTTCTTTGCATAGACTAATATTTTTATCATATAGCTGAAGATGTTTTCTTTATCTTTTAAATGTTATTAGATTTTGTGTTTTATTTGTTTGTTATGTAGTTAGTTGTCAACACAATTATTCCTATATTGTCATTGACAAATAAAAGCATCAAACTTAATTTGGGGCAACACCTTGTACAAAAATATGCAACAAGTACTGGTGCTACAAAAGAACAATTGAATACTGGCTGGACTGAATACATTCTTGCCAAGAATCTTTTAAAAGAATTGAAAATATACATTGAATTGTCACTATCGTTTTTGAAGTTGTATGCTGTAACAGTTAATATATTCTGTTTACAAGTATCATAAATTCACAAATGGCGATACACCAACTTCTCAGGCTGATTGTAACTCAACCTCCTGACCAAAGCTCAGTTTGCTCACCCGCGCTCAACACTCAGTCGCGTACCTATAGACTCATCGGTAGTGTTGCTCACTTATACTACTCTCATTTTACTATGAACTCTTTTTTTATTTTGCCGGGCACTGCCGATTAGATTGTGAGTTACTCAAGATCTTACCTTGGTCACCCAGCTTCCAGGAGGATCGAGGTACTCAGCTATACAGTCCACTGCTTCAGCCTACCGGTTGGCCTATTTTATTATGCTAACAACTGGTCCACCAGAACCGGATCTCCAGCATCTGAAGACTCAGCTAATATAAATTAACTCAATCTTTAAATCTCAAAGGCCTAATGGGAAAATTTGCTCTCAAAGAAAATAAATTTAATTCCATAGTGACAACAATAATTTTGATATTTAAATCACTTCTGCAGTATTTTGAATCAAAGACATTTAATCTCTAAAGCAAAATATATATTTTTATTTTGTGTCAGAATTAAAACAAAGTTGAAAGTGTTGCCTTTTACTAAATTCACTATTAACGATGAAAGTGCTTGTTTTCGCATGAAAACCATCAACCTCATGGCCAGTAACCGTTACTTTCATGTTCAAACTTTGACTTCGGCCTCAGCAAACAACTTCGGCTGTTTCCGTGTCTCACTTGTACTTTCAACATTGCCTCCACCTCCACGACCTTTGTGATTTTGCCTCGGTTGTTAACAGCTGATCCTGAATATTGTTATCTACTGTCAGTTCTCTAGTGGTTATTTGATTCACAATAAACACTGTACTCAAGTCATATAATGGACAATTGCTCTCAATAATTAAAGCACTTTTAAAGTCACTTAAAAGGACTCAGCTTATTAAAAGGCTGACTGATGCTTTTGTCGCAGCACTCTCTCGCTTTATCTCCCGTCGTGGTATCTGTAAAACAATGTACTGTGATAACTCAACGAATTTTGTCGGCAGCAGCAACCGTCTCTCTACAATCACTGCAACTCCATTCTTCTCAAGCATGACCGCCAAGAAAATATTGGATTTTCCTCTCAACATTCCATTGATTTCAAGTTTACCCCTCAGCTGCACCCACCAGGCGGCCTCTGGGAAGCTGCAGTGAAGAGCTTCAAGTACCACCTCGCCCGATTCATCGGAGACACCATCCTGACACTGGAAGAGTTTAAAACCATCACCGCAAGATTGAATTCATTTTAAACTCCAGACCGCTGGTCCTCTTTCTGCAGACCCAGCTGATCTTACAGCTTCGCACAGAGGGCACTTTCTGATCGGTCCTCTAACCGCCCTTCGAAGAAAACTTTGAGGACATCCTCTAAGTCGACTCAGAAGATGGCACCGCTTTCAAGCAATAACTCAACAGATGTGGAAAGATGGAGCAAGGATTATTTGCACATGCTCCAACAAAAGTTTAAATGGATGACACCAGTGGAAAACCTAAGGTCGGCGACTTGGTCGTCGAAGATGCTCAAACCTCTCCTCTCTCCTGACCACTTTCGCTAGGATCATCTCAATCCATCCTGGTTCCGACACGTCGTCAGGGTAGAATCGCTCTCGGCTCCAGAATGGAACCATCACTCGTCCTGCTGTCAAAGGTGTTCCCTCCCCCAGTGGAACAAGCCAGAACTCAAGCCACTTTTTATTGTTTTTTTGTTTTTGAACCTGTTTGGTTCAAGGGGGGCAGGATGTTCGGTAATAATAATTCACAAATAAATAGAAGTAAACTATCATAATTCAAACACTCCACTTTAAATTTCCCGCTGAATTAAATTCAAACCTCAAGATAGGAGTACTTCCGTATACACCAACCTCTACGCTGATTGGCTCTCAACCTCCTGACCAAAGTTCAGTTTGCTCACCACGCTAACTCAACACTCAGTGCGTACCTATAGACTCATACGGTAGTGTCACTCATTACTCTCATTTTTCTATGAACTCTTTTTATTTCTCGGGCACATTAGTGGCATGTTACTCAAGATCTTACCCCTTGGTCCACCCAGCTTCTAGGAGGGATCGAGGTACTCAGCTATACAGTCCACTGCTTCAACCTACGGTCTGCCTATTTATTCATATACTTAACACTGACCAAATTAGGTCAACTGCACAACTACAACACCACAAACAGAAATGATTTTATCCTACCAGCCCACCACCTTGCACTTACATAGGAAACGCCCAGCTACATGCGACCCAAATTGTTCAACCTGCTGCCTGCCTACCTAAAGAAGCTCTCTACAGAAAAGTACTTCAAGAAAGAACTGCAAGAAAGCCTCAAGACAAGACCTTTTTTATAAATTAGCAGAGTTTATTACTTGTTATAAACATTGGCGTCGTCAGCAAACAATCTTTGAGGGGGACGACCAGGGGTGGTCTGGGGGTTCTAGATTGAAAGGGGTCTGGGGCTCTCCCGGAAAATGTTGCTATTTTTACATTGAAAAGTATGTTTTTGCCTCTGATTGAGATTAAATATTTTGAAATTCTACTTTAGAAAGAGGCAGATTTTAGTAGGTAATGTCCAAATAGACTATTAAAACCAGCACCAAGGCTATCATATTCATGTGGAAAACACTCATTTTTATTTCAAAGTATTAAATTTCAAATATTTTGTTTAATATATTTATTTGGTTAGAATTAATTTGGCACGTTCTTGATTTAATAAAGGAGTAATTTTTTAAAATATTGTAGTGTACTTTGTTAAAATAAAATTTACTGTAATGTATAAAAAGCAAAAGCCATGAGGAGTGTGGATGAATAAACTGTTTTATGTCTTCTTCTTTGGACATCCAAACCCATTCCGTCTGCTGTCACAAGTTGAAATGAACTTGTTTGCAATAGTTTCAACTGCTAAATTGTCCAACACTATTTTATGAACATGAGCAAGAGCTAGAACCGATATCCAGCTGGTGCCTGGTGACGACGTTACGGTGGCGAACTGTGACGTGCCTCGTGCCCTTGTCCTGTCTTTTCTGCTGTGTCTGTGTCTGCTCATGTGTTTGTGAAACTGATACTCACCTCTACTCTAAATTTTTATAGCAATAAAACAAAGGGACAAGCAGCAGGTATTTTAAAATAGTAACTTTTGGGAATTTCATTCATTTCTTTTTTGATTTTGTAGCTTGTACATAAATAGTTCTTTGTGAAAAGGGACAGAATCCAAGTAGCAAATGTTGGGGGGGGACGTGTCCCCCTTGTCTCCTATGGCGGCGACGCCCGTGGTTATAAATAACTAAATGTTTAGTCTAAAGATGACACCACTTTATTTCTCTTTGAAATTACAAATAAAGAAATATGAATATTGGTTGTCAGTTCTCTTGCACCATTTGAAGTCTACAAAAAATTATTGAATGCCGAAAGATAGATTAACGAACATCTAACAAGTTGTATTCGTTACACACTTTATCTCTCCTGAAGTATTGCAACATGTTTCTTTTTCAGAGAAGAGATATTGAATGCAGTGAAAAATGAAAATGCATAATAGCAGGAGATACTGGATGCGGTAAATCTACACAGGTTCCCCAATATCTCATGAAGGCAGGCTACAATCGAATTGGTAAGTAATTAATTAATATATAGACTACTTGTAGATCAAAGGGTCTTTTGTACCATAAAAGTGTAAAATTATCCAATATATACAGGATTTCATCACAGGGAGGTATTGAAATAACACTAAATACTGTTTATTTAATGAGTAAAGTGTTTTAAAGTCATAAAAACCAAATGTACTCTATGACATAACATCTAAAATCCGTTACTAGAGTACAAAATATTTTTATGTCTGTCATTTTGGTTACTATCAAGTCACTATTTTGAACTGTAGGGAGGGTTGAAATTTTGTGTGTTGAATTATCGAACTACAGTAGCTACTAAGATAAAAAATAATTAATCTGTTTAACTTTGTTTTATTTAAGTTCAATTTTTACAGCTTGCACTCAACCAAGAAGAATAGCTTGTATATCACTTTCAAAAAGAGTAGCTTTTGAAACCCTATCAGAATACAGAAATGAAGTTGGCTATCAAATACGATTCGACAAGAATAAGAAACAGGACACCAAAATAGTTTTCTTAACAGAAGGGTTGCTTCTAAGGCAGGTAACTAGATTTCTAAAACTATCCTTAAAAACTCAAAATGTCAGTTTGGTGTAAATAAGAGGTCAAGTTTGTTTGTTCAATGACATCCAGGACTTTAAAGTCCTTTCTACCACTCAACCTTGATTTAGTCAATATTGACTCAAAACTGTCATTAGTGATTGCAGGGATCAAAATGAAAATACAATACAATCTCACTAGTCCGGCCCTATATCGGGATCGGAAGCGCCGGATTAGTGGAGGTTCACTAAAAAAGACTCAATTTGCCAGGAATAATCTTTCTTATGTTGGAGGACGATCCACTTCCCCTAATGATTCAATTTCATTCTTATTCTTCCTTATGTCTGTGAATTTTGTATCTGCCAATGTTAACTTATCACCACTTTCTAATATGTAACTTATCACCGCTTGTATTGAATGGAAGCACCGTTCAGCAATAAACAACGCACAGTTTGTCAGGTGGCTACATGACAATGTCACAGCGCCGGATTACTGGACGTGTTGGAGTGGCAAATTGCCGGATTATAGAGACTCCACTGTATTTGTTTTTAAATATGATTGGATTTTCATCTTTTAAAAAGGACCCTGATAACTTGCTTTTGATGGCTGATTCCACGTAATAGGAAGGAGTAATATTATTTTTACTAACTGAAATCAAAATTGAGAATGATCCTTTCTTTCTGAAAGAAATAATATAATAATTATTTACTTTTTGTATTAAAAAGAAGAGAGAAGAAAGAATCCCAAGCTTTTATTTTGACTTTAAATTAGCTTATCTGGACAGATAAATAATCAATATACAGAAATTCATTTAAAAATTTTCAGAAAACTCAAATAATCTACTCTTTTTATCTTCTGCAAATAAAAAAATAGATTTGAGTAATTTCAAAGATAAAAGCAACGTTTTTTTACTTTATTTGACCATTGTAACAAATTAAAACCAGTATAAACTCTTATATACTGTATACATGAAATAAAGCCGATGTCTGGTTTGAAAGGCTGCAGGGGAGGGCCAGCTCTCGGAGTATGATGTGATTGTTCTGGACGAGGTTCATGAACGACATCTGCACGGAGACTTCCTACTTGGTATAGTCAAGTGTCTGATACACCAGCGTCCTGACGCCAAGGTCATCCTCATGTCTGCTACCATCAACATCCAACTTTTCTCAGACTATTTTGGCTCCGACACTTGCGTCATACAGGTAGCTTGGAAACCATTGGATCTACAAGGTGTTTTAAACGGTTTTGTGATGTAGAGAGTTTAACTGTTAAATCCACAAAGGAATAATCCAGAAAGTAAGTTTGTTCTGTATAAAATTGATCTTCAATAAAACCATGGATACAACTGCAAACTACATGTGGTCAGATAGCCTAGTTCATTCTGAATCACATGTAGTTATGCCATGGTTTGATGTATCGTTTACAGCATGCCCTTGGAGAACAATATTGTAACTTTTTCTGGATCTCGCCTTTCTAAGAGAATATGGATTTGGGACTAGTTAAACTCTCACATCACAAAACCTAGTTTTTAAACACACGGTTTATACTTTTCTTCCTATTTTCAAACATAAATATCTATTTGGTCAACTTTATTTTGTTATTATTCATTGCAGCATCCTAAAAAACATTTAAATGACTCCAAATACGCCCAGTCTCTACAAAATATTTCCCCTCATTCCTTCCGACCTCCACCCTCTAAACACTCCTGATTGCCTGATTGTATGTGTTCATCCCTAGATAAACCCTTCTTGTTGTAAAAGAAAATAATAAAATGTTCACAAACCCAAAGATGTGAGTAATCTCTTCAATGAGTATTTTGTTAATATTGTGGAACTGACCAACCAATGTAATTTACAAAATAGCAGACAATATGGAGAAAACATAAATATTTCTCAAGCAAACTCCTTGTACAAACCAATGTTTAGTTTTAGTTTTGTTACTGGTGAGGAAGTAAAAGTAGTTATAAGTTCCTTGAAAAATAAGTATTCTAGTGGTGTGGATGAATTACCTTTAATAGTTTTAAAAGATGTTAAAGATCAGCTTTGTCAAAGTACTAGCACATTTAATTAACTCTTCATTCGTTTCAGGCATTTTCCAAATGAATTAAAAAATAGCTAAAGTGGTCCCAATTCATAAAAAGATGATAAGAAAGAAGTATCTAACTATAGACCAGTATCTATTTTACCCTCAATATCGAAAGTATATGAAAAATAGCCCATTCTCAGCTTATGGCATTTCTAGAAAGGCACAATCTTCTAGATGATAGCCAACATGGCTTTCGTAGTGGAAGATCCGTGATTAGTGCTGGAGTTGTATTTTTAGAATCTATTATAGAATCAGTGGATAGAGGGAAATTTCCATGGATATTTTTATGGACCTGTCAAAAGCGTTTGACAGTGTCGAGCACTCACTTATGATTAATAAACTTGGGTCACTTGGAATTAAAAACACATGTTTGAACTGGTTCAAATCATATTTGCAAAATCGTTTTCAGTATGTTGAAATAAAGCAACAAGGGTAAAATCTACATTACAACCAATAAATTTTGGAGTTCACAAGGATCGATTTTGGGTCCATTATTATTTTTTGTGTTATTTGAAAATACCCTCCATATTAACACAAGGTCCTCAAAAAAATCTATGCTTGTATGCAGATGATGCTAATCTTAAAATTTCATCTAAAACAGTAGATGAAATTGAGTTTGTGTCCTCCATTGAGCTATTAAATATCAATCGTTTTTAAACCAACATAATTTAAAACTAAATGTAACAAAAACCAACTATCTAACTTTTGCAACCCAACAGAGCAAAAATAAAATTAATCCAGTAATTAAATTTGATAATCAAGTAATTGAAAACAAACAAATGACCAAATTCTTAGGACTTGTTATTGATGAGCACTTGAATTGGAATCAGCATGTTGAAAAACTATTATCTAAATTAAATTCAGGAATATATGCTCTTTCAAAAATGTCTTACTTATGTAACATTAACACCTTAAAAACAATATATTTTTATATATACATTCACACATTGCTTATGGGTTATGTATATCTGGATCAACAACAAAATCTAACTTGGATGATATCCTTATATTACAAAAAAACTATCAGGATTATGTTTCATATGGAGGGAAATGACTCAGTTAAAGACTATTTCAAACAACTAAGAATCTTAACAGTGTACTCTCAGTATATTTTAGATACGGTATTGTACACTAAATTCAATACTTCAATCGGTACATTAAACCCTTCTACTCACAATTACAACAATCGAAACAGAGGGGAAGTGGTTCCTTTTCATAGATTAAAATTTTACACAAAAAAGCCAACTTATATGGGTTTAAAGTTTCTAAAATTCATTCCACACCAAATTAAGCAGGAAACTCAGTGCAATAAATTTAAAAGACAACTTAAAGAATACTTATTGAGTAAAGCTCTATACTCGTTAGATGAATTTATCAATAATCAAGATTGTTAAAACATAGATTTGAATTTAATTTAATTTTTATTTGTTTAAACTATTTAGTAATGTTTTGATTAGGCTATCGTAGCCTATTTCGTAGCGCTAACGTAGCGTATTTAGGCTATAGGCCTCCTATATGTAAATACTAAATTTATTATGTAACAAATTAAATTAGTTATATAAGAAATTACATTTATTTTGTTAAAAGGCAAACATCTAATTAATGTAAAAATTCTGACACTATTCACATGTTACTATGTAATTTTTATGAATAAAGAATATTTGACTTTGTTACAGCTGATTATACAAAGTTAATATAAAAGATGGACCCATTTTTAAAAATTTGTATTTATTAAAGTACATGAATAATTTTTATAGCAATGAAAAGAGGAAGTTTCAAAGTTTTTTAATGTATTACAAGTGTTTTATGTGGCCTCCAGCTGCTGCATGGCAAATATCTACAAGGTAACCAAACTCATCCCACACACGAGCAAGTTTCCACACACCTACAGCAGCAACGGTACTGCAGATCGTTCAAAGTTGTTGGTAGAGGCAGGACGAAAACAGCTTCCTTAACATAACCTCATAACATGGGGTGAGATCAGGAGATCTCAGTGGCTAAAAGTGTAGAGACAGGTCTTCATTTCCTTTGCGACCAATCCAGTGCTGAGGAAGGGATTCATTTAAAAAGCCTCGTACATCGATGTGCCAATGGGGTGGTGCTCCATCTTGTTGAAAAATGAAGTCCTGAGAATCTTCCATAATTTGGGGGAGTAGCCAATGTTCCAACATGTCTAGGTACATTATTCCAGTTACAGCTCTTTCCACACGAAAAATGGTTCATAAACATTTGTACGTGATAATGCACAGAACACGTTTATCTTCGGTGAGTCTCTTTCATGTTTCAATAAGGCCATATTGAACACTTGCAATAGATAAAAAACTTTGAAACTTCCACTTTTCATTGTTATCAAAATTATTCATGTAGCATTTGTACTTTAATAAATACTAATTTTAAAATGGGTCCACCATTTATAATAACCCTGTATAAAATGAATTAAGGTTTTCCAGTTGAAACTGCATTTTTCTGTGGTTTATCTGTGCTTCATCTGGCTTTATTTTTATCTGTGTGCACCCATTGCAGTTTTATAAAACTTTTAATATAAATTTAAGATGTGGCAATGCTTTTTTAGATTTAAGGGTTTAGCCAATGTAGGATTGTTTGGGATTTTTAAGGGGTCGTGTAGAGGGACCCAATAAAAACATTCCAGAAAAGATTAGCTTTATAAAAATGTTGTCCGGTTCTAACCTCTTTTTAGGCTAATTTTTCTATACTAAAAGTTTCTGAAAAAGAAAATCAAGTTGTTTTTTTTAATATTTTTAGGTGCCTGGAAGATTGCACCCCATAAAGCTGCATTATAGACCCATAGTTGTAGAAGAGCGTGGGGGTAGAACTGAAAAATTGAATCCTGCTCCTTATGTTCAAATAATGCATATTATTGATGAAAAATATCCTAGTAAGTATTATTTTTCATTTATTCCTTATTGTTTATATTTTGGAAGTATTTAAACAACACTGTACTTGATAGCAAATTAAAAGCCACAACATTGTGCACTTTTTTAGCTCTAACTCATTTACCAAGGCTGCATTTGTGAAATGCTTTTAGAGCGAGTTGACTCATCCATTAGAGGGTCCGGAGGGTCCTCCCACCTCAATTTTACTAGTACTGGGCAAAAATTGGGTTTTGTCCTTTGTTTTAGTGGATTATACCAATGTTTTTAAAATGTTTCGGCATAAAAAGGCCTAGGTTTGCTATGTATTTCACAACCTTTAGAAATTATTCAATTTAGGATATATTAAGAAATTTATTAGTTTTAATATTTTTTATGATTGTCAGCTAATGTGTTTACAAGCAGTTACAATGAAATTTGTATTGATTTTTCAGAGGACGAGCGAGGCGATCTGTTGATATTCTTGTCAGGAATGGCCGAGATCACGGCAGTGGTGGATGCTGCGAAACAGTACAATGAGAAAGCGAAAAACTGGATCATTCTGCCACTTCACAGTACACTCTCTATTGCTGAGCAAGACAAGGTGCAACATTTCTTTGTTAATGAAGCTTTTCTATCTAGAAACAGAATTTCTGAAATAAAATTGGTAATGGTAGGAAGTTGAAAATAAACAGGATAAAAGTGGTGGATGGGGTGGACTTTTTGATTTTGGGACAGGAGTTTGAAACTACTTAGGATTTTTCAGGTCAAGACACACCAAATATTTTTGTTAGTGCTACTATGATAAACCCTAGTAACATAGGGTCTCTCATAGGGTTTGAAATGACATTTCAAAAATAGGGTCTCTCAGACCGAGGGTTTTGCTAAGTGTTACAAAAACCAGAGTTTTGGTACAAGTGTTAATTATGCATGTTAACAACTGTTATTTATGGTCCATAATTATTGTTAATTATCGTGTTATTCACAGTTATTTACGTCTATAATAATTCATAAGTTTGTGCACAACCACATTTTTCCGTGTTCTATCTTTGTTAAGCATTCTTGTAACCAATTTTGGCATTTTTAACATTGGCTCACTGTAGCTTTGAGTAACCATAACTGTCTTTGGTTAGCAAAAAAATTTCCAGCCCCAAAATTCCCAAAATAATTTTTTTCCAATTCGCCTGGAAATGAAATTTCTCATAAAGTCCCAACTATCCCGCTTGTCCAATGTTGTAGGTGTTTGACTACCCACCAGAAGGTATGCGCAAATGTGTGGTTTCCACCAACATAGCAGAGACGTCGGTGACTATCGATGGTATCAGGTTTGTCGTGGACTCCGGCAAGGTAAAGGAGATGAGCTACGATCCTGTGTGCAAGATGCAGAGACTCAAGGAGTTCTGGATCAGCAAGGCTAGTGCGGAGCAGAGGAAGGGAAGAGCCGGTAAGTTAAACAATCTGGTTCTTGGAAAGAACTCTTCGTTCAACAATCTCTCTCTGGAATTCCCCTTTGATTCATAACGAGGAAATTATAATTAGTGATTTTGGGTTAATTAGGGCAAAGAGTATACTTTTACCTCAATATCTGAGTATTACAGTACATAACCTTAAGTAAGCAAACTTTCCTACTTATTTTCTACCAAGGCTATTTTTATTTGGCCACATTAAAATGTCTTGTCCATCAAAATTTTCATTTCCAACTTTGTTAAATTTAGATTAAAATAAATATTTATAAAAGTAATGTTTATCTTGAAACTATCTTTAACTAACTAAACATGCTGTTTGAAAGATTGTTCAATAAACTACCTGACAAAATATTTAATTAGGTGCAATAACGCGGAAACTGACAGGTAACTAACTAAACAATGCTTTTGAATTGAATTTGTTTCCTTTAAACTTGTTTGATTTTCCCAACTCAGCCTGGCCTTTCTTTAGATAAGATTCCATCACTTCTTAAACATTCATTTTAACTTGTTTGTCTATGAGTACCCATCATCAGTGTTTGCTGATGTTTGCAGGCCGAACGGGGCCAGGCGTGTGTTTCCGTCTGTACTCCGAGGAAGAGTACGCGGCTCTAGCTGCATACTACTCCTGAGATCCAGCGAGTGCCTCTTGACTCTCTCCTGCTACAGATGATCTCCATGGGACTCCCAGACGCAAGAAAGTTTCCTTTCATCGAGCCTCCTCCCAGAGATACTATGGAAACAGCCATACTCTCTCTGAAACAACATGTAAGACATCTAAGTAATTCTTGTTGGATGCTATAGTTTAGGCCTCCTCTAGACTGGGACTCGTTGCGTGGTCCTGTAAACATGGAGGTCAGGTTTTGAGGATGATACAGGTCCAAAGCGGCTCAAACAGTCTCAGTGACATCTATGAGCATCAACTCCCACCATCATTTAGACATTCAGACCATCACCCGTGGTTGCGTGGTTGTCATTAAGCCGTTGGTCCTTGTAGCGTGGTCCATTGTATTTCCATGGGCTATTATTAATGACCCATTCTAAGGTAGAGTTGGCCTTAGTTTGTTACAAGACTACACCTCATAACTCATTACAACCACTCATCACACTCATCCTCCACCACATATTTGCCTTAAATACCCTCATGAGAGTGGTCGGCATCTCAAATAGTGAATAATCTACTTTATGAAATAACACAGAATTGTAGAAGTATGAAATATTTCAAGATTATTAACAACTTGTTTAAGGTGATTACATCAACAGTTACCGTTGTTTTCACCACTTGTTTACCAATACAGATCCAATGTGAAAATCTGTTGGAAAGCTTTCACCAAAATTGTGGGTGAAATTACCTATGAATAGCGTACAATGTGTCACCAGGGAGCTCTGACGAGTGACGAGAAGCTTACAACAGTAGGCAAGCTGTTGTCTCGCCTGCCGGTGGACATTCCCCTAGGCAAGATGCTGATAATGGGCTCCCTGTTCCATCAAGTGGAGCCGGTCTTGTCTCTAGCTGCCGTTCTCTCAGTGCAGACTCCGTTCACAAACCGAGCCTACAGAGATTCCGAGTGCCAAGTAAGAATTAATCAACTATATTTGGAAGTACAGTAAAATCTCTCTTAACTCTCTCCCGGACACATTGAAGCAAAGCTGCGCCTAACGCTCGTGGACCCTGTTAATTTACAGCGCTCGGCGGGCAGCTGGCTGCCGATACCCATCTTGTTTCAGTATTCCATAGCAGTACCTACAACCGGCAGTGAATGGCATGGTCCAAAATCATTTATAAATACACTAGATTTAACATACAAGTATTTGTTATGACCAAGCGGGGTGGGAGGGTGGCGCTATATTCCACGTCGTGGCCCTGGTGTGTTGTGTGGTGTGCCAGGGTCAGGGTCATCCAACCCATCGCTGTCATCAGTTGAAACCTCACTCTGTTGATCGAAAGCCAGCATCAACAAAAACACAATCTTCTTCAATATCACTAAGCTCAGAGCTTCCACTATCACTGTCACTAAGCTCTCAATTTCGCTTTCAAAAAGCTAACAACTTGCTGGCCATATCGGCAACGAAACTAAAATTGTTTGTCAATATTTACAGTAGAGCAAACTATTATTTGTCGGACACTGTTCTGCATGCAAAGTCATTTGAAATAGTTTTTAAAACATCCGCTAGAGCGCAGCAGGTGCTGGAACAAACCGGTAGTGCAGATCATGCGATCTGTGGCTTGTGTTCAACAGTGGGTAATGCGGGCGCGTGGGGATTCATGGCTTGTGGCCGGGAGAGGGTTAACTGAAACCCTTTTAACCAAAATAGCCACAAGGTACAATTTCAGTAATCTCCATTCTGAATTGTTTATGGCTGGTCTCACAACAGTATGAAGGGAATATAAGGAATTTATTAATAAATATTGGAATACCGTACTATTACATTACTGCAATGCTGTTTATTTGTGCTATCTGGAAGAAGCCTCAAAAAGGTTTTAGCTATAATTTGGCATCTACAGAAGAAATTCAAGACAGTAAACTTTTTCAATGCGCCTCATATTATAAAGGTGGTCTTATTGTGTACTATGATTTAACAAACAAAACTTGTTTACATATTTAATAATCTCAAATGCGTTCAAACCGTACATTGTTGAATAGAGTTTAAAAATGTCTTTCAAATTTTTATATCCACAGGCATCTCGGAAAGAGCTGGAGTCAGACCACGGAGATCCAATCACACTGTTGAATGCATTCCGTGAGTGGTTGGAAGTGAAGAAGCGGGACAGGGGAGGGTCGCGGCAGTGGTGTCGTCGCAGAGGTCTCGAGGAGCAGAGGTTCTACGAGGCCACCAAACTCAGAGCCCAGTTCAAGGATCTCTTGCGGGTATCAAACATACTCTCACACTTTGATACCACCGTCCAACTGTTGTAGCAATAGCGGTAGTTCAACTGCTTACGAGGATTTTCTAAATTGGGTATCTAAAGTTTGGGAATATTTCCACTTCCTTGCTCAACCACATGAACCACTCCTCATGAATGGGGTTTAACTGTCTCCTTCAGGGTTGTTAGCAAAATTTAATGAGCTCTGTATGATTCAAGGTCATTGGCCTGCACTCTTAGCTTGTGAGGCTCTAATAACTGTCATATGATCCTCAGGTGGGCTAAAGTTTGAGAGTAGTTTTTTGCTATAGGTGCCTGCTCAACCATTGTTTGTTGTCTGCTAATGCAATACTCGCACTGGCTGCACCTACTAGGTGCCGCCTTTAGATGCAGCAATAAACCATGTGGATAACCATTAGTGGACATTTCAATCAAGCAGGAATTCTCTGTAACTACTTGCACAGTTTCTAACAGTTTGGTATTTCGCTTCAGTTTTGTTTCAGATTATGTCATTGCTTTAGGCTAGGTTAAGGATTACTAGCGTAAAATTCTTTTCTTGTGGAATAAAAAGATTGCCACAGATCTGGTTGAGACTAAGTAGTATCAGTTTTTACACACCGACTTTATAGCTTACCTTTCCTTTGGAAACTCAAGAAAAGATGGTAGTCAACCATGTTCTAAAACCGAAATTTTGAAGAAAATTACAAATGAGATATTATATTGTTGTCCAATATGAAGCTAAAACAACCTTTACCATATGAGTTTCATAAAACATTTGTTTTTCCGTTTTTAAGGACTGCGGTTTGCTGAAGGGGCTGAGAGACCGAGTGCCAGTCTGAGCAGTGCCGAGCGCTCACTGCGCCATGGAGAGGTGAAGCTACTCAAGTCTTTGAAGCAATCATTGCAGGATGCGGCGCCACGCAAACGCCAGACCTGAAACCAGACACTTGGGTCATCGAGGACGAGGAGGACAAGTCCAACTTGGACATACGAGACATTGACTTTCGGCTGCTGAATGACAACTCACAGCTCCAGGTATAGTTTGAGTGCCTTAATGTGCAGACATATTCAGGTGTTTCTGAAATTGGTTTAATCTAAATTAGAGCTGTGCAGGTCACAAATTTCCAGTACCAAATCAAATCAAATATCTTTATTGTCATTTTACAAGCAAGCATTGACAGTGTCATAAACATAACCTTCAAAAGCTCAGTCTAAGTCTTAAACTAAAAGAATACAAACAAGAAACTTAGGGTTAAAAATCTACATCACAGTTAAAAAAGTCATTTAGCGAATAAAAAGGATTGAGCAATAACCAATTATAACATTTATTTTGAAAATTTTCTGGATTTTTCTTGAGCTTCTTTAGTTTATTGAAGATTTTATGAAAACTAAATGGCTGTTAATGTTTTGCTTACCTTGTACCAAAATGAGGCCAGAATTATAAATTTACAGATAAATAAACACATGGACATAAAATTGGAAACATTCTGAACCCCTGACCTTAACACTAAACATCGACTAGCCAGCTTTCTGAGCATGTAAATATATATTAAAGGAATATCTAATTATGTTGCACACCTTTTAATTTACAATTAAGAAACGAGTATTGAAAAGCTGGTACCCTAATATTAACGCATATAGCGCTGGAGCGCGGTCATACCAACAAATAATTTTATTATAATTAAATTGGATCGGTGTTAACGCATTTGAGATGTGACATGTTCGCTATGGGCTTAAGTACTTAAAAATTAACAATGCCACAGTGTACTAAATCCTGGCGGGTTGAAGAAGTATCCTTACTCAGACATCGCTCACTGTTGGGACTACAACACGCACTGCTTCCTTAGGCCGCGGAATGCTTGATGTGAACTTGCTTTGAATTCGGCGGTCTGTGATTGGTCGCTGGCCGCTACAACAGTAGTATCCGTGAGATACATTTCATGATCCACAGATCCTGACAACCTTGTGAATTCTATTACATTACTCAAGTGTGTTATAACTGTGTCTATCATAGTTGTATTTAAAATTATCTTCATTTTAAAAGCATAGCTGATAAGATCAAATATGTAAAGATTTATAATTTGGTTTGCAATTTTAAGTTGAACAATATAATGGTTTACAGTGTGCATCTAGTTTTGAGTTTGTGACTATCCTGATTATTTCTTTTGCAAAATTAAAATGTCTTAGACTCTGGTGCAGTTACCCCAAAGGACTAGCCCATATCTTATTATCAATTGGAAATAGGCAAAATAGCATGTTCTTAAATAGCACTCCTCGGTACATTAAAATTAAGACGCCTCAATAAGTAGATAACTCTGGCTAATCTGGGAGCAATAGAGTCAATATGTTGACTCCATGACAGCGATGCATTGTCAGAAGCGACCCTCTAAGAATTTTACTGAGTCAAGGTAATCAGTACCATTTATTTGAATTTTACTGTTATTAATCACAAATACTATGAGTTTTTATGTGGAGTGTGGGATTTACACTAAAGGCACTAGCCATTTTCTTCAGTACCGTCATGTGTGACTAGTTAATACCAGAAGCCATTGTGCATTGAACCACGCGAGGAAGGTCCTCTCACATTTTTTTATCGTTTTAATAGCATTAATGTCTGGGGAAGAGTTTAGAAAAGTAGTATCATCCGCATAAAAAAAGTCTTTGCCTGTACTGATTCTGGAAGGTTGTTGATTGAAATTAAAACCTACCCTCCCCCCTACTCCTAGTACTGAAATATTAGTACAAGAAGTTAAAACAGCAGATTAACTTTTAATGTTTGCATTGAACAGTTATTAGTTCATTATTAATATAATTTGATCTATTAATTAAAATTTAGCAAACACAAGTTTCAGTTACAATTAGTTTGTGACCTGCAGCTTGCTATAAAACAGTCATTTTCCTGCTTTTTCCTCTCCCAAATCCTAGGGTTTTGGCAAAATCCCTCCTGTTCCCGCCGAGGCCTGTTCTAACATATCTGCTCCCGCACATCTCTCATGTAAATAGCTTTTAGATCTACTAATGTTTTTAACAGTGGTCAATTAAATTATTCCTCGAACTTATCTACAGAGTTTTTAATAAACTATGAAAAATGCCAAGCAAATCAGGCTCTCCATTTCTGCTGTTTGTCATTTTCTTCAACCGTTGACTCCCTTAATTTAAAATTGCAAAACCAGTACTACACATTTTAAAAAACAATACTTGTGTACCGTTATAATTAAAACAACCCATTGAAAAAATAATTAATTGCACAGTGATGTTCAACAATTTATTAATACGGTGTGTGTGATTTTCACTTCACTCCAAAACCAAAAAATATTTAATTTTAGTTTTTATAATTCATTTATATTTTTCCTCTTCTATTAATATCTCAGGTTTATTTGAATGTGTTCGGTCCCAGTTGTTTCAAATAAACCTATTTTAAGTTATACTTATTTTACAGGTATATTATTTGCTTGTTTTTGTGTGAGTGGTCGCATGATTTCTCGCTTTGAACTGTGTTGTTTGTCAGGACTTGCTGGAGGGCTCGAGTGCTTGCAGCTACAAGGACTTGGCCATGTTGAAGCTGATCCTCACCAGTGGACTGTATCCTCAGCTGGCTGTCTCTGACGAGTTCAATCATTGCAAGGTACTGTGCAACTAGTTTTCAGATGAATGTTCAAACATGTACTAGGTATTTCTTTATATCACTGTCCAATAAGAAAGTGAATTAAGGCTGTAACTAGGTTGCAAATGAAATTAAATTGTATAGTACTACAGGCAGCTAAGTGAATAAATCGAATTTCCTTTGCATTAAGCTAACCACAATAGCCTCAGCTTATGTGCTCTATCATCAAAAGGCTGTTCACTACGCTTCCAGCATCGCTTCAGCGAGAAAGTTCAAAACACCCAATATTACCTAATTAAAAATTGTGACTAAAAATAATAAGAAATAAAAATGCGCATTTATTGGTTGCGAAGTTAGGACTTTAAAGTCCTCTCTTTCACTTAACCACAGTACAAAATATAACAATTTCATAACTATACACAAATTGTTTAAAATCTATACATTCAATTTAAATATATACAATTTAAATATATTTATACAATTTAAAATATATATATACTAAGAATTCAAACTAAAAACCACAAAACATTACGCATAATAGAATATTTAAAATGTGGCGGTGGATGCGCGCAGTGTGTTTTTAGCTATATTTTTATCCATACAACGTCCACTGTACTGAACACGTGTGGACCACTTATAACTGAAAATCGGCTGAAGCTATGGTAGTGAAACTTTGTTCAAGGATTTAACTCATTACATAGTGTGCTATTAGCCATATTTTGTATCCATACAACTTTCACAAAATAAATGGCGAGGGACCAAACTAGGCTCTGATAACTGGGTCGGAATGGCATGACTACTATGAAAGTAGCCAAACACCGAGAAACACTTATTTGGTTTCCGTTTGTCTGTACATTGAAATGAATCCATCGGTTTTGGTTATTACGTTTTCTTACACTTTGTAAAAACCAAAACTGACGTATAACATTAAACACAACCGTGTGAAGAACAGGTACGTCAGCTGGGAAACTTAAAGCCCACTTTCAAAATGAAGGAACAGGTGTAAGGATCGGTAGTTTGATGCCAGTACCCAAGCTACAGCCTGCCTTTGTACAAAAATACTTTAAAGTCATGATACAGTAGGAAGTCGATAATCCGAACGTCAATTATCCGAAGACGTCAAAAGTCCAAACGCCTTTCTGGGAAGAAAATTCAACAAATATGTTTTCGTCTAATACGATTTAAATATCACTAAGAATGGACACCAGAACAATATTTTTGCGAGCGAGATAAAAAAAAGTGTATTTGGAACTGGAACGCTCTATATGCAACAATAAAGTTGTTTTCATGCGTAGTGGTGACTCACCCGCAACAGTCCACAGGTGTGCGATGTACTTAGCGTGGCCTGACTCCGCGAGTGTATTGTGGCAGCCCTCAAGAGCTATTTTAGCTCACCCCTACCACTACATCCGTCCTCCCTTTCCACTAGCAACACACTAGTCTGTACCCTGACATAACAAACAGTGGCGAGTCGGTCTTACGCTAGGTACGGTGTACAGTTTATTGCGTTTTTATTGTTTCGCCTTGTTATTACACACGGTGTGAGAGTTCCTCCCAATGGCAACGTCAACGAAATTGAAAAGGAAACATGTTTGCCTTACAATTTAAAATAAATTTGTCATGTTTTTGCAGTTAATTAATTTAAATCGAATAAAATAACAAAATTAAAGCACACACGTCTTTTTTGCCTTTTGTTTGAAAATCCAAACCACCCTTGGTCCCAATTGGTTCGGATTATCGACGTCCTACTAATATTTACTAATATTTTTAATATTTTATCCGTGGTGTAGCACAGGTACACAGCTATTATTAACCTAAAATAACCTGAGGTATGAACTTGCGTTATTAAAAATGTCAAACCTCTTAAATTTTCTCATACTCTTGGGACAAAAAAATATTTTATAACTGACGAAAAATTAATATTTCAGGCAAGACAGTACATGATGTTTAGTGCAAATTCTTTTTAAATTGTCATTTTGCACCAGTTATTTTCCAAATTTTCCTGGGGAGGGCTCCCGGATTTCCCCTTTGGTATAGGGGGTGTTCCTCAATACCCCTCAAACCGCTGATACTCCGCGGGCACTGGGCTTGCGGAGCCTGGGGGTTCGTATTTTCTAAATCCAGTATTGACAAGAGTCTTGTTAACTGTCCGTTTAGACTGTGGGTGAGCAACTGTTCCACTGCCAGTCCAAGCCGTTTGTGTCTCTTCACCCGATGAGTTACTTTGGGAACAACTCATCAATCTTGCAGCTGGCGGACGCCGACATCGTCCCAAGCCCAGGAAAACACCCTCTGAGTCACAGACATCAGCTGTTGTGCTACATGTAAGTATCTGTTGTAGTTTGGAGAGTATTTATACTTTGATGTAAAATGGACAACAATGTTAACGGTATTATATTTGTATCATGTAACTCCTTCCGCCCCCCTGTGGATCTAGTCCTGATATAAACAAATCTCTTGATAAATCTATAATCAGATTTATAGAGGTAGAATGTTTGCATTAAGGGAAACTGTATTTATTAGGCCACCTAACAGTTTATGACATTTCCAAAACATGTGAAGTAATAGAAAGTTTTAAAAAATTTAAGAGTAAGAGAATAAAATATGTTTTAGGTTCTTAAATAAGCTCTAATTTTCTTCTTTTGTTATTAAACTGAAGATGCCTTAGCCGGCGAAAGCTAGCTCTTTCAATTAAAAATCAGTGTAAAGTTTAAAAATGTCTAATTTATTAATAAGCTCTAATATTAAACTGATAAAGAAATAAAATTAAAATCAAACAAACCAAAATTTGAAAACTGTTTCTTTATGTTTAGGTGTTTGCTGGAAACTGCCAAAGCTTACCTAGTGAATACTTTACGAATGCCAGTTGCACAAACGTTGCTTATTTTCTGTACTGATCTTCACTCTAATGCTGACTTCACCAGGTATTTGTTTCTCCAAAGTATGTATTGTAAAAGAAAAACCCTAAAATTATCTTAAAGTTAAATAAAACTACCATCATCTTAAATATTTTATTTTTTATCTATGAGCCATTGGTGAGCATTAACAAAACTTAAGTCTTGGTTACATTCTCAAATTTTTCAGCACATTTTTTAGTATTTATGTAATATTTATTTATATTATTTATGTAGTATTTATGTTTATATTGCCCAATATTCCTCCTCTGGGCAATTTCATCGTTCAGGAGGCTGCTAAAGCTTACAGGCTACTTAATTTCGATGTGGCCAGATCGCCAGCCACTTTTGGGCTGTGCCATTAATTAGTTCTGAGACTAAAACACTTTTCTTCATGGGCTCGATCTTATGTCAGGACAGTTCATGTTTGTCAGGCCTTACACTATCAACATTGTTCTCGTAAGGACTGGGATCACAGGACCCTTTTCATATAAAGGCACTACAGGTAGTCTGGTACACAGGCGGTTCATTAATAAGTATGGCTACGGGCACATAAGCCAACCTAGATGTAACCTGTCGGAAACCTTGGTAGATTTTGCACCGTATTCAGGGAAATCTATTCTTGTATGCACCCTACAAGAACTAGTATTACGAACAGGCGTTATTGTTATTTTCTCCGATAGCCAGGCAGCCCTTGGGCTGGACAAAGGACAATTCACCTCTAAGCTGGTCTGGGAGTGCGTTCAAGCCCTCTGCTTTCTAGATTAAATAATGTTCATCTAGAATGGATCCCAGGACATCAGGGTTTCCTGGGAAATGAGAAGGCAGACCTCCTTGCAAGGAGGGCACTGTCCTTTAATGGACCGGAACCGGTAGTTGGGATAAGTCCGCTCTGGTTTATAAATCCTTGGGGATAATACCTATGAGGCACATTGTCAAAGTGGACAAGCCTGAGGAACCTCAATCGCCAACCTGCTCCTAAAAGGGCCTAGCATCTCAGTAGCATTTTAAGACTAAAACGCTGACATCAGATTCTTATTATCATACTTAACTGGACATGGGCACTTCAGGTATCATCTACAGAAATTGGGGTTACATAATGGTAATACTCTATGTAGACTTTGCAGCAGGCTGAAGAAACTGCTAGCACATCCTATTAGAATGTCCTTCTCTGGAGACTAGGAGAAGATGTCTTCTAGAGGGACGTAATGGGATGAAGTTACTTGTCTGAGCTTGGGGAGTCATCTTGAGACTTTGTGGTCCCCGCAGTGGGTCTCCCAGGCTAAGATAACCGGGCAGTACAATAAACCTTTGGTTGACGTACAATTTGGTTCACAACCAGCCCTACTTAATCTAATCTAATCTAATCTAGTATTTATGTAAGATTAATGTAATACTAACATAATATTATGTTATTACTTACTGTTATCAATAACAATAAACAATAATAATAAAATTATGAAGAATGTGATAAAGAAAAATATTAGAAACTATAGCGGACCCGACAGACTTTGTCCTGTCAAAAGGTTTGTAATGTGGCAGTTTTTTTGTTCGTACATATGTTTTATGTCTGTAAAATAGGGATATCAGCTGGCAACGAATAGCAATAAAGCTCAAATTGACTACGTTTTAGTTAGAAAACGTTTGTACAGGAAATAGAAAAGGGCTGTTTTAAGGGGGTTTTCGGCAATTATTCGAATTTTTCCCGCTGTAAAAACCATCCTTGAACTCCAACGAACATTTTAAAAAAGAATTTGGCCAAATTGGTCCAGGCGTTGTTGAGTTATGCGCTTACCAACACATTTTCACGATTCATTTTTATATTATAGATAGGTACATGTTGTTGCAGAATTGTTTGTGACTCTTGGTTAGAACTGAAGTTCCCGGTTGCTGAGCCAGCCCAAAACCTGATGAGGAAAATAATCAAAGCTCGCTCACAGTGGGAAGAATTAGTCCGGCTTCGATTTGAAGGTACAATATTGTGTCACTTTTTAGTAAAATAAAATGTTATTACCCAAAATAACTTAAACGAAAAACACACTGTGACAAAAAATCAATTTGTGAGGGATTAAAGAAGAGAATCTGTACAAAACAAAACTTGAGACTGTTAAAAAAACACATAAATTTGTCTTGAGTTTATACTGAAGTAATAATTCTACATCAAATGTAGTTTTACTACACAACAGCTTAAATTTACGTTTTTATTTATTCACAAAATATTTTTGACTTTTCTCTCTTGTATTGATTTTATTGATTTTACTGATAACCAGACAAGGACTGCAACAGATTGGAGAACAGTTTGACTAAAGATCTGGTGGCTTTGATGAACAGTCAGATTGTCTATTCCACGTGTCGTCTGCTAGCAGCTGACATCAAACACCTGTGCGTAGGACCAGGGTACAACTTAGCTGATGGTTTCAACCCCTTCTCTACTGACCAGCTGATCAGTCCCAACGAAAAACTGGGAGGAGTGTTTTTAACACCATACCTCACTTACAACTGGTTTGTACTGCCATACTTTTGTTCTATTTAAGTCAATTAATGGTCATGATTTTATATAACATGACGTTATTCTCATGAATAAAACTTGTACAAGAGAGTGAAATAAAAACCTTGACTCAACTTGACGTGAAAAATCACTACAGGAAAATACCTTGTGAAAATAATAAATTTTAATTTGTTTCAGTTTGCAAGATGATGCCACACCGGAAACGTGGAGCTGTGATGTTTGTGGTTTGACAGCAGCGTTGAACTTTCTTGAGAAACTTCAACATTTACACACTTGCCAACCTTCAACAGAAAATGATGGTGACTCAAACTTAAAACTAGTAGCAATAATAACATTGAAAATATTTATGAAACAATGATATTTGATTTAACCATTCCCTTTGATGGCCACCTGTTCTTGTATTAAAAATTAAATACTGTGTTTTTGTACTAATTTTAAAATGAACATATGTTTTAGGGACAAATGAAGAAGAAGAGTTTTCAGCTCCAAAACCGAACAGTATAGCGTACGACTGTCCAGACTGTAAGAAGACTTTGCATTTGACTTCAGTTGAAATTCTCAAGCACAAGCGTACTCATCTCTAATGAAAACTATGAAACCCCTAAAACTACTGATGGTCAAACTTTGTTAAGATTGGTTAACTAGAGATTGTTTTGAATTGACATTAAGCAAACTTGGAAAATTATGTTTATAAGTTAAGTCCAATTATAGTTGGTTTGGGTACACAATCCAACTAAAGACTTGCCTAAATTTAATCAACAGTCAAATACTGTCCTTATGTGTTCGATAGATGTTCCTATTGTGTTCCAAAGCAGATTTCGAGTCAGGTTCATTCCCACCACACATCGCAGGAGTTATTCCTACTCCTGCCCCAAGTTCAGAGATCCATTCTAAACTTGACTTGAAGCTTTGAGATTGATGTTTAATCCAGGCTTATGCTCCGCCCACTGTCATATTGATGTGCTTCCCATGGTCTGGTCCTTTGCGTTGCATGGTTTGGCTCTCTACATTGGGGTAGTTGAGAATTTTATGTGCTGTATAGTTTGGCAATTTGTAATGTCTCAATGTAACTTAACAGAACTATTTTTACTCCTACTCGGGATCCGTGGCTTAACCCACTTGGATGAAGGGCAAAAAGAGTGGTCACATGCAATGAAATTTTATTTAGAATTAACATAAACTGTGAGTCTGGATATAAAAAGAAAGATTGGATGTTGAAATCAGAAGTTTACTATTCAATAAATTAAAAAAATCTTACTCATCAAGGAATATTAACGATTTTATTGTTGGTCTGGTGGCTGGGCAATTTTTTCAAGAGAAACAAGATTAAACAAAACAAAATCCCGATTAGAGAAAGGAAATAAACTGGCTGGAAGCTTTAAACATAAAATCCTTTTAAAAAACCAACAAAGTCAAATAATAAGATTACCACTTACAATTTGTAACTGTCTTGCCTGTGACTGTATGGTAACACTAAGTAAAGGTCGAGGTTGAGTGGTAGAGAGGACTTTGTAGTCCTAACTTCGCCTTGTGAAACAAGACACACTTTACCTTTTACTCAATACGAGAAACAACTGATGTTTTTATTCTTGTTTCTGTGACAAAGCTTATTTTCGCTACCAAATGAGTTGTACAAAATGCTCTACAATCAGTTCAAACAGAGTATTCCAGTCACATTAAATCACTAAATCACTATTTGAGATGCCGACCTCTCTCATGAGGGTATTTTAAGGCAAATATGTGGTGAAGGATGAGTGTAATGAGTGGTAGTAATGAGTTATGAGGTGTAGTCTTGTTACAAACTGAGGCCGACTCTTCCTTAGAATGGGTCATTAATTAATAGCCCAACGACCAATGGAAATACAAGGACCAACGGCTTAATGTGACTTCGAACCACGCAGGTGATGGTCTGATATGTCTAAAAGATGGTGGGAGTTGATGCGGGTATCATCAGATGATCACTGAGACTATCTGAGCCGCTTTAGACCTATATCATATTTTTTACCTACCTAATATCAAAAGGTTATGATATTAAATTGTGTTTAGATTATTGACTGGTTATATCCAACAACAATCTTTTATCACATTTTTATCATTTTCGTTATGTTAATTATTAGTTACAGTTTGTTTTGTGTTTTTTTTATAGTCAACACAATTTTACCCTAAAATGACTAATAAATTGTCAATCTATAAGTGTAAATAAATGTATATCACAAAATTTTATTTTCTGAACCCCAATACATCTTATATGTTCTGTGACTACTGTGAATTTCTCAGTTGGGCTTTTTCTCTTTTCAGGCTGATTTAATAAGATACATCTTTGTTTCTTAAGTTAGAATAGAATATCTTTATTACAACAAATACCTTCACATTACATGAAATGTTGAAAAGGTTTCTTGTTATTGTTTAAACTACACTAAATAGTTAAGTAGTAAAGGCTAAGCTGCAACTAAAGAGAATCATTAAGAAAATCTATTACTTTAGAATAAGATTTTGCAGTTAAAATAAGTCTTACTTTTTGTTGAAAATTATCTATTGACTAGGATTTGAAATGAGTTGTACAATATAAAACTCATATATTGAGGTGTCCATTCAGTGGTTCCATGGTTTAAAGCACCCTCGTACTCCTTAGCCTGAGTGGCTGCACGCTCCATCCTCGTTTGCCTTTTCACTTCTTCAATTTTTTAATAACGGTAACCTTTTATGTTCCTTTTCATTTTAGGGATCAGAAAAAAGTCACATGGGCAAGATTTTGCGAGTGTGAGGTGTGGGGAAGAGAGGCCATGCTGGTAATGGCCAAAAACTAGCGCAAAAAGATGTTTGCCTGGGCAAGCGCATTGTCATGGTGAAAGAACCGGTCTCCAGATCACCACAATTCAGGTCTTTTTTCGTTAGTTGAAATTCGGTTCACTGAACTCCAACTCACTCCAGACAGCAAAGAGGTATTCTCAATGGTCTTCTCGCATTGCTGACAGATTTTCTGAACATTATCAGTCCGAGAAGTTGAAGGTCGTCCGGGACGAGGCTTGTTTTCAATCGACATGTGACTATCATTGAATTCAGGAAAAACACTTGTTCACTCTAGTTTTGTTCAAAACATCGTCTTTGTAAGTTTTTTCAATCATTGCAACAATATCCGGCGAGTTCTTACCAAGAACCAAGCTAAATTTCCCTGCCGTGTTGTTCATTTAATAACACCATCACAACAAAAATGTGAAACCTAATTGTTCGTTAATGTTAATGCCTATTAGATAATGTTGTAAGCTTTGGGACAGCGCCCGAGATCACTTCATCCATACGCTTTCTACACCACACTGAATAATTGCACGATGCTTAAGCGCTTTGATGAATTGTGAAGCTCTTGACCAATAAAGGTTTTCAGGGTTAC
The DNA here is from genome assembly GCA_018831715.1 of Matsumurasca onukii. Lineage (NCBI taxonomy): Eukaryota > Metazoa > Arthropoda > Insecta > Hemiptera > Cicadellidae > Matsumurasca > Matsumurasca onukii. The sequence goes on along the minus strand of CM032062.1, from coordinate 67,617,937 downwards.
AAAAAAAATTGGCAATTGCAATTCATTAAGAGGACTAAACCGAGAAGCCCTTAAAAACTAGAAGCCACTATGACAATACAAGTCAGCTGCTTTTAGTGAGAGTCTCGTTTAGGTGGTCAGTGAACACAACTAGGACTGGACTAGAGAGTGTATATTGCAAGAGACTCCTGAAGGTGTCTCTATTTAACACTTTGAAGCCGAAGCCTGAATCTTGCTAGAGCTGTGTGATGAACTAGTTACAATCATTGCTACTATAGCGCTAGTGTGCCACACAAGCTTGATCGTTGACTGAGACGACAGCTTCTACTAGGTGTGAGAATGGCCGAGCTGGCAATTTAGGTCACGCAGTTGTTGCAGGTTTAAATCCTGCAGCGGAGCAATCCTGATCCAGGTTGTTTCGCAGTTGTTGCTTAACATGCTACTGTTGCAATGCATTTAGGTAACCTAAGTATTTATTAATTGTTTTCAAAATTTCAATGCATTGGATGTTAACTAGGAAGAGTGTGTGTGGTAACACGCTGACATGTTTTTAAAACATGGTATATGTAAGTTCACTGTACACAGGCAGTGTTGTGTTTTAATGAAGGGAGGTAAGGCCTCACAAGCCAGTTTATAACAGAATTGGTTTCACAAATTCGGCAAGTTGTCGTGCGTAAGGGAGTTTGTCTACTCTTTTGGCCCTCTCACACATATGTTGATCTGGCTCAAATACCTGTTTTGACAAGACTTTCTTCTTTGTATAGAGGACATGTTTTTCTTTTTTTTTGGTTGATTACATTTCCAATAAAAGATTGCAAAAGAGAGTGTGTAAGAAAGTCACGGCATAAGTAAAATAAACACAAAAGACAAAAATAAACTGTAATTTTACAAGAATTGGGCCAAGCTTCAGTGTTAAATTGGACTAACAGGTGGACTGGGATAGAATAATACACAATAATTAATATAAAATGTATTGAAGACAACTTTTCATAAACATAGACAATGAAACAACAACAGGAATAAATGCAATCACACTGTCTCAAAGGACAAAACGAAATCATATCATGGATAAAGAAAAAACATGAATCTATACTACTATAATACATTTTTTTTTTCTTAAAGCTGCCTTTTTTAAATTATCTTTGTTTGTGTTATAATATAAATATAAATTCAACCAATTAAAAAAAACTTGTATTAATACATTTTTTAAATATAAATGCTGAAATTCTTAATTTGTAAAACCAAGATGCTAGTACTGACAAAATTTATCGCTTCTGTAATCAATAAAGAACTTGGGAAAAAAACCTATTAAAAGAGGATTTTTATCAGGAACAAACAGGCGAGCTCAAGAGTTTTCCCCGATTTAAAGATTTTTTAAACATCCTCCTCCTCTCAAAAACACAAGCAAGTACGATAGTTTGTATAAAAAATACATTGACCTTTAGTTATCCTAATCTGTCAAAAAGGAAACTTGAAAATTACTTCTTATACCAACTAAGTTGTTAATGTTCACCGGTATTTACACAATGAAGAATCTTTTGCTTTAACAAGATCACAGCAAAAGGTGAAATTATTGATACAACTAAACTATGCAAATAAAAATGGTTAATAATGAAAAAATGAATACAAATAGAAAATAAAATAATACTTGAACTTATATTAAGTATGTACTAAACTGGAAATAATATTATAAAAGTCTAATCAATTTCAAACTGAAGGGCCAACTAGAGCGAAAGAGAAAAATCAGTCTCTTAGAAAAATTAGTTGAGAATCCAGCTCTGGTGGCAGAGAAACTGCGGCAAAGCAATACTTGGCTTGCACTTAGAACTACTTGGATTCAGTTCTCTTTTTCTGAAACAAACAGAACATTTCCCAACATTAACACTGATGATTTGGAATTTTTCTAAGTCAAAAGTTGGTTTTAATCATTTATAATGGTTCAGGGTAAATTGGTTAACTTTATTGTAAAGATCTTATAAAATAGCAGTAATGACAATATTATTGGCAACATATTCTTTTTTTTTTGAGGTTTGGACCACATGAAGTCAAAGATCTTTATTTCATTATCATCAAGATAGATGTCCAGTTATAGAACTCATTAGTAATTTAAGAAAGTCTAAACAGCGGCTCTTCTGTTGTCTTTGGTTCACAAATTGTCTCAAGTATAGAGTGTCTACTATATTATTATATTAATACAGTAGAGAGTCGATTATCCAAACAATTCGATGTCTAGGGGTATTCGGATAACTGATTTTTCGGATAATCGGTCATTGACAGGAAAAATGAAGTACAAATATATGAGTGGGATTAAATAACATTCAAATTTATTTTTTCAATACAATAATTATGTAACAACACAACACCACACAATCAGAATATGGAAAGAAAAACTCTTTAAAATAAGTCCAAAATGGATTTTTGTTTTTTGTCCAGTGACTCGTTTTTAGTTTATTTATTGCTAAGCCAATATAAAGCACACAGGGTGGCCACAGACTGGGAATTATAAGTACCGGGAAATGTGCGTGAGTTCTGGGTGTCATCGAGAAAAATTGGCCCTCATATCAAGTAGCGGGTATAAATGGGTCCTCGTAGGTTACCGCAAGTATGAAACGACCGTCCAAACATGTTGGGCTCGCGAAATGGTGATTGGCAGACTGAGCAGCTGTGCGGTGACGTAAGCGGCCAGTCGCTTGCTGAACTTTTGCTTGGTGCGTGATTCGATTTAATGTTTTTGGTTTCTTTCTGCCTTTCAGTTAACCGGACGTTTCGGATGACTGGGCTTCGGATAATCGATGCTCTACTGTAAAGTATTGTGTTGGAATACAATGATGGACATACTTTAGTATTTGCTTTGGTGTCGAGTTGTGCGGTGAGGGCTCGCACTTTGCTCTTCTCCTGCTCAAGTTGACCAGCCAGACTGGAAACCTCTGCGGACAGCTCGTCCTTGACCTTCTGCAGCTTGTCCACCTCCACCAGCACCTCTGCCTTGTCCTTCACTGCAACACGTCAAGTTTGGTTAAATCCACTGGCATACACACTGGACAAATCTATCAGTTTTATTTCACAAAGTAATATTAAATTAAAGAGGTGAGCAAGTAGAAATTAAAGCTACAACTTTCAGTTGAGAAGGTTGGTTCAATCAAGGTGGTAGCCCTTAGAAGTTGAGTTTTAAAGGGTTTTGAGCTTTCAACTGCCGTAACTTTGATTGTGCGGGTTTTCCGTGCGCTCTTATAGTCCTGTAATATGTTAGAAGGGCTGTTTTGGTGCAGCAAAAAATATTGGTTCCCCCGCAGTCATTTCTGAATGTTTTTTTATTTTCACAGTAAATACCGTGGCGCTGTGCTTCGATTATGATATGCAAGTTGTTTATACTTTCCTAGTTTTGAATGAATGAATGCAAGTTGTTTAGTCCTCTCTACTTTCCTAGTTTTCTTTCTATGATAAAAGGAAAAAATGTCAAATGGAAACATTTTTACCGTAGTATAAAAACTGTTTCAATGGTTGACTTCTGAAATGTCGAGGGTGGCCAGCGACTGGGATCAGTAAGTGCCATAAAAGTTGCCATTTATGCTCTTTGAAGTTCTTCACATTTCTACGTGTGACTCATGAAACTTTTCTTGTTCCTTAACAAATTTTACTTTCTCCAGTCAAAGCTTCTGAAAGTTAACTTTTTATCTTTCTCTGCCCACTTTGAGATCCAGACCTGGGTGCATTAGACCCTTCTGTCCCCCTTCACAACAGCCCTGCTTAGTGAGATGAGCCTGTAGCCCCTCTCAGCTCTACATTATCTACGCCTTAAGTCGGCTACACAGCATCGGACTTTTCCCCAATCCAGACCCTGTCGCAAGCAGGGAGAAAGGAATAAGCGAAGGTCGCTTTGAAAGATGTAAATTTGTACATTTTCTGTTGCATTCTGTTTTCTTGTACATTTTTTCGCCCTGTACATTTTCTGGAGCCAGACATTAGATCGGACAGATTACGAAAAGCACTGAGCGGCACAAAAAGGCGAATACAAATCATGTATGGTTGAATAAATTCATTTTAAAACATTCATCTCTACCTAGGAAATTTTTGCCAGCTCCTTCAAAATGAAGCAAACAGTTCATCTTATTTCTTCTGTCTTCTTCCCTTTCTAATAACCTCCAAAACCTCACACCACATGACGTTCCTTTTCACTTTATAGCAATGAAAATAAAAGCTACAAGGCCTTATTGTCAATTTTTGCTAAATAAAGCAAAAGCAGCGTTATTTCTTTAAAACATTCCATGGGAGACAAAAAGTACAAAAACCACAAGTACCGTTACTTTAAACACCTTAAAAAATAAATAAACTTAATGCCTGCAGTGCTACCAGCGAGGCCTGGGGTGACGCTCGGGGCAGTGTGGAGGTACTACACGCTGTCTGATCACCCAGAACCAAAATGAATGAAGAACTGCAGAGAACTAAGTAATTCTAGCTTAAAGAGGGATCAAAGAAATTAGTTATAGGGGTGTGTGGGTATCACTGTTCAGGTAGTAACAAGTTAATAGCCTAAGATATTCTCAATAGAAATGTAACCAAACACCTCCTAAATTGACATCCATTTTTCCCAATAACCTTACAGCAGGATAATTTAAAAAAATATCTTACTAATTGTCCTGGTTTCTATATTGGGACCACAGAATGTAACAAAGCTGCTTATTCCTTGATTCTACACCGGCGAGCTTTTCAACCAGACTCTTGTTAGTTTCTTCAAGTTTGCCCATTTTCAAAAACCCATTCTGCAGCAACTCTTCTTCACTTAAATCTTCTTCTGCAGTAAATTAAAATAGTAACCTTTATAATAAAATATCTCTTATAGTCATTTACAAATTATAAACAAACAAAAAGAAACTTAGTATGGTAAAATCACCATCAAAGTACAGGGTAAAAACAAAAGACTGACAGTGGACTAATAATATTCCTAGAATCAATAATTTTCAAAAGGGGTTACAAAATTCACTTAATTTAAAGAACTTTCTAGCGCAAATAATAAGTCTGTCTTAAAAAGTGTTTACATTTAGGAGTGTGCAATATGTTTTAGATCTTCGGGAGTTTATTATATAACTCGTCACTCCCATTTGACCAGGTAGTCTTTGGAAGATGTTTGTTCTGTATCGCCGTTTTCCAATCTACATTTCAAATTGTTCCTAGTTTTGTAATAATGAATATCATGACCTCTAATTAAGTTGTTATGGTTTAAACAAAACATAATTGTCTCATAAATATAAATGGAAGAGTTAAAATTTGCAAATTTGGAACATTCTTAGCGAGTGCAAGAAATCGCCCGGTATATCCTAAGTTTGATATAATTCACCGATTGCTCTTTTTTGAAGTACAAATATCCGCCGAAATTTATAAGTAGGACTGAACCCCAGATTTCAAATTAATTCCAAATTTTTGTGATTGGATTAGAAAGGCCGTTCAAATACTGCTCTGCAATGTTGGCATAGGTTTCTAAGCAGAAAAGTTCCTGAGGAAATCTTTTTACCGATACAATCAATGTGGCTGTCCCACGAAAAGTTGTTGTCAATGAACATCCCAAGAAATTTGGTATACTTAACTTCTTCAAGTATATGATCATTTATCATAATCGTTGGATTTAATTTATTTAATGTTTTATTTTGTGTAAGTTTAGATTCAAGTTTTCAAAATATTGGGAACAAATATTGACACTTTCAAAAGTCTTGAACCTCTAAGAGTTCAGTAGAGCTGGAAACAACACTTGTGTGTCATCAGCACATTGAATTAGTTGTCCTTGATTTATGCCACTAACATCATTAATGTAAATTAAAAATAGAATTGTGATCCTTGGGAACCCATATTGTAAATTAACTTAAATAGATAGCTTATCTTGTATTTGGATCTGCTGTGTTCTACCTTGTAGGTAAGAATCCAACCACCTAACATAGTAATCTTTAGAAAGTGTTGTAAAAAGATCCCTTATAGTAGACATTTAAAATTATCATACTCGAAATTTCTCAAGCTTTTTGGTAACAAAGGCTCAGTAACTTGACTCGTTTCAATTTAAGAACTTTCTACAAAAAAGATCTGCACACCCTAAAAGTGTACATTGAATAAAAGCCCCAAGATAAACGTTCTGCAATCTTCTTGCAGGTGGTTGCATGAAGGCTGGTTCTACTTCACCAACACATCCACTGAACATAAGATTTAAATACACACATTAATTATTTGTTCTTCCTTCATTAAATGCAGATTCATATTTTGGTTATTCAAATTTACGGCTAGCTAGTTTCAGCCAATCAGTGACTGAAGATGGTACTTCACAGCCAAAATATCTCAACCTAATTGTGGAGTTTGGACGCGGTGGGAACCGCAAGAACTAGATTATAGTTGTTACACCAGCCGCGAAAGCCTAAGAGTTAAGTTTTACGACTAGCGTTCCATTTCGGTCAAGTAATAGGTGAATTTAAAACCATTTGCAACAGAAACTGCTTGCATTAAATTTATTTGTGCAGTTTTCTTATTTAGAATCGACAATTTGTTCTGTGCTTGTGATGCAGTGTAAAAGTAGCAGGTTTAGACATTTACAATAAACGTATTAACAGATTCAGTTGATGAGTACAGAGATGTAGGTAGCCACCAACTTAAATGAAACAATTAAGACTTCAATAACCAACAAAACCACAAGCTAAAGGTTTGCTGCTACACCAAATCAAAAGAGCTACACTCGCCATTCCTGTTTTAAATACCTTCTTTCCCTTTGCAATACAATCTCAAATTAGCTAAGGTTATAAAGGAGGGATAGCCCTAGATAACAAAAACAAGTATTGCAGTTGGCAACAAATTTTTTTAAATTGGATTTAGTTCAAACCAGTACGTCTCAGCCACCTTAAAGGCTTCACTGTCAGATACTCTTTACTGATCTCTTTGTTTAGATCAGTTTCTTCAATTATTACTGATTCTACCTACAAATAATAATTTAAAATTAAATGTACTTACTTTCGCCTTGGGAAAGAAGTTGGCACAGCTTTTTGTTACGGGTCCTGACGTTGAACAGATCACCTTTCAGTGATTCATTGTCCTCTTTCAATCTGATTATTTCCTGTTTAAACCTGTCAAGCTGGTCCTGGTATTGAGCAATCGATATCATCTCATCAGTCACTGGCTGAAAATTAGTTTACATATCATTCTGAGCACTTCAAAATTAAATCCATTGAAGTTATACAACTAATTTTGCTCAATTATTGTGCTAAAAAAGGTTTAGGGTGAAACTAATCTATTGCACTAACAAACAGTTGAGGACTGAGCAAAACTGCATATTTCACTTTGGACGGAAACATTTTTACAAGATTTACTTTCAGGAATTTCAAAAACGAATTAAAAGCTGTTTTTACTCATAATTAAGTTTGCACCAGACCTTCAGGCTAACAAACAAGGTGATCATAATCCCAATCTAAAAGATTGTTCATAAATTAGGTAAAGCGTATTATCTACCCTTTTAAAACCTCACATTTTAACTTTACTTGCAAGTTTTACCAAAAACTGTACATTAGACAGCATAGTTGTTTTAAAAATAGTTAGAAACTTTCAAAATTTACTCCAAAAAGCCATTAATAAACTATTTAAAAATTATTTATTTGGATTTCATAGTGATCAGGGTTACTGTCAGCTAGTCTAATTACTATGTAATTTAAAACCTAAATTTTCATAAACCTAAAGTGTAAAATGGACGATTTATTAGGTAATTTTTCAGTTTTTTTTTGAAACAAAGTTGTTGGTCTTTATCTATTGGGAGTTTGTTAAATAATTTTTACCAGCCTGAAGTGGAAGTTTATTAAACATTTCAAGGCAATGGGATTCAAATTTTAACATATTCCTATTAAATTTCAGTTATAGACAGGGGCAAACATTGGAATTTTGGAAAACAAAAATTAGAGTTTCAAATATGAAAAGGTAACGGTCAAAATACCCAAAGAGACAAAAGCATCACATCACACAGGTCTGTCCTGCGTAGCCCAGAAAACTGCCTTCAAAACTCGTGATATTTTAGATTCAGCACAGTTTATGCCTACTTAATCCAAAATAGGCTGTTCTCAAAACATTTAATTTGTAATAAGATGATAATTTTCTTAATAAAAGACACCAGATGTTATCTTTTACAAATAAAATCAACATGATTATCCCAACATAGTTTTTTGGATTTCATAATGATCAAATGGGTATCTTTCTGAAACCCAATCATAGTTTTAAATTTAGGCTCTCAAAGTAGTTAATACAACTGGTTACTCTCAGCAGTTCTCGTATCTAAGTTCTCGTAGTTTTACAATTAAAACTTAAATTGGGTAAAATTATCAGAGCAAAAAAGCAATCAGAGTAAAATTATCACAAAATGTGCGATCGCCCAAAACCCCTTCTAAATTATTCTATCTGCCAAAAATGTCAGTCTATAAATTACCTGGACCATCAGATTAGGTAGTTTGACGTTAAAGGTGAAAATGGATGGTGCTATTTTTTAAAACATTACATCTTCCAAACAATTATTCTATTCCAAAATGTTTCACAATCTTGATGATTCAGTAGTGGATGTCTCTTGTGGGTTCAACTTGTTCACAAATACAAAATTTTTAATAATAAATCTTTTTGCTTGAATTTTGCAAAACAACTTAAAAGATTGCGAAAAATGATTCTGGTAAATCTCATTAGTATAACATTCTCACCTGGCGGGCTTTACGTTTGTCTTCAGCTTTTTCAGCCTCAAACACTTTTTTGGCTTCCTTTTCGACTCTTGTAAAATACTCTGTATCAAAATCATTATCTCCATTCACACCGGAGTTATCACCACTTCCATTCAGTCTTGAGTCCACCTGGAAATACAAATGTTATGTACAATAATTCTTATAAACTAAAAGTGTATCAATGTTTATTAGTGAAAACTAAGAGGAAATATGGCCCATCATTCACTTGCAGAAGGCAATCAGTTGAAAGTTATCAATATTATAAAAATAGAAATGATCAATTTGTTAGTCCTCTCTTTTGGCCACAATTCCACAGCCACACCCGACGCTACTGAACTCAAAAAAGTTTGCAGCGCATTAACAGAGATTATAAAAGAAAAAGCGATATCCCAATATTTTTTTAAGTATCGAATCACGCAATTCCATTGTATCAACTAAAAAAGATATTCTTTCTTCTAAAACTACCATAATTTATTAGATGGGGCACGGCAAAAAGTCGTAACGTTGAAAGCGGCCTTAGGAGGGTGTTAATCTGGCAAGAACATTGAAACAACATTGAAAGATTGAAAAATTAACCAACTATTAGTACAGGTTGCCCATACTCTACCTGATTTTGATCTTTGTTGCCCATTGCAAGATTGAATTCACCCAGACTCATGGGTTGTGGTTTGTTTGACTTCTTTTTCTTCCCAGCCTTTTTCTCCTCGTCAGCCATTTTCTTCGCCTCATCATACAAGTCCTTTTTTTCTTCATAATCCAACATTGACAAGTGCATTGCTTGTTGTAAGTCATTCTCGTAATGGCCATCAACAAACTACAAAATTAAGTTGGTGTATTTTAAAACATGTAATTTTAGACAAAATCTATCATAATGTTAATTTTAAATCCGAACAAAAATAGCATGGTTATTACAAATTCCATATCTTGGTTTGTTGCATGTCTTACAATGGTTAGAATTTTTTGCCTGGCTTCAACTGAATGGAATTTTGGTTTGAACCCGGATGTCTTTTACATTAGGGGGTCTTTTAAAAATCACAAAATTTTAATATATCAAAAGCTGCTTTCATAACACTGTTAACCTGGTGAAGGCCTGGACAATAGTTGGTAATTAATAAATTTTGGGTCATTAAACTAAAGTATAATAAATAGTTGCACAATTTTTATCCAAATTCAAATAATAAAATGGCATAATGAAGTCACTTTATAAGCAGCTGATATGTGATTTTTTTAAATCTATAAATCTTGCCTATTTGGAGCTATTTTCAATCCTACAGTGTACAACAGAAAAAAGGGTTACAAAAATAAAAAGTTGTGAGTTAAACATTACTATTACCGTACCTCTGCATCTCTTTTCTTCCAGGTCTCCCACTGTTCTTGTGTTTTTTTCTTTGAATTGTCAGTCTTTGATTTTGATTTTGACTTTGTAGATGTAGATGGCTGAAAAAGAAATTTAAGTAGACCTCCTCTAGTACGACATTTGGTTGTATGAATGAGAATTTAATCCATTTAGATCATAATTTAATTTATTTTGCATCATAAAAATAATTTGATACATGGTTTAAAATTTGTTTTCTAATATATCCGGTCAAAGTCAAAATAATGTTTATTTTCCATTCAATATTATAATAAAAATATGTCAATTGTATACACATATAGACATGGAATACAAAAATGTCAGTTAAAAATAGAAAACAGTTTAATGATTTAAGTCCCTATTGACAATCACATATTTAGGGAAAAAATTGAAACATACTTCTAAATTTAAAGGCATAAATAGGCGGAAGTAGATGGTGTATTGGTCGGCATACTTGCCTGGCAAGTAAGTGATCCGGGTTTAAGTCTAGTTTCGGTGACAGATTTCTCTAGTTAATTTTCCTTTAAGAGTTTTTTAATAAAGTAACCTTGAATTTCAATTTACAGGACCGGTTTCAAGAATAATCTCATCATCAGCCGTGTCTAAAAAGGAACTAAAACATAAATGAAATTTACAAACAATTTATGTCTTAGTTACTTGTAACTTAGACATGGCTGATGATGAGATTATTGTCGGGTCCGATCCTGTAAATTAAATTAACACTTATACCAAAACGTAGGTCTCACAGACCGCCGGACACTTCAGCGGAAGTATAATTCCTATACTCTCATGCTTGTATTGTCCATTATTTAAGTACCTTCTTCCAACCTCTTTCACTAGCTAGAGATAATATTTTTGTTCCATTTCATTAACATTTGTGACGTGGCTAAACGATCTCATAAAGCTAAGCACGTAGCGCGCTTAGAGCTCTCCGGCCAAAGCTTATGGAAGGTCTCTCAGACCGAATGTTTCGGTTAGTGCTACTACTGAAAAGTTCAATACAATTTATATGGGGTCTATCAGAGTTATCACTTATGGTTTCGGTATAAGTGTTAAAATTAATTCAAGGATACTTATGTTATTGGTACTTCATTACTTCAAATTAATCATAGTATTCCTTCAAAGTGGATTTTACCTTACCTTTAGAAGTTATATAAATTGAAAAGGCTAGAGCTTTCCAGAAAAATATTCAGTTCACCATTGTTATACTTCCGAACTTATGCGACATTGTACATTGTGAGCGTCTTATCCCATTCTTGAAAGTTTGGGCCCAACATTTTTATAGTCCCTCCTGGCCCCTAGGTTCCTACCCTACACTGAATGTACAGTTTAACACACAGCAAATTTTAAAACTGCCTAACATACCCCTTCTTATTAATCAGTCAGCAGTTATAAATATTTGTTTTATTTTTCAATAATATGATACGAACCCGACTCAATATTGAAGTCACAAATATTAATAAAATAGGCATGACAGATCCCTGTGGTGAGTTCAGTTGTACACCTAGGCCTACCGCCAAGACTTTGTCCTGGAAGGATTCTTGCCACAAGCCACTTATTAATAATTCTAGTGCATATTTTAACTTATTTCTTCACTATTTCATTTTAAACTATTGATAAATTAGTCAGAACAACATTTTTATACTGTGTAAAATGGTTACACCGTAAAACTCCACTGCCTTCTAGTTTAAATTTACTTTGTCACTCTGTAATGTCCCTCGTTTCCCATTACAACCTCGAACAAAAAGCTCAAGCAAGAGGCAAAGCAGATGTACAAAACATATAGTACAACACTTCCTTACTCCTTAGTAAGGGTGGAGCTTGGGAGGCTTTTGTACAGTGTTTCAAGCAGAAGTGTTCTCAATCCTCACTTGCCCCTATCTAGAGTTATCTGTTGGTACAAGGGATAAACATATCTTAATCTTCTCAGAGAGTCAGGCTGCCCTCAGAGCGCTGGACTGTCCACTTATCAACTCCTGCATTATCCGAATGCTCCCTCGGCTTCTAGCAAGCTGTAATAATGTAAGGCTTGAATGGATACCGGGCATCAAGGATTTAAAGGGAATGAAAAGGCAATTTTCGATCTGCTGGCTAGAAAGGGAGCTGTCATCCTTTGCCGGTCCGAACCACCGGTAGGAATCAGTCCTTCTCTTGTCAAAACTATGCTAGCCGATAGGGCAAATGCGACACACTGAGCGATGGAAACAGCTACCATGCCAGGAACCCACCAAACTTTTAGTCAAGAATCCATCAAGGATACTTACCAAACATCTGACCAGTCTTAAGTCGCCAGAACATCAGACTGGTAATATCTTATATCACAGGTCATGGGCACTTCAGAAATCACCTAGCAAAATGGGTCTCTACACAGGAGATACCAGATGTATTATGTGAGCGCACTCCTGAGTCCATAAAACACATTCTTATTGAATGCAGTCCCTGGAGGCCAGGAGAAGGGTCTTCTAGGGTCTCAGGAGTGGCAGGAGTTACACCCATCAGAATTGGGTAGCGCGATCCTCGAGCTTTGTAAGCAAACGGGGTGGGGCTGCCTAATTAGGAGAACAGGGAGCCAGCACAATAAACCAAAGGGTTGACGTGCGCGTGGTCTTGAACCACAAATTTTCCCCATCCAATCTAATCTAGTAAGGGTGGATTGGACAAAACCAACCTTTCTTACCACTCATCGCATGTTGTTGTTTTTGTTTTATCTTAAGCTATGTATTAAATGTAAAAAAATTAATGTGTATGGTCCATAATAATAAAATATTTGAAATTGATGTCACACGGGGGGATTTAGCCACTTGGATCTTGCCTGAGTATACTTCCAGCGAGCTTGCTCGAGGTGATTCTCACCCAAGTGCGCCCAGCCAAAAATCATTCAAGTCAAATCCACCGCGCCTAGCTGATGTCCTCCCTTTCGCCGGGCTTTTAGTTGAGTCTGTTGAACTAACCTAAGCCTGGGCCACTTATACTTGTGGTCTAGGCCTAGCCAGTGCCTATAGTTAATTCCCTACCTGATTTGATTTCTTCTTTTCGTTAGGTTTATTCTTCTGATCAGGTTTTTTGTTTCCAGAACCAGGTTTTGTTTCTTCTTTTGGCTTTAGTTTCTTTAGTTTTATCCTTCGGTTAGTATCGCCATCGTCGTCAATGGGTAGGACGGCAAATCTGGAAGACATAACATCAACCATTGTGGATTTAACCTATTTCTAAAACTTTAAATTGAAATCGGACCTATTGCCTAATCAGAAAACTTGACAATTTTTCACCAATCAAGCTCTTGAAAATTCCTGTAGCACGATATAACTTTGCGGAAGAACAATGAAATGGAAAAAGGGCTCTTTGACGTTTTTAGCTGGTAGAGCTCGAGACTCCAGACAAGCAAATCAGAAAAACAAGTTAAACAAAACCAACCCCTTATTCCTCTCGTAATACTCTGTGGTCTTCACACAGCTGGTTCTCGTGTAAGTTTTACAGTTCACACACAGAGCCCCAGATATACCAGATACTTAAATGTAGTATTTTTACATCATTACATAAATTGCCGGCATGGACGCATGGTGTTTGAGTTGGCAGCGGGAGAGAGCTCGAATCTTACTTTGGTCAAAGTATAAGTCTTTATTGAGCCAGATTAACCATTTACATGCATTGGCAAAGTCATACATATAATTTTCTTAACAAAAACAATTTCCTTCTCTGAGTAAAGTAACAATTTTTTTCAATTTCTTGACAAATTGTAGATAATCTATTTATATTTCTAGCCTAGTAACATTTATACATTCATGTTATGGTATGCTAGTTTGCCAAGAAGTCCCGAACGCTGTAGCAGGCAAGATCGACCAACATACTTTTGAGGTCCTTTCGAAATTTACAGAGGTCCGATTCCAACCTGAGATGAAGTGGAAGTTTGTTGAAAAGGTTTATTCCGTCATATACCGTGTGATTTTAGAAAAAAAGATGTCGAGTGTTTAGGAATTGATCATTTGTTTGAATGGCGCAAAGAATAATGTGTTTTTTTTTAACGAAACTCGAAAAGTTTTGCTTTACAAATGTCAAGGTTTCAAGGACGTAGATCGACGGGATGCGTTAAAATGCACGCCCGCCGAAACACCCCCCTACAGGATTAGCGCGAAACCAGAGAAAACCCCGTCGTTCTCACAGCCCTTTTTTGTAATTGGAATAAAAAGCGAGTCTTTTTACTTTCGTGGCCACAGATAGGTATCGCAAAAGCCAAGTGGGGGTATATAAGCCCGTAATAAGCTGATAACAGAACCTCGCCACGCCACTTGCTTGGGTCTTAAGGTTGTTCAGCTCGAAGATTCCAGAGCTAAGCTACCTTGAAATTTGTCCAATAAGTGACTGTGAAAACTAAGTCTCTCATCCAGCACCAACACAAGAAACCTAACACTTTCAGATGGACACACCATGGATTCATCCAAAAGAAGGGTGAAACCACGCCTATATGCCTCCCCAACAGAAAAAATGTATCAAATGAGTTTTACTGGAATTGACACTAAGCAGGTTAAGTCATCGAACCACTGTATCCATTGGTTTGCCTCGCAAAAGGAAATTTTCTCTAACTCATTGACGTTGGAACATGATATTGAGAGAGAGGTGTCGTCTGCGTAAAGCGAAAGTTTGGCGTTTGAGGTACAGGAAGGAAAGTTGTTGATGAATAAGAGGAATAGGAACGGACCAAGAACAGAGCCCTGAGGTACACCCCTCCTAATAGAGGCATCTGCAGAGAAGAAGGACCGTACTTCCCCAACCTGATCCAACGCCCTTAGAGAAACGATCTGCTTCCTTCTTTGAAGATAAGACGAGATCCACATACTTCCACCTTGTCCATCGTTGACGATACTTTGATTTGAGACACCGACCACTCCTAGATGGTATTTTAAGGTGAATATGGAAAGAGTGTGATGAGTGTTTTTGATGGATGATGAGGTGTAGTCTTGTTACAAACTAGGGCCGACAGTTCCCCAGACTGGGTCATTTATTAATAGCCCAACGACCGATGGAATGGACCACGGCTTAACGTGACTTTCGAACCACGGGGAATGGCTATAGTGAAAAGTTATCACTGCGCCCGGGAATCGTAGCACGCACTTTACCACTGACCACCCCGTATAAATCTATGAATCTAAAGTAGGTACGCAGGTTCGCTCCCCACCGACCGCCACAATCAGCGATCGTCGCTAAGGTCACCGTACGGTCACTAAGTTTAAATTACTGTTTATAGCTTTAACTAGGTACTTGTATTTGATTCTAATATTAAAAATTATGTTTTACCAAAAGCGTTTTATTTGTGAATTGTTAAAAACCATTAAAAAGTCATCATCTTTTGTTACAAATATTAGTTGTTCTATCACTGGTAGTTGTTGGCTTGTTTTAAAATTATTAATTTGTTATGCCCAAAAGACAGAAAATTGGTTTAGTTCATTAATTAATAATACTGCTATAAGTTTGTCGCGTACCGAATCACGGGTGAATTCAATAATCATTTGTATGAAAATACATCACAGATAAATAATTAATATACTGGGTGAACGAGAGAAATGTTTAGGCACTTCCCGTGGAGCTAACCCCCTCAACCATATATTCGTTTTGAAGGCCTTGGTGTGAAACCGCCAGGAAAAATCTGAAAACACAACTTTTTTCAACCCCCGGCGCGGTAGCGGCCGGAAATGGGGTTGTGCAGTGGTTTACTATTTTGACTGTAGCAGCTGAACTAGTGATCGGATCTTTGATTTGACGGTAAATCGTTGGTGTGGAACGAAGTTTTCTACAACTTTTGTATTTGACATTTTATTCTTCCCCAATAGGTTTGCTATTTGGCTTCAAAGATAAACTGGTCAAAATTTACCTTTTTCGTTTGTTTGGGCTAATTTAACGGGTACATATATACTTCTTAGGACCACGAAAACCAACTTAAGTTAGAACAACTAAAAAACACTATTAGGAAAAAAAGTAAAAAAATAAAATTTTTGCCATAAAATATCTTGTGCATACTTTTGTTAGATTTTGATGGAGCTACCGTGAGCAAAGCAAACGGCCCTCCTGGGAGGCCGCAGACCGAGCAGCACCATGAGCACAGCGAATGGCGCCTTTTTTTTATGAAGCTACCGTGAAAGAAGCGAACGGTAGTCAGCGAGGCCGAGGCCGAGCAATGACATGAGCACAGCGTAATGGCCTGTCTTTATCGACCGAGACCATTGGCCAAGCGGGAGTCTGAGCGTAGCCCTAGTGAGCCCCGAAGTACTGTACTATAAAAGGGGAAAGGAAGGAGCATGAAAAACTCATTTTAGCTCTTAAAAGTAGTTTTATTACGTACACAACTGAACTTGAGTTATAGATGGATCATTTCAAAAGGTCAAAGCTATTTTTAACTACCGGTATGCCAATTATTATTTCCTTTTGGTAATAAAAGTTTATTTATGAACATTAAGTATAGGCAATTTAAACTAGACTTTTAATTTGTAGACTGTACTATGATTATGTATCACCTCACTTTTGTCTTCTGGAGTGGACAAGTCACGACAAGGATTCTGAACTGCAAAGATGTTCTGTTTTCTCCATAATTCATAAAGTTTCCTCAAATTAAACTGTTGAATGTTGTTTGGCTACAACTTTATGAACTAATTTAAATTTAAGTAACATTTTTTATTAATGAGAAGTACTAAACATCTTTCCATACAGTCCTTAATAGTTAAAAACCCTTATTTACTTTCTCGTTGACTAAAGGTTTTATTTACTAGCTAAATAGCAGTGATATAAAATCATACAATACAGAATGATAGTGTTGAGTTACTCAAAACCAAATCATGCATCCTATGCATTCTATGTTTCTCAAAGAGTTCCTTGCCAAGTAAAACATAATAACAAAAATACCCAAGTATTTGTCTAAAACTAAGTACTTTTGAGGTTTCTGTAATTTGACACATTGGAAGTTTGTACATTCCTCATGCGAAAGTTTCAAAGTTCCAAGAAATCACAATTAAGCAATTGTTTTGCACTCTACATAAAAACATATGAATAAAACTGAACTTATATACAACTTTTACTTTACATAAGATGTATCAAACACGTTCTATATAAATTAGAAAGACATACAAAAGTTCACTTGAAAAAATGAGTAAGTTTAATTATTTCTGATGCCGAGAGCTTGTTCGAGTTCAGCCCGCTTCTGCTGTACTTTGGTGTAGAAGTAACGACAAACTGCTTCTTGGGCCCAGGGTTGGTAGTAGAAGTCTGACCTTCGCTCCTCCTCAGGATTGCCAACCACATCCGTCATTGTCTGCAAACAAATCTCAGTGTAAGTAAGGTTCGTGTGTAACCTTCTCCAACAACCTTGGGAGAATTCTTATAATCTAGGAAAGAGCACTTTGATGACTTGCAGGCTTTTACAAGATAGTTGCAGGGACACCAACAAAGAGCTGAAAAACCTCACAGTAATATTACTTTTTGAGCAAGAAGTAATCCTACACGCAGCCTCCAATTGCTAAACTAGATATCAAGGATTCCACCAGCACAATACATGAAATGCTACAAACTTTGTTCTCCCTCCACACCACCTATAAATGATAGCCTCATTACATAGGATCGCCATTTACTACAATCTCCTACTACATCTCAAGTATTAAGTTACACCACAGTCCCGTTAATCCGAACTAATTGGGACCGGACCCAGTTCGGATTAACCGGAAAAAGACGCCAAGTGACAAGTTTGAACGAAAATTTACATTTTTTATGCAAAAGAACGTTTTATTAAACAAGAACAACAACATACATTATATTTTTTATTTATCAGTACTGTATAAATGTTAGGTCATTGCATCGTGAAGGGCTGTAATACTTTTGTGTGATGTTAGCTGCATGCACAGCGACTTGTCACTGTTGCGCCTGACTAGGGTGCCGCTTCAAGGTCGATATTACACTACACGGCACTGCCGGGGTGCGGCGTCGTAGTTGCGTCTGTGTCGCTTACTGCGCATAACAGCCCCTCCCTGCAATGCTTCATTGACGATTTAACGTGTTATTCATCTGTACTGTTTTTGTATTCAAACTGTTTCATTAAAATGTGTTCTAAAAGTTAGTATTTTGTTTTGTTTCTTCCTTGTAACAAAGAAAAAATTTTTCTTTGACATTTAATGTCTTTAAACATTCCTAGAAAAATTCAACTTTTTTCCCAATTGCTAGTTTGGATTAACCGGAAATTCGGATTAACGAGGTTCCGATTAACGGAACTGTGGTGTATTAAGATATTAAGCTTCATAAAAATCGGATCATAGTATAGTTTTTTTTTAGCACAATAGCCTATTTAAAGGATACCCTCTCCTCCCCAAAGGGCACTTCCAGTGTAAATTATCCCCCCGCTATAAGGAATTCACAAGAACTCACAGTGATGCTTGTGGCTACGCGTCGGGTAGGTGTTGATAATTTAAATTAGTTCCTACGATCTACATTATATTTAACATTAGCAAACTTATTTGATTGGTCACTTCTCGCAGTGGACTAACCTTAAGATCCCTAGTCTGTGATATGATCCACTTGTTGATGAACTGCTGCGGATCCTTGGCGAAGCTGAGGAAAAACTCTCGGTTAGTCTTGAGCTGGTTGATGGTTTCTACAGTCTCGTGGATCTTGTTGTCCAGACCTTGGATCTCTTGTTGACTTGCTGTCGACAGCAGGAAATTGTTCATCTGTGTCTTCAGTGTGTCGTCCACTTCTACGTCGATGTCATAGCAGGCCGTCTGCTTCTGTTCCGTGCCCTCCACACTGCAAAATCCGCTTCCATTAATCTTAAGTTTGATATTTAAACTAAACCAAACCGTGTATGTTTGGTTCAGTTCCACTAGAAAACACAGCATACTATACTAATATCCAAAATCATAGATTACAGGTTTTTATCACTTCTTATATTTTAGTCATTCTCTCCTTGAAAAATAGAATCATCTATAATCATCATCAAAATCCTGTTTTTGTGTTACAACTTAAAAAAAGTCTCAATATGAGTACAATTGTAATAGGTCTTACTTCCTTTTTGGAAATTCACTAATACCACAATGCTAGCTTGAGAGACTTAGTCGCTCTTGCTCCTGTATGAAAATCATGCGTAGCGCTCAGCATATATAACTATAATTAAACCAAAAACCAGGAAACAAATACAATTCTTGGAATTCTATTAGTGGAAACAGCTATGAATATTTTTCTAAACATTTGGTTTATACTAACCAAGTTTTTGGATTACCAAGATCCTACTGAAAAACAAAACAAAAATATTTCTTAACTTTTTAAACTTAAAACGATGTTCTCCCTTTATAGTTCAAATTAGTTTCTCTAACGGTTTTTTCTTTAAAGATATTAATCTAGACTTGCCTGATGATGTGGTTGATGACGATTGGGTCTGGTGGATGCAGGAGAGGATTCAGCCGCTGAGGAATCTCAGCAAACTTCATTCTTGAACATGCGAAGATCTGCTCTAGGTATTTGTCACAGTTGATGTACTCTCTTTCATGTTGGTCCTGAAATCGCAAGCAAGTTACATGCTGTTACTAAAATATAAGGTATTCCTTGTGTAAAAAAAATTAAAATACTGTACAAAATAAATTGTTTGGCAAGTTTAATTTAACCAAATGGTTTTTATTAGTTTTAAAGCTTGGTTGATGTATAAATATTCAAAATTACTCCCTTCTAATGTAAAACATTTGTTTGTCAATAAAACATGTATTATTATTGTCTGTACAAGATAAAAGATAATCATTAAAATTTTCTGTCAATAGCAAACTAAAACAATCCTGCTTTTGTGACAGAGAAAGGTCACAGTCATTGCTTTCAATGTCAAATATCATCAGCAGGTTTGGCCTGATTTCCTTAAAGACAAGTATTTAAATCGTTACTTAAATGCCATTAAGTTATTAACCTAGGTTGTGCAAACATTTTAAGAAACCTGAAAAAGAAAAATGTGTCTGTAAAAAATTCAAGAACAGTGACCTGCAACTTGTGAGTCTTGATGTACTGCCAGAGTGCGTTGATGATGACAGGACGTGTCTGGGTGTGGACGCCCAGCAAGCGAGCTAACCGTGGATCCAGCTTGAACTGCAAGGGCTGGTAGTCCAGGAGCAACAGGATGGTACACCTCACGTTCTTGTCTCCTGGCCTCTTCACCTACACATGTAACCTGATTCAAGTACCCTTTCCGGTTTTTAACCCTCTACCACAGCCGTCAATAAAACAATAAACCTCCGTTTTAATAAATCACTCAGGCTGTAACGCTTACTTTCTTCACTATTACTACCATCAAACTCAAAATCAATCTCACTGTCACTTAGGAACTACTAAATTCTTTGATTGACCCACTACAAGCCAGAAACAAAGTGAATTAACGCATCCACTGAGTCAGGTGGTATTCAAACTATTACACAGAATCAAATGCAATTTTCATGTTTTAACAATATCATCGCAATGAATGTATTAATCTAATAATTAAAGCATCTCTAGAGCAAAATAATAAACGAAAAGAAATTCTGCAGACAGTAATAAGGAAACCGGCCAAAGAGCACAAGCAATCAAACTTTTAATTACACTGGCAATCAGATACTTCTGTTGTAAGTTTCAGATTACTTATTTCAGATGTATGAGAACGAGTAGCTGTCATAACTTGTGAATATTCCCGACTTCTAATTTGAATCAATCAAAATATTTTTAAATTACCACGATATAACGTAATATTAAGCATCTGAATTCTCCACACGTTAAATGACAAGTATCACCCAAAATTTACGTCCTATGACCTTTAGTATACTTAAAACAACTTGTTTAATAAATTAGCTATTTAGCGTTTATACAAATTAAGATCTTAAAACAACTTGCTGACAGTAAAGCTTTTTTGGGTCAAATTTAAAACTTGCAGGTAGAACTAAATTTGTACGTGAACATTGTCTTCGTCTTATTGTCTTTCAAGAATAACTTATTGTTCTTATTGTCTTCGGGAATAAGTTGGATTCTAACATAACTTTCAATGTTCTTTACGTGTCTGACGATGAAGAGATCTCTTCGAAACATGTAACACATTTGTTACCATTCTTCAAATTCTTTTGGATTACTGACGAGGTAAACAACCTATATTTTTGTCATATCAAATCCAAAGGGACAAACAAAATGAATTGTGATTACTTTCAGAAGAAGCTTGAATAAAGACAAGCCATATCTTACTCTTTTTAACTTACCAATTCCTTTAACACTTAGTGCATTAAACACCAAGAAAAGTAGTTTAAAGCTTAAGTCCACTGAACTCTGAACATTAAATTCACAGGGGTTTCACCGCCCAAAAGGCTAGTTTTTAATATCCTATTTGAAAACTAAGTGTAGTATTTTTGACTAAACATATTAAATGGTTTGAAAAATCGTGTTAATTTGGCGGCCCCTCCTGCTATAGCTTTTGAGTGCCATTTCACTTCCGCAATGGTTTCCGAGTGCCATTAGGTTTCACTCCCTTGACTGCTTCCACGTGCATTTTGCTCTCTCAAAGGCTTCCAACAGCAGTTTCACACTGTATCTAGTATTTAATGTACCTGGAAGCCGTCCGTCTCTTGAGTGGTGGGGGTACGGTGCCACTCCACCAGGTGGTTATCAGGCCCGTACAAGTCCTTGTCCAGCTCTATCACCAGGCTCTTGAAGAACGAAGAGAACTTGCGCTTCACCTAAACCAATTACGCTACACGTAACAACATTCAAACTACTCAATAATTCAAATATTTTGTCGATTTTCTGAATTCGTTTGTTGGTTATGAAGATTAATGAAGCAATATAAAGGCAACCTTAAGAAGATTCAGGCAATTTGAAGATTAGTAATTTAAATTTGTTTAATGATTCAACATATTAATTGTTATGCGCTTTTAATGCTTTGACAATATTTTTTATATTTTTGAAGTTTGAACACTTTTTAAGTAACACTTTTTTTGTAACACTTTTTGTTTACTAAAATAAATAAAGGTTTGAGCAATATTAACCATAATTCTTTATAAAACCCAGAATGTTTAGCATTTTTATTGATCCTGTGACCACTGTCTATGAGAGGAAAGTAGACCCAGTACTAGGTTGCCAATTTTTATTTGATGTGTCTATAAAAAAATAAGTCACGACTTGGACAAAGAAATATTGAGACATGTTGTTTATTGACATAACTAACAATTTAATAATGTTCAAGGTTTGCTAAAAAACAAATGAAAATAATAGTCAAATCTGGTAACAGTGTCTTCATGACTTTATAAAGACATATTTACATAGCTTAGTGGGGAAAAAGTCAAAAGGAATCAAAAGGAATAATGTGGGTATGATAGCAATTAAAATTTTCAGCCCATCAAGAATCAGGACTCTTCTTTTCTCTCACAGAAAAATTCATCATAATACATCTTAAAATTCTTAAGGGTTAACTAATTATTTATACACAACTTATCAACAGAAAGCAGAATACCTTGTTTGGGTCATTCTTAGTGTCCTCTAGCAGTCGACCTTCTACCCTGAGTTCCCACGATGCCACACTCCCGTCCTCGCCACCCTCCACAGCATCCTTCGCCGGGTAGAACGTGTTGGAGATGAAAATACGCAGCTTTCTCTTCTGCTTCATCGGTCGCTTTAACGCTTCCTGTAAAACATCTTTCCTGAACACTTTCCTCGCTACTCTCCACTTTTACTCCTACAGTTGTTTTCAAATGTTATTTTACTTTAGAATATTTTCTGAATATCATTCAACTCTGAGAGTTGGCTTTGCAAAAATAAAGAAGGATGTAATACAATTGGTCAACAACTAAAACAATAACACTCTTTTATCGTTTCCTATTTTAAAATCTGATCTGATAGGAATATGATGTTATCACAATTCTAGGAGCAAAATAACAACAAACTCTCAGGTAAACATTTCATATCAAAACCAAGCACTTTTCACATTGTCCAACAACTTCTACCACTCTGACTCATTATCAGTTGTTGGTCACTACTGACCTGGATGTCAAGTCGTTTCCTCATGATCGTTGAGTCAAGCTTGCGCTCGAATGCTAGCAAGTCCATGTACGCCTGTGACTCTGGAACAAGGTCTCGCACCTTCTGTGGCAGAATCTTGTCCGCCAACTTCTTCTTCTTCTTGGCACTCCGCCACTGGAGTGAGAAAAGTCACCACTGATCGGAAGGGGACGAATGTGGAGGTTAGTGTGTTAGTAAGAGTGTGCATACTACTGCAATTAGGTGAGTTAACATGCATGGTAAGTCACAACTGCTACTTTAAGCCATAAAAACTACTAAAGAAAAGAATAGAACATAAAACACCCCTCCAACAATATCTTTTCACTGAAAAACCATGGAACATGCCCGTACTAATATTTCCACCTCAGAAATACTACATCCTTGGCAAAAATATGTTATAAAAAATATTCAACAACAAAAATGTCTAGAAGATCTGATGGTGTGAATTTAGTTGATGAAAAGCTTGAGGCAATTCAAAAGTTTTTATTGAACAGTTTAATTACTGTAATTTTAAATCTAAATATTTCAATAAGTTCAGCCTTAGGACCATCCAACAACACTTAAATTTCAAATTCTTCCAACTAAATTGCTAACAAACATCTATTAGCCTAATTCATATTGTCTTCTAACTTACAAAATAGGCCCTACAGTACTGTTCAAACAAGCACTTAAACCACCCCGAACATTAAACTCTAAAAGAAAAATAAGATATGCACAAATAAAGTACCACAATATTCGGGGTGGATTGTACAAAATCGATCTTTATACCAATAATATAAATACTGTAATTTGTTTATCAAGCAGGTATAAATAAATAAATAAATAACCCTAAAATTTGAATAAGTCTGTCACATGTTTACAAAACTTTTAAGACGTTTCATAAAATGTTGTTCCTGTTGCTTGTTCAATATATTGTAAAAGTCAGTTCTAACATTGCTCTACAAATGTACACATTTTACTTAAAAACCAATTTTTGTTGATCAGTAAACAAGTTTAGGCTACTTAGCTTAGCAATATCCAATTGTCTATTAAGCTTAACTGTCAGTGATTGCTAGAGTTGAAAACTTGCTCACCGGACAGATACAAACTGAGCTAAGGATCTACAATTTGCCAATTTACAAACATTATTTCCTGACATGGATTTTGGAATCTAGGCCTGCTATGTTGCCAACCTAAGCACGAAAGTAACCTGAAACATTAAACACATTATAGGCTACTATCACTCACCTTCCACCCCCTCCTTTTTGTTGTTGAGGTGGAGGTCTGTTATCTGTGGGCCTCTTGTTTGACTGAGGTGCCATTCCTCCCTGCCGCATGGGGCTGTACGGTGCTTGTTGTTGGGGCCTCTGCATCATCTGTGGACCTGGCGGAGTGCCCATGTTGGGCTGCTGTTGGAATCCACCAGGTCGTTGTTGCATCTGAAACAACAACATGGTTACAGTTTCTCTACTTAATAATTTACATTGCATGATTTGTTAGTGTGCAAGAAGTCGGTTAGAAAACGACACTGTCGACAAGCAAGGAACAACAACAATGTTATTGTTTGCACTTCGTCAAACTTCACTGTCCTGAAAAACATGTGTCTTGACTCTGTACACAGGTTACTATTTTCAAAATGTCCAACCATCATAATCCTTCATGACTTACTCAAAAACAACAGTTGGTATGATTGAGATAAGACAATAGCTACTCATTTCCTCCACTGAGCCTTTTTTTCTACTGGGACAGAGAGCTAGTTTCAGAGAGCGGGGAAAGACACCAGCTGATAAATATTATATCCAATTTACAATATATATAATAATAAGTTTATTGCCACATTTTTTACAATATAAATTGTTTCTATGACAAGAAAAAAAAGAAAAAAGAAAGATAAACGAAACAACAAAGATAAAACAATATTAACAATAAAATCCTCGACCACTGGTAAGACCATGGAAGGAAAGTGTAATTTAAATGGTTTTCAATTAGCTATCTCAAAATTCTTATGCGGCTATATCGATTGTTGAATTAAATATTTTGTAAGGTTATTTTTATTATACCTACACCACAGTTTTTTATTGTCAGGTAATTTATTGTATAATTTTGGCCGGCTTTGATAGGAAGCTTATCATAAATATGGAGTCTGTGATAATTTGGCCTAATTGATTGGTTTCTAATATTGTATGTATAATTTGGTTGCTGGTTAAAGGAAATTTTTGATAAAAGAACAATGCTGTGTCAAAATGTATTGAGACGATAAAGGTAAAATTGATAAAGTTTTAAATGATTCTTGCAGAATCATTAGGCGAATAAAATTCTCATTGCTGTCTTTTGCAAAACAAAACTCTGGGTTTTTTGTTTCACAGCAATTCCCCAC
Organism: Matsumurasca onukii; assembly: GCA_018831715.1. Classification (NCBI taxonomy): domain Eukaryota; kingdom Metazoa; phylum Arthropoda; class Insecta; order Hemiptera; family Cicadellidae; genus Matsumurasca; species Matsumurasca onukii. The sequence goes on along the minus strand of CM032062.1, from coordinate 67,592,514 downwards.
AAAAAGACTATAAGAAATATGGGGATGAATTATTCCAAATATGCTAATTTTAAAACAAAACTTGAGTACAATAAAATGACAGCCTCCTAGTAAAAATAAGCTAGACACTTTATTACAACTGAGTCTATGATCTCATAACAGTTTTTATCTATGCAAAGACACAATAATTATTTGTTGGGTAAATTTTGTGACTTAATGTCTGGATTTTGGCAAAATTTGTGAATGTTTTAAAGTTGCGGAGAAACATACTCAGCGTAATAATTTTTAGTTATGTCAGCGGCAAGTTTTGAAGATCAGCAGAGCTGTTTCCATTAAAACTGAGTGTCGTATCATCAGCATTTTGAATAATATTGCAATTGTTTTGCCTAATGTAATTTCTTTGCATTTGTTAACATATAGAATGAATAAAATATGTTATTCATATTCACTTATTAAGGACTTACCGTGGTTAAAGTCTACGACTTTTGATAATTTGTTTTCAATTTATACTTGGTTAGTTCTATTACTCAAATAGGTTTTAATCAAATTACAAGCGATTCCTCTGATCCCATAAGAATATAAGATATCAAGCTTAGCATGGTTTAGGCAATTGAATGATTTTGTTAATTCAAGAAAAGACACTAAGTTTTTCTTTTTATCTAAATTAGAAATGGTAAACTCTATAAATTCATTTATAGCATCTATAGTACTCTTTCCTCTTTCTTCTTTCAGTAAAACCATATTGGGTTTCAGAAATTTTTAAATAGCTTTAAAACGATTGAATTAGAGGGGAAGCCTTTGGTATCAATTACATGCTTCACGAGAGAAATAGAAATACAAAACATATTTGGAATGTAAGGATTTTTAAATTGTAACAATTTGTATTACTTGTACGTCAGAGATTAATTTACAATAACTAAAAAGTGTCCCTTCCAATTTTCCATATGTAACAACATTATTTGATAAATTGTGATTAGAGATAGAATAAACAACGGCTTCCACTGACTTGAGAAGAAAAGAGTTGCGGTGAGACTGGGCACTAAGTCAACACTACCTTTTTAACAGACCCGTTTATGAGCTTCCAAGTCGCTTTAGTTGTTACGACTTAACAAGTTCTCAAATACCCACTTGGGTAAAGGAGGTGGTTGTTGGGGATCTGAGCCAAAGAAAACTTTTGACTCAACTCACAAGTAGTGTAACTTCCACTCAGGAGACAGACCTTTATTACTATGGCCTAAGTCGAGTTAAGTAGGAAGTTAGGAAGAAACAGTAGGCCTATTCTGTCACAGTCTTTGAAGCGACTTGCATCAAACTTTGTCACCGGAAAAACAAAAAGTAAAAATGCATTGGTTTATGTACGACGCAAGTCGCTACATTACTAAGACAGATAATAGTTGGGTTTGTTCGTGTGTTAGTTTGCAGTTTTGGTATATTCAAAGAAAAGTAACAGCTATTCCATAAAGATTCATTTTAGGGGAGATGCCAAGCTCAATAATGAGTCAGCAGTGCTAACGCCGGTCAATTTGCCTAGGCTAAGTAATGTTAATCTAGAATTCTATAAAACCCTGTGCAATGTATAATTAATTACACTTACTGGGAAGTTAGGGCCTGCATATTGCCGCAGTTGTGATACGGGAGGTGGCGGATATCTCTGAGGAGATTGAACTGCATTTTGAGGAGGTTGAGCGTTTGGAAATCGCTGCGCCATTTTTGTTTTGACAGAACCACATCAGAAGACAGCAGAACAGAACAGAACAGAACTGGGCATTCAGCGTTAGATTAACCCTGGCCAATCAAATTTCAGGAAAACAGCTACGACCTAAAAAATGTTACCTTGCCATAGAGTAAAAATCCACTAAATGGATTTGTATCCTCAACTTTACGATTGAGTACTATAATGGCAAGGCAAACCACATTTATGTTGACATTTTGGGTGTTTATTTTATTCAGTCGAATAAAATACCATATTCTAAAGAAAAAAATTAGGTATATTTGAAATTTGGTAAAATTATTAAGTAGGTTTGAAACATAAGTACTCTCCAAATAGGGGGAGGCGAATTCTGGCGGCAGACAGCAGTAACTCAAACATATGGCTCTTAGCATTGGATGAAAAGCAACGATGCATTTGTACAATCAGCAAAACTAGCTGTCTTGGTATCTTTATAGATAATTTCATTCGTGGCACGAACATTTCGACCAGATATGCAGAAAGTTAGAAACTACCACCTACCCAATAACTTAATAAGGACTAAAGCCATTTGTATAAGAGAAGTTGCTACGACTGCTTACCATGCCTTATTTGAAGCCACCAGTGGTGTAGGTGCGGGGAGGGATCAGGGGGATATATCCCCCCCCTTAGGAATGACACAGACCGGGAAAGCCAAGAAATATGCGTGAATTCTGGGTGTAACCGGGAAAAAATCGGCCCTTAAATCGGTGTCGTGGGCGTAATTAGGCCCTCGAAGCTTACCGCGGGTATGAAACGACCGTCAAAACGTATTGCGTCCGCGAAACAGCTCTCGGAAAGTATCGTGGGGTTTAAAAAAGGCGATCGGAACGTACCTCAGGTCTTGGACTTCCCTTATAACGTACCACGGGCGTAAAAGGGCGATCGAAAAGTGTCGCGGGCAACAAACGGCTCTTCAGATGTATTGTGGTGTTTAAAAGGCAGGTCGGAACATATCGCGAACGTAAAAGAGCGATCGGAAAGTGTTGCGGGTAATAAACATCCTTCGGAATGTATCTCGGGTTTAAAAAAGTGGTCGGAACATATTGCGGGCGTAAAGGGCGATCGGAAAGTATCGTGGGTAATTAAAAGCTCTCGGAATGTATCGCAGGGTTTAAAAAGGCGGTCAGAACATATCGCGAACGTAAAGGGCGATCGGAAAGTGTCGTACAGTCGTGGGTAATAAACAGCTCTCGGAATGTATCGCTGGGTTTAAAATGGCGATCAGAATGTACCATGAGTAAAGCAGCAATCGAAGGGTCGCGGACTCTAAGCAAGTTGGTACGGACTGCGGGCGTAAAAACGATCCTCTGCAAGGTGCACCGGGAAAATATGTATATTGCCAGGAAATATGCATGAATTTTACCAAAGCTACTTCTGGTTCCTACTTAAGTTTGTGCAGGTAAACATTGCATTATTGAATGAAAACTATTGACCCAATGAGCAAAATGCACCTCAGATGATGTGAATTTTCAATTTTCTCTTCCGGACACCCCTTTTGTTAGAGGGGGGGACCATAACCCCCGACCCCCGGTACTATACTTGTATCCCCCCTTGATAAAAGTCTATCGAGGAAGCTACATAAGGTATAGCATAATTGCGTGGGAAGGTTCTTCAGCTGGGAAAATGGAATGCCTTATTCCCCAGAAAATATCATTGGGAGTCATCGCTGCAATGGGCTCAAGGGAAAGCTGCAGAGATGCATTCAGTAAGTAGAAAATTCTAACTGTTGTGAATGTCTACATCCTAGAATGTGCCAAGGCTATGTCAATGTTGATTTTATCTATATACAGAACAATGCAACAGAGACATGAAAACATTTATGAACACAACACAAGAAAGTGAAGAAAGCGGAATCAATTTTAGCCTGCCCGCATATTGCTTGATGTTTTGTAGAATCTAATCCCAGCTGTGCGGGTGTGACAAAGCTCTTCAATCATCAATGCCATTCCTCAAGAACTAAAATAATGAGACCCAGGCATTTTGAAGAAGAAGTTGCAGCAGTGGCTCACATAAAGACCTTTCTACAGTACAAAATGGTAGCCTGTAGGTTTTACCATTGACTTTCCATCTTACAAAGTCATGGAAGATGGAAGTTCATTTCTGGAAGATGGAAAGTCAATGATTTTACTAAATATCAACAGCTATTTTGTACTGGGTTGAAATAGAAGCCCTAGTTTCCACTGTTTTCTTAACCCTAGGCCTTTAAAGTGAGTGTCACTTAATGGATGTTAACATTTTGATTAATTTGCTATCCAAAATCCGATAGCATTGTGAAAAGATTGTGTTTTCCATTTCGGGAAGGAATTTTAAAGAAACTGTCAGGCAATCAAACAAATGTGACATTTGTTATAAAAAATTCACTTTTAGTTAAGTAAAAACAAAATTGGTTTTGGAAGAAGAAGATAATCTGATCTGAGATGTGTGTAAATGTTTATTATTTTATTTATTTATTAATATGCATAAATAAACAAATTTAACATTGTTATAACATGTGTGAACATTAATTAAAATTTTTAAACAAATAAGTGTTGAACTAGCTGAAGTTTTATTATTATATACTAGCTGGCAGTACCGGCTTCACCTGGGGCTTTCTTAGCATAACAGTGTGAATATTTTAATAAAACTTCAAATTTGTAAAGTAAACAAACAGTTTTCTATTTATCATGAAAGCCCATTTAGTTTGCCTGTTAGGTTTCAGCATCTTCTCCTTATAGTGTTGGCTGCCTTATAGTACAACATTTATTTTTTATAATTTATCATGATAAACCACATAAGTTTAAATCAAAATAAACTACTCTTTTTTTTTTAGTTGAAAATGGAAAATTACATGGCTATATTACATATTTTTTTAATTCATCATGACAAACCACATAAGTTTGAAATAAAAAATTAACTACTCTTGCTTAGTTGAAAATGGAAAATTACATGACTATAGTACAAAAGTTATTTTAAATTTATCATGACAAACCACATAAGTTTTAAGTCAAATTAAACTAATTTTGTTTATGATCTTCTTCTGGAGATATTGGCACTATTTAATTTAATACTATTTAATTTTCTTTTTTGTTGAAAATGGAAAACAAGCGGAGATGCCAAGTTTGGCCGGGCGGCAGCATCATGAGCCTTACTGTTTCTCAGCTGAAGCAAGCATTCGAACAGGCGGTTGAAGATCTGAAATAATTAAATTATCAAACATGTTAATAGCCTATGTGTTAACCAGGTATATAAGCCACATTTCTGTAAAATTTCATTAAAATTGGTCAAGTGGTATTTGGATTAAGGAACAATGAACAGACACACACCATCTCATTTTTATATATTAGTATAGATTATGGATATGAAAAGATATGATAATTGGTTGAACATATTTCATGATTAATGTGATAAATTATATTATACAAATTTATGGATAAATAGTGAGAAATGGTGGTATGATACAAATTTAAGAAAGAGTAATCAAATAAAAGACTTAATACGGTACCCAAAATAGCAGGGAATTCCATTATAAAACCATATTTTATTATTGTTTTTACAAATTTACATGTATATCTTCAGTATACTCCATTTAGTGTTATGCATTTGTCCATTCAATGCTCCCATGGTTTAAGCACCCTCATACCCCTTAGTCTAAATGGCTGCAAGCTTCATCCTCGCTTGCCTTTTCACTCCTTCCTTTTCGTCATAGCGGTGATATTTTATGTAATTTTTAGCCTGGGAAACATAAAAAAGTCAGCATTAAGCAAGATTTGGCGGTATGAATTGAGTAAGGAAGGGTGGTCATGCTGGTATTGGCCAAAAACTAAGCGCACTGAGATGAAAATGCATTGGGCGAAGCGCATGTCATGATGAAGAACCAGTCCCGCTATAAGCCACAATTTAGGTCTGGAGTGTGTTGAAATTAAGCTAAACTGAATTTCTACACACTGAACAACAAACGCATTCTCAATGGTCTTCCATGGTATTTTTACGAAATATTAACGGGGTTTTCTGAACAATTTCCAGTCCGTGAATTTGAAGGTCGTCCAAGGACAGGCTTGTCTTCAATGCGACAGGGTGCCACCTTGAATTTGGGAAAATTCTTGCGTTACACTCTGGTTTTGCTCAAAACATGGTCTTTGTAAGCTTTTTTAATAATTGCAACCGTTTCTGACGCGTTCTTACCAAGAAAAAAGCAAAACTTCACTGCTGAATTTTGTTTATTTAATTACAACATCAAAACAAAACGAGGCAGAAACGAAAACTACTTTTAGACAAACGCACACAGCTCCTCTTCACGACCTCTCAGACTGACCACAGTGAGTGCTCTGAACTCAGGAAGAGTTAAGCTTTCATCTCATATCAGCCAAAACAAACTATGCCCTCCCCACCTGAGCCATCAACCCGATTCGATACTTTTGGAACCCCTCGTACAACATCAGAACTTAAGTCATATTTTATAATTTTATATTTATTAATTGTAATAGCTCCTACACACATTCCCTTCTATGTGCCCCAATTTAATGTATCTAAATTGAAGCTAAAATTAATGTATCTAAATTAATATTATTCTTCCCAACAGCTTGATAAAAACTCCTCAATTGAATAAAATTGTTTCACCATAAAATTTCTGTAATTGTTGTTTAAACTTTTGAATAATATTTATGGTTTTTATATTTTTTGGGAGTTTGTTGATAGTTTTGACTCCAAATTGCATTGGCAAATGTTCAAAGACAAGAGTTCGGTGTTGCTGAATTCTCAGTTCATCTTTACCTCTAGTGTTATGATCATGTAAATTTATGCCTTTCGTCAGGTTACATTTTGATCGGCAAAATAAAGCTGTTTCAAACAAGTAGAGGCAAGGTAAAGTCAACAAATTTAGTTCTCTAAATGCATTTTACACAAATCTCTACTTTTTAGTCTTTTAATAATACGAATTGCTCTTTTTGGAGTATAAACAGTTTTCTAATTTGTAATGAGCACAGCTACTAAAAGTTCAACTCCATAGGAAGGGTGAGGATGAATTATGCCAAAGTAAGCGGTTCTTAACACATCCTTGGAGCAAAACCTTCTGAGCATAAATACCTGATGTAACCTTGGTACAAACACATACTCAATTCGGAAACTCCAGGTCAGCCCTTGATCTATGTGCAACCCAAGGAATTTTGTAGACATAAAAAAAAATCATCGTCCATTAATACACCAGGTGGCTCATTATTTAATTGTTATTTCTAAGACAGAAATTAATGAAATTGCAGTAAAATAAATTGATTTCTTTAAACCTTTGGATTCCTGAATTTAAATGTGAATGTTTTTATTTCTAAATCGTTTTTATTTTGGTGAAATAAAGGGTTGTGTCATCATGCTTTTAAAAGAATTAAGTTTATTATTTTTAAGGTGATTAAACTACACTATGAAGACATGTCTGTTTGTCAAAAACCAGGCTTATCATTGGATAAAACTTCCATTAATTGTAAAGAACTTAAAATTTTCATATTATTGGTAAATTAAACCGTTTTGCATAAAATTGTTTTACCTACTATATTTTTAAACATTGACACTTTTATATTTACCTGCGCCTACATATAATTTTGATTCATATCACCTTACACATTAAGGCTTATTCCATTTTATATAATTAATTTAAATTTCTTATTAAATCAACACTTATCTTACAATTGTTTTTGACAGCAAAGTACAAGTTATGACTGGGCCTATTTTCCCTTCTTAATCAGTTTTTGGTACTTTATCATAATAGAAGTTAAACAAAAATACAGTACTATTATCCAAGAGATATAGGCTGTATGAATTGACTGCCAATGACTGTAGTCAACCCCTGCCAATAACTGTATTTTTTGGTATATTAAAAAAATGATTATCACAATAACCATTACAATGTATGGAGAAAAAATATTTACCAATCATCTATTCAATAGTTGTAAATATTAAATTCAGTCCTTATGATTTCTTTGTATCCAATAAAAAAACAAATCGGAAGTCCCCCTAAATTAAGACGATTAAGGTGCCAATGACTGTAGGTGTTCCCCTATTTTACTCAGTTTAAATCAAATGTTTAAACAATTTTGTCCTTGGGGTGGCGTGCCCCTAAGATCCGGCTGTTTTTCCATACTATTAACTCACAGGTCTCTTGATTTCAATGACCTGCCATTTTGCAACGGGTTGAGATAGAGAATTCTGGTATCTACTGTTCTTCTTTTACCTAGACCTTTAAAATAAGGTAACACATAATGGGTCTTACCATTTAAACATTTTGATCTGCCCCATAATGCTGTTTTGGGGTGATGGCCAAGGTTGTCATATTGACTAAAAAGTTTACTTTTATTTCTTATAAAGGTACTCAGATTCATTTTTATTATTCAAAATTGTCGTTTTGTTAGTTAAGTATGAGGTGGATTTTTATAGAAGAGGTTTTAAATAATCTTTTACAGTGTAAATTCAACATTTTACTGGGTTTAACCACAAATCAGACCAACTTGGAGCTAAGATCGAAAACGCCACTGGCATGAGTATATAGAACTTCCACTGCAATTAAGCTCTGAGCTATCGCTTCTGCCTCCTGTGTGACCACATGCGTTAGGAGGCTGTTCACTTCGCTCACAGCCTCGCTTCATCCTCAAGCTTGTATCCATCATCACGGGCATTACAAGGCTGTTTGCTACGCTCAAAGCCTCGCTCCGGCCTCTGATTTTCATGTTCTTTTACTGCAATTTTTATTAGATATCTTGAAGCGATAACTTATTTTAAATTTCATTGAAATAGGACAACTACTCATTCCGCTGTTTTAGCAAAAATAACTTTTTTGGGTTGCCATTTTGAAACAGCATTTTTATAATTTGACATATCAATGGATACTATCAAAATACACATTTATTTCTAATTTCATTAAAATCAATAAAACATACTATTTTTAAAGCATTAAAATTTTTTTTGAGAACCCCTAAAGAACTTGCACCCTGAGCCTGTTGAACTTTACAAATGAATGACAAGTCAATTTTGTATCTATGAGAACTTGGAAACAAAAACTCAATAACCTTAACTCCGCCACCAACTCCAAAATAATTATTACAAAGGAAGAAACACTGAACATAATTTCTTAACTCTGGTGGTTTTACCTTCATATATCGTGAAGTCCTACATCACGTTGAGTTGTACTAGAAGTAGACCCCGATTTGGTTGCTATAATTTTTTTGCATCTTTAAACTACTTGTTGTTTATTATGATAGTTACTTAAGATTTGTCAGTCTTATGGGATAGCAGTCAAAACCAATTCTACTTTTCCCCAAAATAATACCTTGAAAAGCCCTGACAGCTTATTTCAATTTGTTTTTAGTCACAATTTTTATGATGTCATTGTAATATTTAAAACACATTATTGGTTACAAGTGTTAAGTCAAATTCAAAATCTACCAAATTCCAGATTCAGCAGCACAAAGTCAAATCTTAGAATTCTAATTTAGAGTTTAGTATGGTAGAGCAGTCATATCTCTATAAGCTGAAAATTCTTGTTTAAAAAAAATACTGCCGTTTAAGTAGTTTCTGCTGTCGCCTGCCAAACTTTGGCCTATTACAAGACTTGAGCCTTTTTAGAAAGATGCTATTTTGAAAGGTGAACAGAGGTTTTTAAGATCTTTAAACTTAAGTTGGCTTTTTTCATAAATGGTCGGTAAGTACCAACCATTAGAGGCCTAAAACCCCAAGAACAAATAGCTTTCCAATATCTTAAAAGCTTTATAAAAAGATGCAAGATAACATATAAATTTAACATCAGAGGTTGGAGAAAATTATTTTCCATATGATTCAAGATCCCATCACTCATTAGGGTGCTACATAGTAATATGAAAACTAAAACAGTAATCTTCCGTTGCCACCAAATTGTCAAAAGTTAACACTTTTCAGGTTTTCCAGTTTTTTTAGACCAAGAGCTTTAAACTACTGTATACCTATATGATTGAGAGGCATTACAGGAAGTGCCTACACATTTTGGTGCCAAATATTTTTTACTAGCTTTGTCACCAGTTAGGAACAACTTTGTGGTACGTATTAGTTATGGACACTTGACCTCAAAAATCCAGTTTAATGTGATTTTAAATAAATTAAAGCAAATAAAGGTCAAACTATTAGTTATTTTTAAATAACATTTTATAGATATAATCAGTTTGAAGTTAGACCTTATTATTTGTTAATTCAAATGGAAAAAAGTAGAGTCGGCAACCAATTAAGTAGCACTAGACTTACACAATTCATCCTATAGGACACTTAAATTGGGATTAATAAAATACAAGATTACAGAGAACAAACTATCTTTTATTTACTTGTGGGAATTGACTGAAATTTCAGTAGAGTAGTAAAAAAATAGTAACCTAATTAAAGTGTTTAAAAACATAGGAGTGATGTATTCATTAAAATACTTGTCCTAAACATGAATAAACAAGTGGAAAGAGAGTATCACAATAAATTTTCATGAATATCTGGAGCTCAATGAGTTAAGTTTACTTATTGACCACCAAGACGGAGGACCAAGTGAAGAGTTGACTCTTTCTGGATGTTGTAGTCAGACAAGGTGCGACCATCTTCTAACTGCTTGCGGCAAAGATGAGGCGTTGCTGGTCTGGAGGATGCCCTCCTTGTCTTGGATTTTAGCCTGCGTTCTCAATGGTATCAGAAGCTCCACTTCCAGGGTGATGGTCTTGCCGGTAAGGGTTTTGACAAAGATCTGCATACCTCCCGAAGTCTCAATACTAAGTGAAGAGTAGACTCCTTCTGGATGTTGTAGTCGAAGTTAATGCGGCCATCCTCAAGCTGTTTTCGGCGAAGATCAGTCGCTGCTGGTCTGGGAATCCCTCCTATCTTGGCTTAACATTCTCAATGGTGTCAGAGGGCTCAACTTCCAGAGTAATGGTTTTGCGGTAAGGGTTTGACGAAGATTTGCATACCTCCACGAAGGCGAAGGACCAAGTGAAGTGTTGACTCTTTCTGTATGTTGTAGTCAGACAAGGTGCGACCATCTTCTAACTGCTTTCCAGCAAAGATGAGGCGTTGCTGGTCTGGGGGATGCCCTCCTTGTCTTGGATTTTGGCCTTTACATTCTCGATTGTGTCTGATGGTTCGACTTCAAGGGTGATGGTTTTACGGTGAGTTTTGCGAAGATTTGCATACCTCCGAAGGCGAAGGACCAAGTGAAGAGTAGACTCCTTCTGGATGTTGTAGTCTGAAAGTGTGCGGCCGTCCTCAAGTTGTTTTCGGCGAAGATCAGTGGCTGCTGGTCTGGGGGATGCCCTCCTTGTCTTGGATTTTATGCGTTCTCAATGGTATCAGAAGGCTCCACTTCCAGGGTGATGGTCTTGCGGTGAGGGTTTTGACAAAGATCTGCATACCTCCACGAAGTCTCAATACTAAGTGGAGTGTGGATTCCTTCTGGATGTTGTAGTCGGACAAGGTGCGACCATCTTCCAACTGCTTTCGGCAAAGATCAGGCGTTGCTGGTCTGGGGATGCCCTCCTTGTCTTGGATTTTGCCTTTACATTCGATTGTGTCTGATGGTTCACTTCAAGGGTGATGGTTTTGCGGTGAGAGTTTTGACAAGATTTGCATACCTCACGAAGTCTCAAGACTAAGTGAAGTGACTCCTTCTGGATGTTGTAGTCAGAAAGAGTGCGGCCGTCCTCAAGCTGTTTTCGGCAAAGATGAGTCGCTGCTGGTCTGGGGAATCCCTTCTTTGTCTGGATTTTGGCTTACGTTCTCAATGGTATCAGAAGGCTCAACTTCCAGGGTGATGGTCTTGCCAGTGAGAGTTTTGCAATTTGCATACCTCCACGAGCGAAGGACCAAGTGAAGCGTGGATTCCTTCTGAATGTTGTAGTCGGACAAGGTGCGACCATCTTCAACTGCTTTCCGGCAAGATCAGGCGCTGCTGGTCTGGGGATCCCTCCTTATCCTGGATCTTGGCTTTAACATTCTCTATGGTATCTGATGGAACTTCCAGGGTGATGGTCTTACCAGTCAGGGTCTTGAAGATCTGCATACCTCTAGCGGCCGCAAGTGAAGTGTGGATTCCTTCTGAATGTTATAGTCGGACAAGGTGCGACCATCTTCAACTGCTTTCGGCAAAGATCAGGCGTTGCTGGTCTGGAGGGATTCCCTCCTTATCCTGGATCTTGGCTTTAACATTCTCTATGGTATCTGATGGTTCGACTTCCAGGGTGATGGTTTTGGTCAAGGTCTTGAGAAGATCTGCATACCTCCCAGGCAATACCAAGTGAAGTGTAGACTCCTCTGGATGTTGTAGTCTGAAAGTGTGCGGCCGTCCTCAACTGTTTTCGGAAGATCAGTGGCTGCTGGTCTGGGGAATGCCCTCCTTGTCTTGGATCTTTGCCTTAACGTTCTCAATGGTATCAGAGGTTCAACTTCCAGGGTGATGGTTTTGCCAGTGGGGTCTTGACGAAGATCTGCATACCTCCTGACGAAGGACCAAGTGAAGTGTTGACTCTTTCTGGATGTTGTAGTCTGAAAGTGTGCGGCCGTCCTCAAGTTGTTTTCCGGCAAAGATGAGTCGTTGCTGGTCTGGGGAATGCCTTCCTTGTCTTGGATTTTAGCCTTTACATTCTCGATTGTATCTGATGGTTCAACTTCAAGGGTGATGGTTTTACCAGTCAGGGTCTTAACAAAGATCTGCATACCTCCTCGCAGCCGTAATACCAAGTGAAGTGTGGATTCCTTCTGAATGTTATAGTCGGACAAGGTGGACCATCTTCCAACTGCTTTCGGCAAAGATCAGACGTTGCTGGTCTGGGGGGATTCCCTCCTTATCCTGGATCTTGGCTTTAACATTCTCGATGGTATCTGAAGGCTCAACTTCAAGGGTGATGGTCTTCCCGGTCAGTGTCTTGACAAAGATCTGCATTCCACCACGCAGACGCAAAACTAGATGGAGTGTGGACTCTGAAACCACAAAAAGAAAGTTAACTTTTATTTTGTTCACCAGGTATTAGCTAAAAGACTAGAAGTGAATATAAAAGACTATAAGTGAATAAACACACCAAATGGCTGATAGCTCTTTCAAAAACTGTATAATAGTAGTTGTAGACAGATCTGACCTGAACTAGTGATTTAATCAAGAGTATATCTTTAGTGCTGTCAGTGTTCTACACTGTTACCGGCATTATGGGAACAGCATCTCGAGGGGGATGCTGCCAGAAGCGAGTTCAAAACTTGGCTGTTAAAACGTCTTTGCCTCTGCAGTGACGTATATCCCTACATCTTGTCTGCAAACATGATGCCTTGGATGAAGTTTGTGGGGTACTGACTGCATGCTTGGTCCACAAGATCACTTACCTGACAATACCTGAAGGAAGACTGCATGGGATCAAGTTCACAAAGAGTGACCGGGAAGGAATTACATGATAAGTCTAGAGCTGAAGAATTTATATTATAAGTGGTCCTCGTCAAAGTTTGAAAGAGTGCCAGTCTGTCAACACCTCCAAGTGATAAATTGGCAGATGAGCACCACATTATTAAGCTGTGAATTAGCACCATGCTGTAGCTTGTTTTATCTGCAATCCTGATACCAAGTGTCCAATGAATGTGTACTCCATCACGAAGATGGGACTTGTAAACATGTATTAACTCTCATTTGAAACTTGTTTGCATTCATTATAGTAAAACGTTTAAAGCTAAATATAATGAATTTCGAAAGAAGTTCTCCTATTTAGGGCCAAAAAGTGTACAATGACCTCCCTGATAAACTCAAAATATACTTAATTCAGATAATTTTAAGAAAAAGCTTAAAGCCAGTCTTAGTAGATAGTGTTAGTTTTGTAAATGATTGATGTTAGGTTAGTTAAGTTTATAGACATTGTAGAATAATTATTAGACGTGAGCTGTTCTGTAAAACAGTTGTAATCCTGAAGCGCTTGAATAAAGGCCATTTTATTTATTTATATGTTAAACAATGGGTTTTAAAGGCCGCGCCTTGTCAGTTATAAATACTACAAAAAAAGCTTTATAGATTCCTAATCATGGATACTTGCAGTTTAATTGGAATCAAATGCAACTTTCTCAAGAGAATTGTAGAGATAGTGTTACAAGGTGGTCATCACTGATATAGAGAGAACAGTAGATTGAATTACAAAATACACCGTGAAAAGTTGTAGCAAGTTGATTGTTTGAGACGTTACCACGTTATAATAGTAAATTTAACCTGAAAATTACAGAGCTGCACATTTAACATAATTTAGCGAATTAGGGATTTAAATGTTAACACAATCTCACCTTTCTGAATGTTGTAGTCGGACAGAGTGCGGCGTCTTCCAACTGCTTGCCAGCAATGATGAGCGCTGCTGGTCTGGGGATTCCTTCCTTGTCCTGGATCTTTGCCTTCACATTCTCAATTGTGTCTGAGGGCTCAACCTCAGAGTGATGGTCTTGCGGTCAGTGTCTTGACAAAGATCTGCATACCTCCCATGAGCCATAAAACCAGGTGGAGGGTGGACTCTGAAAGAAAATATTGAGTAATGGCTTGTACATTCTTGATTTGTACAAAATTTCTACACTTGTTCAAAACTTTGCTACAAAAAAAAAGAATAGAAAGGAGAGCAGGCTCACCTGGATAAAGTAGAAACACATAAAAGAAAACAAGACTGTCAAATTTTCAGCCCTACTAGGGCCTTTATCAAGACAAATAATATCTCCTCATTACCAATCGTGACACGCTCTAGACTCCCATTAGTGTCTGTGAGAATATTACAACTTTCATGACATCCCCTTTTCAAAACACATGGTTTAGCCTTTTCCCGTACACTGAAAATCCTGTATAATTCCTGGTAATCCCCATAAGCTAATCACCCTGTCAAGCCAAGATTATACAAACCATGTAAATCCCAATAACTGCCAGAGGAAACCTCAGATTCAATTCAGCATACCAAGAAACTGAGGGTTTATTTAATGTGCTTTAAGAAAATGCCTTTTTTACATTAACTTCTAAGAAGTCTTCTACTCCAATACAAATTAAACTGTCTACAGTACTAAATCCAAGAAATAGCAACCCCTGTTATATAGCTCAAACGTTGTATTTGTTCAGCAGATGATGACAAGTCAAAAACGACTCGATATAATTTTTGTATTTTAGTAAAAGAAGCAGCACAAAAAGCTGACACTTGGGAACAATTAGTAAAATTAACAAATGTTTCCTGTGCAGAATAATCGCAGGGTTTGCAAATCTCGGCATTTGAGGTACTTATCCTATACCAAAGACTAAGAGAGATGATTAACTGCTTCATTCTTACGAAATATTCTAGAAGTCACAAAATAATACAAGCTATTCATTCAGGCCTACCTTTCTGAATGTTGTAGTGGGACAGTGTCTGCCGTCTTCCAACTGCTTGCCAGCGAAGATGAGTCGCTGCTGGTCTGGGGATTCCTTCCTTGTCCTGGATCTTAGCCTTCACATTCTCAATTGTGTCTGAGGGCTCAACCTCTAGAGTGATGGTCTTGCCTGTCAGTGTCTTGACAAAGATCTGCATCTTTCTGAAAGAGAAGCAAAGATTATTTATGATGTGGCCACCTTAGTAATTTAAAAAAAAAACTAAAGGTAATTTATTACTTTTTAAACAATTGGTTAATTTAGCACGATTGTTGTTCTACATTTTCCTGTTGCACGACACTTCCCCACATCATTACCATAGCCTATTTTTATTTTACAAAAATTAATTCATAAATATTCAAAACATGCCTAGATAGAACACTGGTAGGCTACTTTCAGTTAGGTTGAGACTTTGTTAGGTTAAAAATGTTAGCACATCATTATCAGTACAATCCCCTTCCCCCATTCATGTACAGTAGACTCTCGACTATCCATTCACGACCATCCGCCTCCGTACTATCCATACTATATTTTTGTAAAATATTTAAAAATGTCATGGCCACGAAGCGTTAAAATCGACACATGGTTTGAGCGCCTTCAGTTGTGAAACTGCTAAGTTTGCAATCATCGCAGTAACTTAGTGTGAAAATAATGAAGAAGATCCACTCCGAAGGTTTCAAGAGAATTGAAGCTGCTTTGGAATACATCGCCAAAAACATCAGCTGACATCATATGCCTAAGAAAATGGCGGGACACTGCGGCAGGAAAAGGTCAAATACCTAACGGCATTTTCTATTAAAGACTTTTCAAAAGTAATTTTTGTTTTTCTTTTGTTTTGTATTGTAAGCTACTGATTTTATTTCACTCAATGATTATGCTTATGACATTACAGTACTGTATGTATAACTTAAATGTTGTACTGTACAGCTTTTGATAAATACAGTTAGTGCATTAATTAAACTTGTAACAAACAATTTTGCGTGCACTATTAATTTTCCTTACAAACAATCCCATCACTGTTCCAAGTTTGTAAAGTTATATTAGATCAAGCGATAAGCTAATTTAATACATTACTGTATAACCAGTTAAAGCGTTTGATTCAGTTCATGAAACACGCCTTAAGTCCAAGTTCAATGAACTCCGGCCTATCCGGCTTTTTGTTATTTGGCCTACCCTTCATACAAAGGCGGATAGTCAAGAGTCTACTGTATTCAAATACCTGTGTTTAGCCATTTTCCTTGCCACAGTCAAATTTGATTACAATGGAAAAGGTGCAAACTTTTTAACATTCCCATTAAAAAACATTGAAATAATTTTTTCCTGTTTGACCCAAATATGTTAAATTGTGATGTGTATGAAGCGTTCACAAGCTGAATTTGTTGTTGCAACCATTATCACGAGTCCCTTAAAGTTGAAATTTAATTTAAGGGAGGAAACTAGCTAGGAGTTCCCCAGGGCAAAAAGGACATTCTTAATCTATAATATGATGTTGCTCATCAGTAAAAAGACCAGTACCAGTTAAAAAAACCCTCACCTAATCAAACATAAATCTCATGTATATAACACTAGGCACAAATCTGAGGCCTCCATTGAATTTTATAGATTAACCAAAACTGCAAATAGCTACATTATTGTATCATTAAAAGTTTATAACAAGTTAATTAGTAAATATAATGTAAACACTTTAAAAATTAAATTCTATAATTGGCTGTTAAAAAATTCTTTTTACAATTTAAATGAGTTTCTAAATATGTCAAATATTGTTTTTTAGTATTTAATTAGTTATTATTGTGCTCTGTCTCATTGTATTTTCTATCTGTATTGTCCGCTTAAAATATGTCAATTTTGTACTATTTTTCTGACTATGTCTCTGACTGTAAATGTTGACTTTGTTAATGGTTGATGTACAAGTCTTACAACAATAAAATATTTATTTTATTTTTTTTATTTTAGTACCAGACAACTTGACCGAATGCATGAAAACAAGACCCTGCTTGAAGCACCTTCATAATCCAAGCACTCTTAATACTTGAACTCATCAGTTGATTCCAAATTCCAATTTCCTTTTCACATATCTAACTAAATCAACATGTATTCAATTTTGATTATACAAACAATCTGCAGTTACCAAATTCTATTACGAGTGTCTTTGCTTAAGACGGTTCAAATCTTGCCTACAAAACTATTGATTGCAAAAGCACATACCTAGGAAATGCGGAAAACGCTAACACAAAGAGCTAGAGGGGAAGGGAGGGAAAAACACATTTGTATCTTTGTTCAAGTTAAAAAAAATACTTGAAGTAATTATCAACAAATATGTTTATCTAAGTTCAAGAAGTTTTTTTTACCGTGATATTTTTTTTGTTTTAACTAAACTAATAAATAGAATAAGGCATGTTGTTAGTAAGATAATGTTGATCTTTGTTATTATTTAGTGAAGCAAGACTGCTAATGTGACAACTACTATAGAAATTACTTTTTTTCAAGCCGCGTGCCTTTGTGCAAAAAAATAGACTGAACAAACGTTTTTCTGATTCTGAAAGGATTGCCATGCTAGAATGCATGAATATTTTAGCTATTAATGTAAAAAGAGGATTGCTGCTTCCCTCAAGTTGCTCTTTGGATATACAACGCTTTGCCACAGGATTTAAAGAGCCTAACCTACGTTCAAAGACATATGATCGCTTATGTGGTTTCTTTCAAGTTCCATGCCACCAAGGGCTTGAAAGCTGTCGTAAGAATATTGGGAGTTGGTTACTTACTAGACCTATTAACTCACTGAGCCAATGTTTTGACATGCAAACCTAGGCCTGCCGTCAGATGTTTTTATATTATTGTTAGTGTAGTTATTAGTGAGTTGGCGCCATCTATCCAGTTGAGCTGGTAAAAAGTTCAGCTGGAGGTAATCAGGTAAGTAAAGAAAAAAATAATGACAATTGGATACCATGCAACTTTGTTTTTTGCAATATACTATTTAAGGTAGGCTTAATGAAATATTACATCCTAAAAATCCCAAAATCATCGGAACAAAATTTTAGTTTATTTTACTCTGTACTCATAAGTTGATTATAGAGACATAACACAGTAAATAAAATCACAAAATGTTAAATCTGTTTTACTAGATGGGCCTACTGTATTTATTTATGAATAAAATTTAACAGTAACAATTCGTTCCCATTACCAGTTGTGATACCTGCTCTCCCAACAATAGACAAAGACAACAAAGAACCAGAAAAAGTGCAGCTATGTGCTAAAGCACCGTTTGCATGAGTTAATCGAATTTCCCTTGCAATTTGTTACTCTTATTTGCTCCGTTCACAGTCTCGCTTAGGCATTCGGCCGTTACGAGGCTATGAGCGTAGCTTAGCCTCCTTCGACCTCACTCTCCTTTTACTGCAAGTTTTATTACATATAGTGGTATTATTCCAATATAGCGACTTTTCTTCTCATGAACTAAAACTGATTTAGCACAATGAAGAGAAAATCCCTATACAAATAAAAAATTGTTTTGAGTACATGAGAACACATTTAAAAGTGGCTTTAGAGTAGGGACTATTTTACGGAAGAGCCTGGGGCCAGCGGCGCATACGGCACCAAAACGCTCTGTCACCCACTTCAAATTAACTTAATGAAGAATAAGATATTATCGTGAAGTTAGGTTAAGTTGGTTTATTTTTATGCTGAACATATTTAAACTTAAAAGTGGTTTTAAAGTTGGAACTATTTTACAAGCGGGAAGGCCTTGAGACTGGCGTTCGTCATGACACTCTGTGGCAGACAATAGTCTCTGTCACCCACTTCAAATTAACTTAAAGGCTGAATAAGGTATTACCGTAAAGTAAGGTTAGGTATTTTGTGTTGTAAAACATTGTTTTAAATAGTTTCCTCAACTTTCACAAAAATGAAACATCAATTGGCATTTTAGGAAGGTTTCAACTTAGAAAAGTGCCGGTATTTGTCTAGAAGAGTGACTTATGATTTCATAAGCTTAAACTGATTTAACACGATGTGGAGGAGGCTCCTAAATATATAAAAATTTGTTTTGGGGTCTTGAACTTATTTATAATTAGTGGTTTAAAGTTGGGACTATTTTTTGCATGGGAGCACCGTGAGACAATTGTCACTCATCTGTCAGAATTTTCACCCTTCAAAATTTAACTTAAAGGTGAATAAGTTATTATCGTGAAGTTAGGTTAGGTTAATTAGTTTATTTTTATATTGAAGATATTGTTAAGTGGCTTTAAAGTTGGGAATATTTTATGGGGGCGGAAGCGGCGGTAATGCGCGTGGCACTCTGTAGCAGGCGACAGTATCTGTAACCCACTTCAAATTAACCTAAAGGCTGAATAAGGTGTTATCGTGAAGTTAGGTTAGCAAAAGTTAAGTTAGTTTATTTCTTTTTGTAAAACATAGTTTTATAACTTTCCCAAAGTTAAAACATCGTTATTTGGCCTTTTGGAAGGTTTGAACTTAGAAAAATTAAGTCACTCTTCTAGATTTTTACTAAAGTGCCTGTCAAAGAGTGTCTCGGTGCGGCGTGCTATATCTTTAAGCAATCCCAACTTAAAACAACTTTTTGATATGTTCCACGCTTTAAAATAATTGTTGGTTTGCATAGGGGTCATCTCCTCATTGTGCTAAATCAGTTTATGCTAGTTAGAAGACAAGTCACTAGATTGGAATTTTACCCATATCGTGAAAGGAAAATGTATTATAAATTTTATTGCAATCGTACTACTCATAACGCTGATGTTAAGTCGTTACATATTCTTGTGTTATTTTTGACAATTTTCGATAATCATGCAAGGCTCGTAAATTTCTTACACCACAATTTTGGCTCCCCTTCCAAATCTCCCACCCTATACCCTATGACTCTTAGCAATGTACCCAGTGGAGTTGATTAGAGACCCGAAGCGGCAAAGGACGAAGAGGAGTTGCATACACCGACACCTTCGGGGCATGCGAAATAAAGAGGTTGGGATAGGACACATGAACTACTTCCCCTGCGATTCACACGGTTTCGTAAAAGACTTATGCAACCATAGTTTAATTCTACACAATTCCATTTCATGCTTTAAATGGCGACTTCGTTGAAGTGTGCTATAGGCCTTATTCCTTAAATTCTCTGAAGGGTACATAATTTGTATGCCAATACTGTTAATTTATATTTTAGCAACTGGTCTTGGAACCCTCTGAAGATGCATCATTCTCTTGGGGAGGTTGGAAAATAAATATGGCAGGATAAACAGTAGGATATCATATCCTACCCCATCCCCCATCCTTTTAAGATCACAGGCTGCATTGTCTCAAATGAAATGCATTACAAATGACACATAAATGACATCCTTAACATTCTATTACAATACCTAGCTTTAAAAAATGGGCTTTCAAAAGGAAATTAGATAAGGCTTACTCCGTTGTGATGCAATCCTTTGTCCAAAGATTTGGCGATCTCTAAATGAATTATGCACTTGCCATGAAGCTTCTAGTTTGTAATCATAACCAAATTGTTATTGGTAATAATTGAAGCCATTTAACCCTCTATCTGGCGGTCAGAAATTTCTATACTGGCAGCCATTTTTAGACCTTTGCACATAGTCTCATTAAAACCCTATATATATTTTATTTGTAAAGATAACCATATAGTGTTGTATATTTTCTTTTTCAGCACATTACAGGGAACAATTATATGCCACTTTTAGTCAACAAAAAATATTTATTTACTCCAGAATATTTTGAAAGGTGAAATTTAGTAAGAGACAAAAGTTTTTCAAGTAGAGCTCTTGGAAAATAATAGAAATTTTTATCAAAATTCCAAGATAGCCAAAGTTTGGCTAATTTATTTCTTTACATGGAATTCTAATCAAAATCTTTGTAGGATTTTTTTGTTTTATTGAATTTTTTTCAAAGTTTTGGCATTTAGCCAAATTTTACGTGTTTCAAAAACAGAAATAAACAATTATTTTGGGTGAATAAGAAATTAAAAAAACCACTTTGAAGGGCACTAAATTTGACTCAGAATACTAAACTTTTCAATGAGATATTTTGCTAGTGTAATTTACTAAAATCCTCAAAATATATGATAAAATAAGTTTTTTGATCAGGAACAACTGAAAATATTTTACCAAAACATTTTTTACAGACATAATTTTTATCAAAGGTAGGTAATTTACTTGTGAACACAACAATAAAAGTATTGTTCTATGATTTTTTGTAAAAGTTATGATTTTTTTCTAAAATCTGACAACATTTTACTATTCAAAAACTAACTAAAACTCAGTCTTTCACATAATTATTATTATAAACTCACAGTAACAACAATAATAAATAAACTCGGTAACAACAAACATAAACAACAACAATAAACAAACCACTAACAAATAAATAAATAAGTCTAATGCCATTATGGCGGCAAAGTGCTTTCTGAGCTATGTCCAACCTACAAACCTATCGCGGGGCTGTCACACAGTGTGAGCGCCGAGAGCAGCAAATAGTTCGGGTCTTTCAGAGCTAAATCAATAACCAATCTTCCCTCAGATGCACACACGACACTCACATTATTGAAACAAGCGACTCTTTCCGATTCCAGTAGTACCAAAATCGACTACTAAACAATCGAAATAAGGCATTTATAAATGGAAAACCAGAGACTAATATCCATTAGTCTTTTGCCAGTATAGGTTTGATAAACATGAAGTTAAGCGAAAATCACAGCTAGCGGTGGAAAACCCACAGAGACAAACAAAAACACTCCTTATTCAGAAAAGCATTACATTACAGTGATGTAGCTCCGTCTTTATAGAACGAAATTTACCCACTGCAATAGGTGGATGAAGACAGGGTATTTTCGTTTAGCGCCGTTAGCTCAGTCTCCGTCGCACTACCGGCATTTGTCCTCTCACTTTATAAATTCACTACGCAATTGTTTTGCATGCTATATAGACAAATTATATACCAAAATAAACAGCAATTCTTTGTGAATATATTGATATAAAATACTTAATGATTAACTTAGTTTAGCTATTGATTTTAGCCTTTGCAAAAACACTTGCTGAAAAGACTAATGATTAGCTCTTTGCCAGTGGCTGGGACTAATGATTAGTCTTTTGCCAGTTAGAGGGTTAAAATAAACCAGAGAAAGTCTTAATTAGAAATATAACCACCAGCCATTGTGTCAAACCAAAATGGCGATAGTCAGGAAACTACAGTTCACCAAAAAACCAGTAGCCCAAGTCCTAGGTCAGAAATAAAACAATACTGAGCTAAGTAACAATGGTTCACTTACATTGGCTTCCTTTAGACGAATATACGACAATAATCTTGATTAAATAAAACTAATGAGCTACGACAATTTCACTATAATCACAAATTGGGTAACACTCTCTCAACGCCTCTTGTAGAAGATTCTGCCTTGAGAAACAAGATGTCCGGTTATATACCTTGCTGGTTCAGTGACGTAGAAGCTTCTGATTGGCTTATTGATTTGCCCGCATCGTGACGTCACCCAAACTTACCAACTGTGCAACCTAAATATCACTAACCTTTCCTTTGCCTTTCTACACGAGGATGTTTCGCTTGACCCTAAATGCAGTTGGTAGTTAGCATTATGCTCTTTAATCCAATTTTTGCTTCGTCATCGAAAATTACATACTAACTAAATTCAGATTCGTTCATAGTTGTAAATTAATTTTATTAATCAGAATAACCATGACGTGTGATGAGAGAACTGTTATAATTTTATTTGTGAAGAAATACTAATCTTCATTTGACGCCAAAACAACAGGAAATACTTATTTTAGAACTGAGAAATATGTCAAAAATAAAGTTGCAAATTTGTACTCCTATACAGTTTATTTTATCTTTGGGATCCTAAGTAAAGACTGTAAATAGCTAATCGCTATTTATAATGACTTATAACTGCCGTTTTACAAATAATTCTAAGTCACCTCGTTGGGATATCTTTTGTTCTGGAAAACAATAGAATAACTTGTTTGGCACTGTGGAATTAATTTCAACTACAGTAATAATTATCTCATTGAGAACAGAAATTACGGAAACCAACGAAGTTTAAATTATTCGATTCGTCATGCAGCATACGTGTTCAAAACAAGATTCAGGTTTTTATTTTTTAGTTGTAGGAGCATCCAACTTGAAGTCAAATAGGAAATAAGAAACAACAATTAAATCCAACAAAAAACTAAATTGGTTTGCCCATCTTATTACAGTTATGTAAAAGTCCCATACTGATGCCTGAGGAAAACAGTACTCCTTTTCAAAATACAGTAATATCAGTTCCATACGATTTTTCATGCTGCTGCGCAACCTGTTGTAACGATAGGTGGATTCGCAATTACATCAGCCAACCGTCAACTACGCCGCAATTTCTAGAACATTCTCCTGACAATCTCTATTATTGACTTTTTACTTCGCGTCATTATGAGTCATCGTGGTATTATCGATCGATACTGTTTGTTATTCACAGCAAATGCTTATATTTCTGATAATTATGTTCAAAGAACTATCTGCGCTGCGTAGAACAACTTGCGTAAAGTACACTTTCGTGTGCTAATTGGTACAGTTCACGAGATCAGAGTCTCGTCGTCACCGGAGATAACATATAACTGGGTTGGATATTTCGGTTGTTTGATGTCCCACAATTTTAAAGTTTAAACTAAAAGAATTACAATTTAGTTACTATGAAAATTCAAAACTGTAAATTTATTGAGTAAGAAAAAATAATGATTGTAAATTTATAAATGCAAATATTGTTACTTAAGTTCCCTGATTTTGTTTAGCGTAAGAAAACTGTCAACTTTGGCTCATAATGATTGAAATTTCGACCATTTCCACAGAATAGACAGTTTAAATTATGTTATTATTATAGCTTTTATCTTGTATTTGATCGTAACTTTAGTGGTTAGTGAGATGAATTCAGTAGGCTACTTGTATACGGTTGTCGTGTTGTAAGAGTAACTTGAGTGCTAAATATAAGGTTT
This sequence comes from Matsumurasca onukii, assembly GCA_018831715.1. Taxonomy (NCBI): domain Eukaryota; kingdom Metazoa; phylum Arthropoda; class Insecta; order Hemiptera; family Cicadellidae; genus Matsumurasca; species Matsumurasca onukii. The sequence goes on along the minus strand of CM032062.1, from coordinate 67,568,456 downwards.
CTATGATAAACGGATTATATATAGCTATGTTGAAACCCTTCAAAGACAAGATGAACCGAGTGCACTGTGCATTGCAGGCTCTATAACTGCGTCGTATCTACGTTGTGCAAGAAATGCGGTAGCATTAAGTCAGTTTTTCACATTCTGGTTTTTGTGATTTTATCCAAAGACACCGTTAACGCCATCTTGAAAAGTTGACTTGGTCTTCAAGCCATAAATTGTATGTAGGCTAGAGCCGCAAAAATTGCGAAGCGCTCTTTAAATAAACGTCCTTTTGGCGTTAGTCGAGTCTCGTCATAAATAATGTTATCTACCTCGAGAATCGTGGCGTGCATCATAGCCTACATTTTGATTACATAAATGACTAAGATAGCTTTATTTTTACTTTGTCTCATCACACAAAGTAGACATGTAATGTTATTCGAGAAAGATTATTATTTTAAATTCAAATTAAATATAATTGTACAGTCATTTCTTGAGTTTAATCTCCAAAGATTTGCTTGCACAGCAAAAACGGACAGAAAATATTTAGCGACAAAAGAGTTGAAACTGCTTTGTCCCAGTCAAGAGATGAGAAACCAGGCAAAGCAAGCAAGCAGCAGCTCAATAGCGGTAGACTTGGCAACACTGTACACAATCTCCCTTGGCAACAACACAGCTGAGCACGATTTGACAACAGTGCATCAGCGAAGGTCGCCAACCCAAATGTGCAGCGCAGTGCATGACGTCATAAACAGCTGACTGTTCTATTCTACTGTACTTCCTCATAGCTAGGCCTATTGGACCCCTTTCAAACAAAATAGACCCGGCGCAAAATTGACACCAACACAAACATTGAATTTGTTTTAAAATAATTAGGTAAATATATTCAAAAAAGTTCAATTTTTAAACCCCGTAGCTTAGCACGGGTACTATCACCTAGTTACAGATAAAGCGCTTTTATGAAAATATTATTACCAGCTATGATGCAATAACGGGAACACTGCGTCTTTGAGATACATGTACTGCGAATATTCTAGAAACGTGAAAGTCCGCAGAAAAAATAGTTCTATATTTAAAGTTTTGTCATTTGATTCATTTTCGTCGATGACGTTTCTACGAAGCGATAAAAATGAAAAGCTCTAATGAAAATTTACTAATAAAGACGAAAGTAGCCTATAGCCATAAGCGCGAAGAGTAGAAAAAAGCGCTACCGTGAATCCTAGCGAATTTCCTATAACGAGGCAGATAAACTCTCAGGCACGGCCGGTGAAAACTGCAAGTGTGCAAATTCGAAATTTTATGCCCGTACCAGGGGCCTGGGGGATATGTAGTACCGCCCCGCAAAAAGGGGGTACGGGGGTCCTCCCCCGGAAAATTTGATAGATTTTGATGCAAAATGGTGAGGTTTGAGGTGTTTTGGGTGATATTTTTCTTAAAATTAAAAGATTGAAATTATCTACAATAGTTCTGTTGTCAGTCAGGAATATCTAAGAGCTGCCTACTTGGCCTTCATTCAATCGCACATCTCGTATGGAATTCTCTATGCATGGGGCCACTCCGGTGCTGTATATGATAAGCCTTTTATAAATATAGATTCTACTCATCCAAAAAAGTATAATCAGAACCATCTGTAGAGCGGGTAGGCTTGAGCATTACCGACCTCATTTTATCAAACTTAAAATCATGACAGTTATTAATCTATACATATATCACATACTAATTAATACACACTAAATTAAACATTACAGAATTCAATACAAGAGAGGATTTCCACGCACACAACACTAGAGGAAGCGATAAACTGGATGTTCCAACACACAGGTTTAGCTTCTCACAAAACAGGTAACTCTTTCAAAATCAATGTTGTTAAATTTTTCAACAAACTACCAAATACGGCTTGGTCTATAACTTTTAAAAGATTTAAATCCAAAGACCTAAGTCAATGATTGGTTAATTGGAAATCCCTACCAAGTGTTTAGATGATAACATAAATTTAGAATTTTAGATTTTAACCTTTTTATTTATTTTTTTGCCATATACAATGCTAATATAAACTAATTATATGTGATACTAGTTATAAGATTTTTACATTTTAACATGTTCATTTTTGCCATGTACAAACGTTAATAAAACTGTGATAAATCTAGAATAAAATTAATAATAAAATGAAATGTGATAATACTAGTTGTAAGGATTTTACATTGTATATGACATTAATAATTACTATGACTATGCCATTTCATGTAATACTGATCAAAGGCAATAAAGATTTTTGATTGTTGTTGGAGGTCCCGAAAATTTGGTCAATTCTGATGCAACATTGAGGGATATGAGCGTTAATTGGCGTCATTTAGTTGTCCTAAAGTTAGAAAATTTAATACAACGATTCTAATAGTACTGTTGTTCAAGCCTTAGAGTCCTCTGAAAATTTGGTAGATTTTGATGCAAAATTGTGAATTTGAGGCATTTTAGGGGAATATCTTTTCCTAAAACTAAAATACTTAATATGCCTACCATGAAAGCAGTGGCGGTTCTAGCCAATGGCTGGGAGGGGAAGAGTCCCCAGTTTTCCAGGGTACATATTTTATATATAGTATATATAGGCTAAAAGAAATATAATGCCCTTGCCCCCCCAGTTTTTAAGGTCTAGAACCGCCACTGCATGAAAGAACACAGTAGTGGGGTTATGATTAGACGTTTTATATGTATCAGTAAGAACCTGTAATACCGTATATTTGATACATTTGCTTTGAGACACGATTGATACAAACTACAAATGTTCATAGGCCCCTAAGTTAAGTTCGTTAACAAACAGAAGCGAGACTGTAAGCGTAGCGAACAGCCGAACACCCGTGATAACCACGAACAACTGCATGAGGCTGTTCAAGGATTTGCTGCGGCCCACTCTACTTTTTCTTTTTTGTGTTGTCAGAGATGAAATAACAATTCTATAGTTTATTCTGTGATGTTGTCTACATGAAACATGTATATAATTAAGAATCTCAGCAAGAGCGGAGGATTTAAGGGCCGTCCGGTCGTCTTCCCATTCGAAAATTTAGGCGCCAAAAGTTTAGGGCTCAGGCGGTTTTGAGCCCATTCTCAGAAAATTACTAGGTATCTTTTTTGAAAGTTTCTGCAAGTACATTACCTTGGTTCATCTAGGCTAGAAGAATTTAAATTTCACATTGTGTACTGTGTATCCTTTGTGTATGTGTTTTTTTTTTTTTTTTCAAATAAATCCTATGGGCCTGGGCTTTTAAAATGAGGGTGGTTTACTAAAATCAATAAATAAATAAACTCAATAAACAAAATTACAATGTCTAATCATAATTCTTGTCTATCTACGCATAACTAATATTAAATAAAACGATAGTCTCCTAAGATTAACTAAACGTTATGTGTTATATAAATTAGCCAACATACCTTTTAGAGTCAATACAATTTTGATTTTTCTCAAATGAATTTATGTTGTATTTTTGAGTATAAAATTAAATTACATGTTATTTTATGGTCACATGACTGTTTCTTTGTTAGGTAGGTTTAATTTTAAACCATGTGGTATATAATAATAATTAAAAACAATCAATTAAGCTGACTAATGTCTTTTACATGTTGGCTACTACTATAAAAAATAAACTAACTTTGAAGACTAAATTTATTTTGAAAACAAATTGAAAAACTGGTTAATTAATGAATTTTTAACAACTTGGACGTTTTAAAATTTTAGGTATAGTCTACAACAGCTGTAGTCAAGTGTAACTTCAAATAAAATCTAAACTACAAAAGTTAAAAAATTTAATTTTATAAAATTTGTAGAAGTACTGAAATCTGAATGTTTATCGAAATATGTGAGTCCTGTCAATAGCGACTTTAAATGAACAAGCTGGAAATATTACAAACAGAATTTAAATACTATGTCAACAAATTTCTTTGTAATAAACTAGCTGTGTACACGTGCTTAAATACAAGAAAAAATATTATACGGTAGTATCATGACATCAACTATTTTTGTACAAAGGCAGGCTATAGCTGGTACTGCGTCAAACTATCGATCCTTACTTGTTCCTTCACTTTGAAAGTGGGCTTTAACTTTCCAGCTGACGTACCTGTTTTCTACGGTTGTGTTTAATGTTTTAAAGGTTTCAGTTTTGGTTTTACTAAGTGTGAAAGCGTAACCAAAACCGATGGGTTCATTTCAATGTACAGACAAACGGAAACTCAAAATATTAAGAGTTTATCGGTGTTTGGCTACCTTGTGAGAGTCATAGTAATACCGCCGTTTTCAGAGCCCAGTTAGCTCCCTCACCATTTATTTTGTTAATGCTGTACGGATAAAATATATAGAGAGACACGCTGGCGTAAGTAGTGGGTTAAATCCTTAAACCATGTTTCACTACCATAGCTTCAGCCGATTTTCAGTTATAAGCGGTCAATATGCGTAAAACCTGTTCAGTGCCCACTTTTGTCCCTCGCTATTCATTTTGTGGACGTTGTACAGATACAAAATATAGCTAAAACACACTGCCTAATGGGTTAAACCCTTAAACGAAGTTTCACTACTATAGCTTTAGTTGATTTTCAGTTATAAGCGGTCCAATATGACTTAAAACGTGTTCAGTGCCCACTTTGGTCCTTCGCCATCTTTTGTAGATGTTGTATGGGTTCAAAGTATAGCTAAAGACACACTGCGTAATAGACTTAACCCTTAAACGAAGTTGCACCGCTATAATTCCAGCCGATTTTGAGTTATAAGCGGTCCAAGATGGCTTAAAAACATTACAGACAGGAATTTTTTTGACGCCAGTTTCGGTCTTTGCAAAGTATATAAACACCAAATAACCAAAAACCAATGGACTCATTGCAATGTACAGACAAAAGTCTTATTTTATTTATATAGATTAGTTACTTAGAAATATTTAATATTATAAGAAACTAGCCGGCTAGATCCCTCGGTTACCAAAGCGTTCTTTGCCCATGCATGCATGGTTAATAAGACTTTATTATTGGACCACCGTATTCTAATTCTAATTTTTTAAACAAAAGTGTTAAGTAAGTAGTTCAAAATTTACCTCACCATTTAAACAGAGATTTTCCACATGATAATACCATTATTACCAAACTAAAATATGAACTAGCCCCTCCTCTCCCCAATTTGATTAACACCACCAACAATTATTAAGTACTGTAGTAAAAGGAAAACACACTGGGAAATAAAGAAAACACTGTTTTGAGCCCACAAAGAAATTTAATGGCTATCAAGTGACTAGTTGAACAACATTGTGCTGAGAATTGAACATGAAACATCTTGGAGCTGAATATTTGCTTGATTGATCACCAAGCAGTGCTAAGAAATTTAGTCCATCTTCCACTACATTACATAGCATCAAAAATATTTATGTGTAAAAATAAACTGGGGTTTTTGGACTTGGCAGGTGTTAAATTGCCCATTGTAAACTTTCCTTTATTCTCAGGAATATCACTACTTTTATTTGCAAGAAAAAACTCACTCATGAGTTTCACTGAACATTTAGTTTTGAATCAGTGGTTAAATATAAATCATTGTTTAAGTGTCATATCTTGAAATGAAATGAAAAGCGTCTTTATTGGTGGCGAAGTTAGGACTTTAAAGTCCTCTCTTCAACTTAACCACCACTTATCTTCTTCCACTTATCTTGACTGATTTAAGCAGTAATATTGTTTTTTTTTCATGAGAATTTACAATACAACTCTTCAAGATTTACAAATCTCCATGATTAAATCAAATGAAATATTACCCCTATCATCCCGCTTACAAAGCAAACAGTTTCTATATTTGATTTTAGCCATCAACTTAATTTAATTAAAATTTGTAATGTTTCTACAGAAGTCGCCAGTTAGAAATAGTTTAAAATTAAAATAGAGTTATGGATGTTGAATTTACAAATACTTTTGTTTCTAAAATCTTAATAATATTAAACATACGCCTCTTTTATGGGTTTCAACTGTAAGAAATAGTAAATGTGATAGATGAACATTACATTGATGAGAAATATTGTCTATTGTGGAGTAAAAAAGTTGTCTTAGGTTCAATTAAGGGCTCTGAACTCTGAAGTATTCACCATACCAGTAAGCCTTTTTATTCTTTAGATTTAGGAAATAGGGCACTAGGCTCATTTCTACTTTTATGTATTTCTAGTTCATCCAGGTTGCTCTCCTTTTCTATTCCTTTTATGCTTTAGTTTATTCTAAAGATTTTATCAGTAAATGAGCCAAGAGGTAATTTTGCAAACCCGAGTGGCTCTGATACTTTCAAAATTAACTTCAGTATCTTACTTTTAGCATTTTTTAGGAGATAAAGTCAGTAGGAAATGCAAAACTCTCTTCTTAAAAAATTATAAAATAATTACTCAACTCCATAAAAGCTGCCTCACTCTTACTAGTAAGAAATGTTGAAACAATGAACTAAGAAGGTTGACAAGCAAAATTAAATCTGCTTGACTGTAGGAAATTATAGTGACTGTAAATAATGGCACCTATTCCAAGATAGGAAAGGGTCTTGGCCTGACAAATTCATTTCTACTAATTGATTTAGTATTCAGACAATTTTCAAGTCTCATAACAAGTTATAAAATCATCAAGACTAAAGGCATGTCGGTTATTAGTGAGACTCTGAAAGGACGCTTAACAGACAACTGCGTCCTAGGCTAAGCAGTAAATAGGCTCATGTATATTCTTCTATCAGTCAAGCGAACCCAGTAAGTGATTCACTAGTAAGCAACAGCACAGTCCAGCAATATACCGTGATCTTTCAAAACCCCGTTTGCCTTTCTACAGAGGATGTTTCGCTTGACCCTAAATGCAGTTGGTAGTTAGCATTATGCCCTTTAATCCAATTTTGCATCAGTCATTAATTACATACTAACTAAATTCAGATTCGTTCATAGTTGTAAATTAATTTTATTAAATCAGAATGACCATAACGTGTGATGAGAGAACTGTTATAATTTTATTTGTGAAGAAATACTAATCTTCATTTGACGCTAAAACAATAGGAAATACTTATTTTAGAACTGAGAAATATGTCCAAAATAAAGTTGCAAATTTTTACTCCTATATAGTTTATTTTATCTTTGGGATCCTAAGTAAAGACTGTAAATAGCTAATCGCTATTTATAATGACTTATAATTGCCGTTTTACAAATAATTCTAAGTCACCTCGTTGGATACCTTTTGTTCTGGAAAACAATAGAATAACTTGTTTGGCACTGTGGAATTAATTTCAACTACAGTAATAATTAACTCATTGAGAACAGAAATTACGGAAACCAACGAAGTTTAAATTATTCGATTCGTCATGCAGCATACGTGTTCAAAACAAGATTCAGGTTTTTATTTTTTAGTTGTAGGAGCTTCCAATTTGAAGTCAAATAGGAAATAAGAAACAACAATTAAATCCAATAAAAAACTAAATTGGTTTGCCCATCTTATTACAGTTATGTAGACCCATTAAGTCAAAAGTCCCATATTGATGCCTGAGGAAAACAGTACGCCTTTTCAAAGTACAGTAATATCAGTTCCATACGATTTTTTCATGCTGCTGCGCAACCTGTTGTAACGATAGGTGGATTCGCAATTACATCAGCCAACCGTCAACTACGCCGCAATTTCTAGAACATTCTCCTGCATTCTCTATTATTGACTTTTTACTTCGCGTCATTATGAGTCATCGTGGTATTATCGATCGATACTGTTTGTTATTCACAGCAAAATTAATGCTTATATTTCTGATAATTATGTTCAAAGAACTATCTGCGCTGCGTAGAACAACTTGCGTAAAGTACACTTTCGTGTGCTAATTGGTACAGTTCACGAGATCAGAGTCTCGTCGTCACAGGAGATAACATATAACTGGCTTGGCTATTTCGGTTGTTTGATGTCCCACAATTTTAAAGTTTAAACTAAAAGAATTACAATTTAGTTACTATGAAAATTCAAAACTGTAAATTTATTGAGTAAGAAAAATGATTGTAAATTTATAAATGCAAATATTGTTACTTAAGTTCCCTGATTTTGTTTAGCGTAAGAAAACTGTCAACTTTGGCTCATAATGATTGAAATGTCGACCATTTCGACAGAATAGCTGAATAGACGGATACAAATTATGTTATTATTATAGCTTTTATCTTGTATTTGATCGTAACTTTAGTGGTTAGTGAGATGGTAGGCTACTTGTATACGGTTGTCGTGTTGTAGAGTAACTTGAGTGCTAAATATAAGGTTTCTATGATAAACGGATTATAGCTATGTTGAAACCCTTCAAAGACAAGATGAAGTGCACTTTTGCATTCTGTTTTTGTGATCAAAGACACGTGTAACATCTTGAAAAGTTGACTTTTATCCAAAGACCATTAGCCATAAAAAGGTATGGGCTAGAGCATGTATACGCAAAAATTGCGAAGTGCTCTTTAAATAAACGTGAAGTCCTTTGGCGTTAGTCGAGTCTCGTCATAAATAATGTTATCTACCTCGAGAATCGGCGTGCATCATAGCCTACATTTTGATTACATAAATGACTAAGATAGCTTTATTTTTACTTTGTCTCATATCACGCAAAGTAGACATGTAATGTTATTCGAGAAAGATTATTATTTTAAATTCAAATTAAATATAATTGTACAGTCATTTCTTGAGTTTAATCTCCAAAGATTTGCATTGCATTTGCTTGCACAGCAAAAACGGACAGAAAATATTTAGCGACAAAGAGTTGAAACTGCTTTGTCCCAGTCAAGATGAGAAACCAGGCAAAGCAAGCAAGCAGCAGCTCAATAGCGGTAGACTTGGCAACACTGTACACAATCTCCTTAACAACACAGCTGAGCACGATTTGACAACAGTGCATCAGCGAAGGTCGCCAACCCAAATGTGCAGCGCAGTGCATGACGTCATAAACAGCTGACTGTTCTATTCTACTGTACTTCCTCATAGCTAGGCCTATTGGACCCTTTCAAACAAAATAGACCCGGCGCAAAATTGACAGGCAAAGTACGATAGCCCGACCAACACGAACATTGAATTTGTTTTAAAAATAATTAGGTAAATATGTTCACAAAAGTTCAATTTTTAAATCCCGTAGCTTAGCACGGGTACTATCACCTATAGTTACAGATAAAGCGCTTTTATGAAAATATTATTACCAGCTATGATGCAATAACGGGAACACTGCGTCTTTGAGATACTGCGAATATTCTAGAAACGTGAAAGTCCGCAGAAAAAATAGTTCTATATTTAAAGTTTTGTCATTTGATTCATTTTCGTCGATGACGTTTCTACGAAGCGATAAAAATGAAAAGCTCTAATGAAAATGTACTAATAAAGACGAAAGTATAGCCATAAGCGCGAAGAGTAGAAAAAAGCGCTACCGTGAATCCTAGCGAATTTCCTATAACGAGGCAGATAAACTCTCACCGGTGAAAACTGCATGTGCAAATTGAAATTTTATGCCCGTACCAGGGGCCTGGGGATATGCCCGCCGCAAAGGGGGTACGGGGGTCCTCCCCAGGAAAATTTGATAGATTTTGATGCAAAATGGTGAGGTTTGAGGTGTTTTGGGTGATATTTTTTTCCTAAAATTAAAAGATTGAAATTATCTTTTCACAATAGTTCTGTTGTCATCAGTCAGGAATATCTAAGAGCTGCCTACTTGGCCTTCTTTCAATCGCACATCTCGTATGGAATTCTCCTATGGGGCCACTCCGGTGCTGTATATGATATTCTTCTACTCATCCAAAAAAGTATAATCAGAACCATCTGTAGAGCGGGTAAGGCTTGAGCATTGCCGACCTCTTTTCATCAAACTTAAAATCATGACAGTTATTAATCTATACATATATCACATACTAATACACACTAAATTAAACATTACAGAATTCAATACACGAGAGGATTTCCACATCACACACAACACTAGAGGAAGCGATAAACTGGATGTTCCAACACACAGCTAGGTTAGCTAAAACAGGTAACTCTTTCAAAATCAATGTTGTTAAATTTTTCAACAAACTACCAAAATACGGCTTGGTCTATAACTTTCAAAAGATTTAAATCCAAAGACCTAAGTCAGTGATTGGTTAATTGGAAATCCCTACTATTCCTTAACAGAGTGTTTAGATGATAACATAAATTTAGAATTTTAGATTTTAACCTTTTTTATTTATTTTTTTGCCATATACAATGCTAATATAAACTAATTATATGTGATACTAGTTATAAGATTTTTACATTTTAACATGTTCATTTTTGCCATGTACAAACGTTAATAAAAACTGTGATAAATCTAGAATAAAATTAATAATAAAATGAAATGTGATAATACTAGTTGTAAGGATTTTACATTGTATATGACATTAATAATTACTATGACTATGGTCATTTCATGTAATACTGATCAAAGGCAATAAAGATTTTTGATTTTTGTTGTTGGAGGTCCCCAAAAAAATTTGGTCAATTCTGATGCAACATTGAGGGATATGAGGCGTTAATTGGCGTCATTTAGTTGTCCTAAAGTTAGAAAATTTAATACAACGATTCTAATAGTACTGTTGTTAAAGCCTTAGAGTCCTCTGAAAATTTGGTAGATTTTGATGCAAAATTGTGAATTTGAGGCGTTTTAGGGGAACATCTTTTCCTAAAACTATAATACTTAATATGCCTACCATGAAAGCAGTGGCGGTTCTAGGGGGGCTGGGGGCAACACTGGTTACAGTTATATATTTTATATATAGTATATATAGGCTAAAAGAAATATAATGTCCTTGCCCCCAGTTTTAAGGTCTAGAACCACCACTGCGTGAAAGAACACAGTAGTGGGGTTATGATTAGACGTTTTATATGTATCAGTAAGAACCTGTAATACCGTATATTTGATACATTTGCTTTGAGACACCGATTGGCACAAACTACAAATGTTCATAGGCCCCTAAGTTAAGTTCGTTAACAAACAGAAGCGAGACTGTAAGCGTAGCGAACACCCGTGATAACCACGAACAACTGCATGAGGCTGTTCAAGGATTTGCTGCGGCCCACTCTACTTTTCCTTTTTTGTGTTGTCAGAGATGAAATAACAATTCTATAGTTTATTCTGTGATGTTGTCTACGTGAAGCATGTATATAATTATTAGGAATCTCAGCAAGAGCGGAGGATTTAGGGGTCGTCCAATCGTCATCCCATTCAAAAATTAAGGCACCAAAAATTTAGGGCTCAGGCGATTTTGAGCCCATTCTCAGAAAATTACTAGGTATCTTTTTTGAAAGTTTCTACAAATACATTACCTTGGTTCATCTAAAGGAATTTAAATTCCACATTGTGTACTGTTTATCCCTTGTATCATGTTTTTTTCAAAATGGAAATCATATATGGGCCTGGGCTTTTAAAATGACGGATGGTTTACTAAAATCAATAAATAAATAAATAAAATAAACAAAATCTACAAAGTTCCATAATGTCTACTCATAATTCTTGTCTATCTACGCATAACTAATATTAAATAAAACGATAGTCTCCTATGATTAGCAAAACATTATGTGTTATATAAATTAGCTAACATACCTTTTAGAGTCAATACAATTTTGATTTTTCTCAAAATATTAGGTGAATTTATGTTGTATTTTTGAGTATAAAAATTAAATTACGTGTTATTTTATGGTCACATGATTGTTTCTTTGTTAGGTAGGTTTAATTTAAACCATGTGGTTTGTAATAAAAATTAAAAACAATTAATTAAGCTGACTAATGTCTTTTACATGTTGGCTACTACTATAAAAAATATACAAACTTTGAAGACAAAATTTATTTTGAAAACAAATTGAAGAACTGGTTAATTAATGCATTTTTAAGAACTTGGACGTTTTAAAATTTTAGGAATAGTCTACAACAGCTGTAGTCAATGTTTGTAATGTTCTACACCTTAAAATTAAGGTTTTTTGAACAAAATTAAATAAATAAATTAATTTTGTTCTCAAACATTATTGCGGCTACTTTTAAGAAACGGTGTATAAAAGAAGTACTGTACCAAGAAACTTTATTTGTCTTTGGCATACTAATAATGTGTACATTAGTACTGTAATTGTTATGAAGCAAGTGTGAAGTTGTTGTTTGTTTCCAATATTAATTAGTGTAACTTCAAATAAAATCTAAACTACAAAAGTTAAACAAATTTAATTTCATATTGTCATAAACTTTATACCAAAACGGAAGGGAAGATACCATCTCAGTCAGACATTTGGCCCCAGCCGGCCGAGACCCGCCAACTGAGGACCAGGCTCCTGCACATGAACCAGCCACAGCTGTTACAAGTTGCAGAAGAGTCAGAACAACAGGATCAACCACAACACGATGTAGATCCTCCACAAAGACGGTCAGAGCGAGTCCATCGCCCACCCCGTTACCTGGACGACTACGTGACGTCTTCTCTCCAGAGGGGAAGAATGTCATGAACTTTACATCTGTTCAATAATTTTGCCATTCACAGATGTTATTTATTGTTTACTAATTCAATGTTTACCTACAACTAATATTTAACTAACTAGTCAACTTTTATAGTTAATTAAAGCCTTTATATTTCTGTTAAAACTAAAAGGTTTACTTCACATATTAACAATATTTCATTAGATTCGACAGATTTAAGATCCGACTTCTTGAACTCCAAATGATCAAACAGGCATTTTAAATTGTCATTCAGTTTGACTTAATTGTACACTTTATACAGTACTTTTAAGCTAGTCATGACTAGGAAAACCAAAAATCTAAATTGTATTACAGTGCCAAAGTCTAATATTGTCTGACACGGTACATTTTAACATGGAGTATGGACACACTGTTAAGAGTTGCCCTTGGCCAAGTGAACTAAGGTAAGAGTTGTGAACAAGCACAGGAGATAGAACAGTCCTGGGGTTGTCTTTGTGTGCTTGATGATGCTCTGCCATTTGTAAGCATTGGAAACGTTTCTATTAGGTGTAATCTGTCTGATTGCTAAGGTGATTGCCTACTGCTTTTTTCATTACTCTAGAGGAAATGAAATATGAAAATCACAATCCGCTTGAAAATTATCAACAAAATTAAATTCTTTTCTTGGTTTGATGCCTCTACATTAGAAATATTTGTTACTAAATAAATTTGAAGACAAAATGTGTGGACCAAACCAGGACTCTGCCCTGGGTCTCTCACTTGCTGGGTGATTATGCAAAGACTACACTATGCCGCCATCTATTTATGCCTTCAAATTTGTAGAAGTACTGAAATCTGAATGTTTATCCGAAATATGTGAGTCCTGTCAATAGCGACTTTAAATGAAAAAGCTGGAAATATTAAAAACAGAATTTAAATACTATGTCAACAAATTTCTTTAGTAATAAACTAGCTGTGTACCTGTGCCTCACCACAGACAAAAATATTATACCGGTAGTACTAGTATCATGACTTCAAAGTATTTTTGTACAAAGGCAGGCTGTAGCTTGGGTACTGCCGTCAAACTATCAATCCTTACACCTGTTCTTTCACTTTGAAAGTGGGCTCTAAGTTTCCCAGCTGATGTACCTGTTCTTACGCACGGTTGTGTTTAATGTTTTTAAAAAACGGTTGTCAGTTTTGATTTTTAAAAAGTGTAAGAAGACGTAATAACCAAAACCCGATGGGTTCATTTCAATGTACAAACGGAAACTCAAAATATTAAGAGTTAAGTAGAGTATTTAGAGTTAAGTATTAAGAGTTTATCTGTGTTCGGCTACCTTGTGAGAGTCATAGTAATACCGCCGTTTTCAGAGCCCAGTTAGGTCCCTCACCATTTATTTTGTTAATGCTGTAAGGATACAAAATATAGCTAGAGACACACTGCGTAATGGGTTAAATCCTTAAACAAAGTTTCACTTCCATGGCTTCAGCCGATTTTCAGTTATAAGCGGTCTAATATGCCGTAAAAACGTGTTCAGTACCCACTTTTGTCCCTCGCCATTCATTTTGTGGACGTTGTATAGATACAAAATATAGCTAAAAACACACTGCGTAATGGGCTAAACCCTTAAACGAAGTTTCACTACCACAGCTTTAGTCGATTTTCAGTTATAAGCGGTCCAATTTGCCTTAAAAACGTGTTCAGTGCCCACTTTGGCCCTTCACCATTTATTTTGTAGATATTGTATGGGTATAAAGTATAGCTAAAGACACACTGCGTAATAGGCTAAACCCTTAAACGAAGTTGCACCGCTATAACTCCAGCCGATTTGGAGTTATAAACGGTCCAAAATGGCTTAAAACATTACAGACAGGAATTTTTTTGACGCCAGTTCGGTCTTTACAAAGTAAATAAAACACCAAATAACCAAAACCAATGGACTCATTGCAATGTACAGACAAAAGTTTTATTTTATTTATATAGATTAGTTACTTAGAAATATTTAATAATATAAGAAACTAGCCGGCTAGATCCCTCGGTTACCAAAGGGTTCTTTGCCCATGCATGCATGGTTAATAAGACTTTATTATTGGACCACCAAATTCTAATTCTAATTTTTTAAACAAAAGTGTTAAGTAAGTAGTTCAAAATTTACCTCACCATTTAAACAGAGATTTTCCACATGTTAGTACCATCGTTAGCAAACTAAAATATAAACTTGCTCCTTCTCTCCCTAATTTGATTAACACCATCAACAATTATGAAGTAGTAAAAGGAAAACACACTGGGAAATAAAGAAAACACTGTTTTGAGCCCACAAAGAAATTTAATGGCTATCAAGTGACTAGTTGAACAACATTGTCTGCTGAGAATTGAACATGAAACATCTTGGAGCTGAATATTTGCTTGATTGATGAACAAGCAGTGCTAAGAAATTTAGTCCACCTTCTACTACATTACATAGCATAAAAAATATTTATGTGTAAAAATAAATTTGGTTTTTTGGACTTGGCAGGTGATAAATTGCCCATAGTAAACTTTCCCTTTATTCTCAGGAATATCACTGCTTTTATTTGCAAGAAAAAACTCACTCATGAGTTTCACTGAACATTTAGTTTTGAATCAGTGGTTAAATATAAATCATTGTTTGAGGTGTCATATCTTGACTGATTTAAGCAGTAATATTGATTTTCATGAGAATTTACAATACAACTCTTCAAGATTTACAAATCTCCATGATTAAATCAAAAGAAATATTACCCCTATCATCCCGTTACAAAGCAAACAGTTTCTATATTTGATTTTACTCCATCAACTTAATTGAATTAAAATTTGTAATGTTTCTACAGAAGTCGCCAGTTAGAAATAGTTTAAAATTAAAATAGAGTTACTGGATGTTGAATTTACAAATACTTTTGTTTCTAAAATCTTAATAATATTAAACATACACTTCTTTTTCAAGATTCAACTGTAAGAAATAGTAAATTAGGTAGATGAAAATTACATGATGAGAAATATTGTCTATTGTAAAGTAAAAAAATTGTCTTAGATTCTATTAAGGGCTCTGAACTCTTCAGCATATCAATAAGCCTTTTTATTCTTTTGATTTAGGAAATAGGGCACTAGGCTCATTTCTACTTTTTATGTATTTCTAGTTCATCCAGGTGATAGAGCCTGCTCTCCTTTCTATTCCTTTTATGCTTTAGTTTATTCTAAAGATTTTATCAGTAAATGAGCCAAGAAGTAGTTTTGCAAACCCTTTGACTGGCTCTGATACTTTCAAAATTAACTTCAGTATCTTATTTTTATTAATTTTTTTAGGAGAGATAAAGTCAGTAGGAAATGCAAAACTCTCTTCTTAAAGAAATTACTAAAATAATTATTCAACTCAAAAAAGCTGCCTCACTTTTACTAGTAAGAAATGTTGAAACAATGAACTAAGAAGGTTGACGCTGATGAACTAAGAAGCAAAATTAAATCTGCTTGACTGTAGGAAATTATAGTAACTGTAACTAATGGCAGCTAATCCAAGATAGTAAAGGGTCTTGGCCTGACAAATTCATTCTACTAATTGATTTAGTATTCAGACAATTTCAAGTCTCATAACAAGTTATAAAATCATCAAGACTAAAGGCATGTCGGTTATTAGTGAGACTCTGAAAGGACGTTTAACAGACAACTGCGTCCTAGGCTAAGCAGTAAATAGGCTCATGTATATTCTTCTATCAGTCAAGCGAACCCAGTAAGTGATTCACTAGTAAGCAACAGCACAGTCCAGCAATATATGTGATCTTTCAAAACCCCCGTTAACCTTTTTACGAGGCTTCTGTTATATGCAAGGTTGTCACTCTGTACTCTGCTCACAGACTGTATCCTCCTCACCCGTAACATTGGCAAAGTGTGAAACAATCAGTTTCATACTTGCCCTAACGTTTCAACTAATATATTCAGATGAAGCTCTTCCTACACAGCCCTTTAGTAAATGCCTAAACACTGTTGTTGATACAACAAATCAAACCATAAGTTAGATATTCAAGATAACCATCAAAATACTGCAAAGCAATGCATTTCAAACTAAATATTATTTAGTAATAATTTTCTTAAACATATTTGTAACAACTTAACTAAACGTTAATAAATTCAACCGTGGTACATGTTAATTATTTTTAGCTGCAATAAGCTTTGACTAAAGCATTTTAGCTGAATTGCCTGCACTTTTTTTCCTACGTTCAAATGACAAAATAGATTAAGTAAATTGCCAGAAACCATGGGACAAAAGAGTATCACGAAGAGTATTTTCCAAATTGTTGCTAAAATTAAAATAGTTGGATTTAGTTTCGGTAAATATTTGAAGGACTGAAAAACTCAAGATTAATTTTTCAGCCAACTGTTGAGTTTGAATTTGAAATAAAGTGGTGAATTCGTTGCTCTAACTTAATGTGGCCTGATAACTTTATTTAACAGTTGTGTGAGAGACTTTGGCCCAGGGTTCACATTAGAACTCCGAACCTTGTTGCTTGCCATAACATAATAAAATGTGAAAAAAATGAATTTCAAACTTTTACTTTACTACTATTTTTATCCAAAGGTAATAAAAGCTTTCTTTTACCACTATCACTGTCGGCCTCTTATTTAGGCAAAACTTTTAAATGCTACTAGCAGATTTTTACTCTCAGAAGATGTACATTTTTGGGGTTTTATTTGACTCTTATACAGATTATTTATTAAGTTTTTCTTAGCTTGGTTTTATTGTTTAGCTTACTTACTTTTAAGTTATCTCTTTTTGTCTTGACAGAGGCCCTAGTAGGGCTGAACATTTGACAGTCTGTGATATTCTATGTGTTTATACTTCATCCAGTGAAGCCTGCTCTCCTTTCTATTCCTGTTTGAATTATTTATTTCATTTAATTTAAAATGAAACCTCTATAATATTTAAAACTGTATCCACACTCTACAGATAGTCACTACAAGTGACTACCTTATGTCAAAATGTAAAATCAAGCGTTTGAGATCAAAAAATATCAAATTACCGAATACAAGTTCAAAATAAAACGGTAAAGAATATGAAGAGTCAGGTGACGCAAAATTACGTTTTTGGCAGTGAAAGGGTTAAATTACCAGACTTCAAATAGTACGGTGAATTGTTTAAAAATATAGGCGTGCCCTTGAATATTACTCTGTTGCAACCTGTTTGCAAAGGAATAAAATTATTGTAAGATGTGTCTAGTTGAGAGCTTAAGTGTTGAACCATTAACAAGTGAGTTTAAAAATCACAAAGGGACAGTTTTGAATAAAAATATATCGTAATTATATAAAAATAATTAAAAATCAAACTGAAAATACATTTTTTAGTTTTATTCTTTGTTAAATAAAATACGTTGATAAAAATAAATATCTTTGAATTTAACAATTACTTTGGTTTTAAAACTAATAAATAACTGATTTAAAGAATACCTCTCAATTAAAAACAACTCATATTAAAAGAAATATGCGAATTAAATTCTTTATGTATAACTAATCCATGCTTTGAAATACCTTAAAGAGAAATTAAATTTTAGATAAAGAATTTCAAGTAAATAGTCGTGAAGACAAAATCAATTTAACACTTAAAGACTATTTTTGTAAGTAAAATATATAATTAAAACAAAGAAATTAGTAATAATAAAAATAACACTAATCTATAACTTATTCAACCGTTTGGCAGTCAGGTTTTTGTAACTGCAATTTGAAATTAAACAAACGACTGATATTTCGGTAGAATGTTTCCCGCTGTGTTTGGTGGCACCTGTTGACGCAGGCCGCGCCGTCTGGTGCCATGTTGCGCCGTCACGCCATCGATTCCTCAAGCCGCTCCCACGACTTGGGCACTTCGCTTCACAAATCAATACGGCTGAAACGGAATTGCATCATAAGTTAGTATGATTAAGCGAAGTGGACAAACCAATAATTATATTTATTCCTGTAGTTAGAGAATTTTAAATAAATACAGATTCAGCGCACCTAATGGTTGTATGAAAAACATTTGACCCATTAATTGAAAACAATTAAAAAAGAACAACATCACTTTCTAGCTAAAAATTTTAGGAAATTCCACCTAATTCTATTACAGACAGGTTATGTACTCTTGTAGAAAAATATATAATAAACTGCTAAAAACACTTACAAGTATTAAGAAAATTAAGGAATTCAGAGAGATGGATTGAAAGTTTTAGTTCAAAAAGAATATTACAGTGTAAAGGACTTTTTAGAAAATAAGTTCTTTCAGAGTGATTAAATCACGTTTTTATTCCTTGTGCTATCTTATATACAACCTTACTCTATGCAAACGGTTTTGACAGTAAAAATCTTGACATTGACCACTAAGTTTAATTTACCACTCAACCCTCAAAGTTATTGGGAGTTATCATAGCTATGTTTATTTTCATATAAGATACAACAGCCTAACAAATTATGGTTTTCAGAACAGAAAGGTTAGTGGGCAATGAAAACATGCTATCCATGAAAGTTCCATAATTCAAACTAGTGCTATAAAACCGGAAAACTATTTATGATGTAACGAGTTTTAAATTGTCCTCTACTTTTACAAACTGTATAGTGTATACCTGATGAGAAGGATATCTGTCGCCTTGGTAGGTGGAGTCCTGAGACAAGAGTCCCTCCATCATCTGACTCTGGTAGTCGGGCACGTGGTAGCTGTCTTGGGAGAGTCCGGCTTGTGACAGGCTGAACCCTTGCGACATGCCCTGTACAACAAACATTCACACACTCTCAAACACATGTCTCAAAACATTTCAAAACAAATTTTTTGTAAAGAGCTACAGCGACGTCACTACAAGTTGATTACAGCAAAAGAAATCACTATCAGTAGATTTTCAAGTTATGGAGTATTATTCTAAAAGAGCACATCAAAACTCTAAATTAATCCAAAACTATAAAACTACTGTCATTTTCGTACTTGGCTATTTCTACACACTCTCAACCTTTTATTGAGCCTCGACTGTCTTAAAATTGTATGATTTTCCAGAAGTTTCAACAATTTAACTAATTGTTGAAAACTTACTGTGCCATGTTCTATATTGACTTGGGTGTTGTCGAACTGCGCCGCTGGACAGGCAGTAGGGACACAAAAAGGACTACACAGTTCGCCGATGCCGTCGAAGTACTCTCACGAGGGTGATGCCTAACGCGCTTCTTTGTTCAGGGCAGGTTTAGGACCACCTCTTTGTTCTCAGTAGGTTTGCTCAAGCTTATCTAGAAACTAAGTAAAGTTCATTGTGTCCTTTTGAATTTATTGAAATTTGTCGATTTTATTATATGAAGATTTAAACTAGAAATTATCTAACTAATGAACGCCAAATATTTGATACGACTATCGGCTATAGCAGTACGCTCAAATACAAATGTAGTTTCTGGCCGCACAAAAAAAATGTGATTTTGACGCAAGTTTTATAGTCAACGGGCTGTTTTTTCCAATTCTAATCATAGGTGGAGATTAACTAATCTCCGGTTAAGTTCTTTACAATCTGCAGTGTTTACATTTTCACATAAGACTGTAATTGAACAAGACTGTCCTTTTTTCCGTTATTTAATATTCAGAGTGTCCCGAAAATAGCCCTGGATGGCCATTACGGGACAGTACGGGCAGAAAAAATTACAATTTAGTCTGGCAAATTAGGGTAGTTGTTGTAAATTCATGCCTAATATTAAATAAAGGATTAGGTCTACTGAAAAGTTTATCAACAGAAACACTGTTAATATCTCAGCAAAGTTAGTCCCCATTCCCCAAAATAAGTAAAGGCCTTTATTAAAAAAATGGTCAAAAGGTGAAGTTAGGACTTTGGAGCCTCTATCACTTAACCTTAGGATTACCAAAATAATAATTATCATTTGCTGTTAACAACTAAAAATAAAAAAAATAAGTTAACACTAAAACAAAAATTAAATTTAGTATAATACGAATACTAAAATGCATATTTACTTCAATAACACAAAATTTACCAAAGGGAGGTTCCGGGAGTCCAATTTTAACAAGCTCGACCGAGATTTGTACAAAACGAATATTTATACCAAATTTGGCGAAAATCTGACAAAAATGAGACTGTAGACATATGTGTTCAAAGTATTGATAAAATGCTCAAAACGTGTTCTGGAGGTTGGTGCTCATTTCATGGTCCCGGGCCTGGATCTTACCATGCTAACGACATTAATATCTCATTTTTCCAAAAGAAATTCGATAGTGATATTGGCAAAATCTATGGTTTATACTCGATATAGTGTATGAAATAATAGAACATAGCACCCTGATATTTATCTTGTGTTTGTTGTCATCGCCAGGAAGATGGGCTTAACAGTTGAAACCGGTCACAAAAAAGGAAAAATCTTTAATCCAGGGTGCTATGTTCTATTATTATTTATTTCATGCACTATACAATTCTAGTAACCCTTAGTGAGCCAATGTGTTATAATTATAGAAATCGAATATTAATATATCAACCTATTGAACCCTTAACATCCCATATACGTACTATATGTACACAAGCAACAACAGTAATGCGTAACAACTGTCGGCCGAGTTAACCCTTGAAAGCGTCTATTTAGACAAATCAGTTTACCGAGAAAGCCCTTGGTGAAAGACCTGCGTCTTGGCCAGTCAGCCGTTATAATTGACCGCTAGGGGTCCTCTGAGGCCAGGATTTTTCCTTTGAAAAATCCCTCCATTACTAGCGCAGTTGCATCCTATCCATTGACTTAAAGATTGATGAACTTTTCTATTGGTTAGTAGGTTGAAACATGAACTTTTAAACTTGTATATTTGAATAGTAAAAAATTGTATCTTAAACACAATAACCGGTAGAAAGGTTCGTACAACAACATCGGTATAATAATTAATTTTCAAAAATTAGTAATGTTGACACTCAATTATTGAAGAACACAAATTTTCCGGGACTTCTGGAATGTTTTAGTAATTTAAATCTAATCGACTTAATAATGGAATATTTTTGGATGAACACCACTGAAAATGTTTTAAATTTTTAATTATATAAAACACAAACAAAACATTTCGTCTAGTCTATGCTAGATATCTTCAGTTGAAGACTAGACATAGACTGGACAAAACGTTTTGTTTGTATTTTATATAATTAAAACATTTTCAGTGGTGTTCATCCAAAAATATTTCATTATTATGACTAACCACTTAAGTCTAATTTACTTAAATTTGTTGATGACCACACCACTATTTAACTTAAGACACCTTGTGCCTTTATTTAATGAAGGTTTTTAAGTGAAACTAAACAAAGTTTCTTGACGTACTTTTTAACATTTTCAAAACCAACAATTATTCTGAGAGTAATTGGGTGGGGAACTACTTGAAATCAAAATCTCATCTCACCTGCTGACTCATGCCTTGAGTGATTCCCTGACTGTAAGGCTCCTGGCTGTTTCCTTGGCTTAGAGTGTTTACTATTTTGTTCTTGGACATGTTGTTCTTGTTGCGTAACCGGTTTCCTCCATTACGGTTAGGTCTGACTGCCTGACCCTGACGAGCTGAAGAAAAACCACACAAATGTAAGAAACATTTTCAAATCACCCTTAACCAGCATATAACAAAAGATTTCCCTTTGTCTAGTCTGAATAGCGCAAGTGCTTTTTTTCATAAAGAAGTAAGGAATACATCTAGTAAAAAACTGCACGGTTCATTGACACTGTAGTAGTACAGATTTAAGAAATAGAGCACTAGACCAGGATATTTTATAAAAAGGTGAGCCTGCTCTCCTTTCTATTCTTTTTTGAAAGTGTAGTAGTACAGTAATTTCCTGCTAGAGCGGGTTACAATTAGTCGGATATGGGCTAACTCGGAACACACGGTAGGAAAATTTGGAACATACCAAAAACGTTACATGTTTTAGTGTTAACCTCTTTTATAAATAGCAACATCATCTTTACTGTATGTTAAAAGTATAGACATACAATACAGTGCATTTTACAGCCAGAGTTAATATCATCAGTGCGTACTGCAAAAACAATGTCGACAATACCGGAGCTACAAACTGCAACTCTACTCTAGGCCGGCAGTCAGCACTTTGGTCTCAAGACGTGTCGAGCAAACTGCTGTATATATGTGCAGAAAAATGAATACGACCAGCAGACCAACGCCTGCCGGCACCCACACAGTGGTACGCAGTTGCAATGTACACAGAGCAGTGCAGTACTGAGAAAAGCATCATATTATCAAGTTAAATTGTATACAGTATGTATTATAATATGCACATACAGTGAGGAATAATTACTACTGCAAAGAATATTAGTCCAAATTACATCAATGAAAACAAAGTATCAGAACAGACCACAGAAACAGTTCAGAAACTCAACATTCATCTTCTTGTGTCTACTTTTACCATCTCTAGTGGGACAGGAAATGAGTTATTATTAAACTCTCGCTTCTACCAAATTAGTCCGTTCAAGTGAGAGTCTACTGTACCTTGCATAGCCTGCTGGTGCTGGTTGTAGAAGCGAGGTGGTACATGGCTCATGTTCATGAACATGCCAACCGGCACAGGCATGTTGCTGAGAGCTGCCTGGGCACGTTCTGGCGAGATGTAAGTGATGGGATCGTGGCCAAACATATCCAGTCGGGCTGCTGGCGCTGTAAACATCAAAGATCAATTGTAGAAAAGCAAAATAATTACTTTTTGACATTCAATTTAAAAGCTTGAGAGTAGTGATTTATCAGTTTAAGTCAAGTTGAATGTTGGGCACCATAAGATTTAGCAGTTTTTAATATTTTAGTAATAAATCAACTCCCGATCGGCTATTGCTAATTTGTACGACCATTGTTCCTATTATCGTATTTGTCTACCAACTGGCTCCCATTAGCTTTTGCAAGTCAAGATCACCACTAGGCTCTAGTTAGGGTCGTTGACATAATTTTAATAGTTAAGGTTAGTGGCATTTTAGAGTTTCAAAATAATTTTGAATAGTTGTAAAGCAAGGAAAATATTTACAGTAAATTGTTTTCCAATTGATTGGAACAAAAATGTGTGTACTTTGTTTTTTAATTGATTAGAACAAAAATCTGTGCAGTATTAAGTTAAATGTTACAACTGTTACTAATTTGTAAACATAAATGATTACCTGGTCTCGGCATATAGTGTGGCGGCTGTGCAGCGTTGCCGGTTCTGTCGTAGATGCTGCCAGGAACCATCGCCTCTCTCGCATCGTAAACCGTCGTTGACATGAAGTGAGTGCCAGGATTCGCCGCATTCATGATCTGCTTCGGCTTTGAAAACTGGATCATCGACTCCTTCAAGTTGTTTAATGGTCCTTCTACCAACACCTTCTGTTCTTTGTAAAAGTTCAGTAGATGGTTCCATAGTTGTTGCTGAAATCAAACGGATTTACACTGATGTTTTACACAGTAACTTTCAAGAAGACTAATGTGTATATCCGAGTTAAAATGCTAATATGTTCATCATAAAAGTGTACATGAGTCATAAAAATAAATGCTGCTTCTTACCTTAGAAAGAACTTTGGGGTTGCCGACTATGATAATCCCATACTTGGCTCGGGTGAGAGCTACGTTGAGACGTCGAGGATCGTTGAGGAAGCCGATACCCTGATGTTCGTTAGACCGGACACAGCTCATGATGATCAAGTCCTTCTCTCGGCCTTGGAATGCATCCACGCTAGCGACCTCGATGCCTTGGTAGAGCTTAGCTGGCAAAGTACCTTGGTACTGCATGTACTGCACCTGTAAGCACCAATGATCGTGATCAGAGTGAGTGGCCTGGCTATGTATGTAGGCTACATTTAGCGAATACGAGTTAAAATTAGTCGGTTATAGGTAAGAGTATAACTATTATAGTTAGATTACAAGGGGTCTGTAAACAGTTTCAGATAGGTCAGATCAAGATAATTTGGTTTGTTTTTAAACCTATCTACTTTTAACCAGGAAATGATGAGGTGTTTTAAACATGAATTTGTTTACTACCAAATAGAAATACTGTTGAAAACACGTCAATTTAACAATGTAAGCAAGTAACTGGATCTATCAAACATGCTATAAAGCAGATTGAGACTGGCACTTTGTTATCTCTACTTTTACTACCAGTTTAGGAGGTGCAAGAATTATGCACAGGGCCATCGAAAGCCAGCAATCTTCTGTTAAAGTAAAACTGTGAGAAAGAGTGAGTGAACTCTGTAGACTGACCAAGAAAGCTCGCTGTCCCTCGTAAGGGGTGATGACTCGATCTGCTCTGGCTTGACACCACATCGCAGGAACCTGGTGGTCATCTTCTCAACATTAGAGGCCTCGGTACGGTTAAGATATGAGGTACCCGATCCTGCTATCTCCTCTTGTCCCTGTGTTACGTAGAACAACATCGGCTTGTCTACTACGGGCCACGGAAAGTCCATCTTGGCCAGTTTTCGCTCATCTGTCAACATACCCCAAAGATATGATAAACAACATTTTAAGGCTTTACTATCTTTAAAACGTAATTTTAACAACATTTGTTAGGTCCAAACAAACCTATAGATTTTATTTTGGAAGGTTTTACACGTGAGGATATTTTCTACATTTTGCTTAAATTGTGTTACAACAGAGAAACCAAATTTAATTATACTTTTTGAGGAAATTTAACCATCGTTAGTGTTTAATTCTGACCTTTCTTACCAGCACAGACACCATTTTGCAGAGAGCCCTCATAAAAGAAGTTTGACGGAAAGCGGGATAGTTCTGGGTGCATACGGTACTGGACTTCGAGCCGGAATGGTCGAATGCCGAGCACTACTAGTCGCTCAAACAGCGACTGAGACAAACCAGCTCTAGCTGCCTTCTTGCACATCACCACAGGACCCAGCTGGCAGTGGTCACCAACCAATATCAACTGTAATACGCAGATAAGTCAGTTTGTGTGTATGATGCAATTATAGAGCATTTTAAAAAAGTTATTTATTTATTTTCACACTATATCTGAAGAGCGCAATAAGGCCTTTTACCAGATAAAGGTAAACACAAATATTGGAGTTTATTTGCTTAACATTGTAGAGTATTTAGAAGGTAATCTGCTGAAACCTAAATGTCATTCTTTATTGCATCTCATCAAAATTGACTACCAGAAAATGGCAGATATAATTATCTCAACAAAAACTCTTAATTAATGGCTTTTTTACTGCGCTTAAGTTAAGTTTGAGTACTTGCACACCCTTATTGGATTTCACTCCAAGTTTCAAGAACTATGATTACATGAATTTGGTCTTTTAGTTCGTTGCTTGAATAGTCTACTGACCTGCTTGGCGCCGAGTATGACTGGCACCATACACTCGGGCTCGGTGGCTTGCATGCTCTCGTCAATGAGGATAGAGTGGAACTTGAGCCGGGAGAGTCTCGGTTCCCCCGCGCCGACACAAGTGCAGCATATCACGTCCGCAGCGTCCAGCAGTTCCTTCTCCGCAGCCTTCTTCAACATGCGGTACCGCTTCTCGTCCACACTTGACAACTCCCCCGTCTCCTCCTTCAGCTGCTGCAGCTTCTGCAGCTCTGTGTTACTGAACATCACAATGTAGTAGTTAATATTTAGCTTTACTTTTTCCATCCTGGTTCACAACTTAGCAACTATTACATTACTTTTAATTGGTAGAGAAAATGCAGGAAAATTAAAACTTACAAATCCATGTTGCGTATTTGATTGTGTAAAGCCAAGAAAGACACTGAAGACACAATTGCTTCTCGAGACTTGGCACACACTCTCACCACCTGAAACATTAGGTCTAGCCATGAAAACATAGTGGGAATGTAACAAAATATGGACATGCTAACATATTTTCTTATATGAATAATTCAATATCAGTTGTTGGTATAAGTTACCGTAGAAATCCCTTCTGATCTTTTAGCCAAAACAAAAAATAGTAAATGGATACAAATTGAAGGTTTATAATTATTAGCCATCATTATCAACCAAATTTTTGGTCTTCTATCTTGTGCTGAACCTAAATTTGCTTTAGACTTAAGCTAGATTGAAAATTAACCCCATCTATAAAAACCGTTTAAGAGCATGCTTATATTTTGAAAAATCATGAAGTAAGCTAACCTTTAGTCCCGTGGCATGGATCTTCTCAGTGAGTTGGTCGACAGCGGTGTTGGATGGAGCACACACCAGCACGGGGCTTCCACTTTGCTTGACAAGTTGATAGACGATCGTAGCCGATGTTACAGTCTTCCCTGTTCCTGGTGGTCCTTGGATCAGTGACAGAGGCCTTTGCAGGCGTGTTTCACCGCGTAAACCTAGACACCAAAATATTGAGTAGGTGTCCCTATATGTGTCTAAAACTGTTTAAATCTGTACACCTTTCAGTGCACACCCTACAGAAAGGTTAAGATCCCATGATTTAAATAATCAAGATGATCTTACAATTCAGAATCACAAATTAACTATTTATGTTTTCATTTATTCCATCTTTATAAGGCTTAGTAGTATCAAATCAGATTTGAAGTAAAACAAAAGTAAACTTAATTTATTTACCTGAGATCTATTCAGGTCCGGCAGATTAGGAGCTGAGAAGTGCTTGGGGAGATGACATCTGAACAAGACCTCGTCAAAGTCGTGACCCAACAAGCGATGATAAATGTAACTGGACACTGAGCTGTCATCCACAGCAAACTTACGCAGAGCCAGTTGCATCCTGTCAACAATCAAACAAGTTAAAAAAAGCTGTTTTTTCATATACACGTAACTGCAATTCAGCTTTAAAAGGCTTTCAGTAAAACTTCAGGAAAGTGTTTACAAATACTCCAATAATTTTGGGTTAGTTCTGTTAAAGAGTTTTCTTCAAATTTATCCAGGTATTTCAGAGTTTTGGACAAGTAGTTCTGAATAAATAGGGTTCTATAATTCAGTCAATAACGACGTTCTTGATTCATATCTAACCTGTTATATAATAAATATAACTGCACATATGATAAAATAAATAATTTCTAGATACAAGAGTTAAAAGTGTAAATGAAGAAAATAATCTAAAATTATATGGTACAACAAGTCAAATAAGCATAAAATAAACTACAATTGAACAGAATTCTTTGTTATGAAAATGATCAATTTATAAGAACAATATTGAAAACATCTTATAAGGACTATAAATAACCTAGCATATTCTTACGTTAAGTCTTACATTTATGAAAAAGGGTATCATTTTGAAACAGAAATATAAAAATTGTTTTATTTTCATTAAGTGAAGGCGTGTAGCCAATCAAGTTTCTACTGTAATTAACATTACAAAACCTACAAACTACACACAAACAAAGACTTTGACCTCTTAATGTTGTAAATGTGTGTGACTGAAATAACAAAGAAAACTTGGGTAGAAACGCCGATCGAAAGAAGTAGATTTCCAGATGAAGTCAACAACAAAGTGGGAAGTACACTGTGTCGGTGCACCGGACGATGTCTTCAGTTCGATGCCGACCTCCTCGCCGTAGTTGTCTGGGATCTTGATGACGTGTCCGACCCCAGACCAGGCCTTGTGCAACTCTCCCAGGTATCGTAGCCTCAGCTCGTCCCATGCATCAGCTTCATGTCTGACAACACAAATAAATATTGCTAAAATTCTAATGTTCCTAAGCTAATCATTTTGTAGATGTGTGGACCACACTACTTTGGAACTACATCCAAGATCACAAGTTCAAAATTAAAATATTTGCTAATAAATTTAATAAATAAAATAATAAGTTTAATACACACTTTCTATTCAAGTGTCCTTAATGTGGTTCAGAAAATAATTACTCCAAAAAAAGCCATTAATGGATAAAAATGAAAAAAATAATATTGCTATAGACTCATATTGTATATTGGAGACCTATTTTTCAACGTTTTGTAGAGCTTCAAAATAATGGTGTTCATAAATTGAGAATAACTTGACTTGGAACAAACCCAAGGGAAAAATAAAGACTTGACTTGAATTTATCCAAAAAATGCCTGCTCACACATGTCTAAGTTAGTTGAATGTAAAACCACTTTTATCTTGAAAGAAGCTAAAAACTATTTACTAAGAAAACTTGATTCAGAATTAAAACTGTTGGAAAGTATAATTCACCTTACACAATTTAAAGAAAGGGGTACACAATTTAAAACCACTTTAGACAACGTTATATAACTTTACTTACAACATTTTCTAAAGTGATAACAATCAAACTTTAGAGGCAGCGTACACATTTGATACTATTTTCATACAACGTAGGAGTTGACAGGTTGGACTTTGTGATTTTGAGGCAGGACGTAAGTTTAAAGTACTAGGAATTGTTCTGGACAGGATGAAAAAGACAGAAAAAACCACTAATACTATTTAAATAGCCTTTTGAGTCGATAGCTAGGTAAAATATACAACTAACTACTTTAAGTTAGTTATAGTTACTCCTTGCGAATTACCGTTTGCAATCATAATAACTATGTGCACAACTGTTAATCAGCATCCGTGGCGTTAACGAGCTGTCAACAACCTTAAACTTGGCATCTTAGATTGTTAATAAGCAAGTGCACAACCACTTCTTGGGGTCTGCAATCGTTAATTAATGAGCGTGTTCACCACAGTTGTTTGCCATCCGCAATAACTAACAAATGTTTGTCGGACAAAGTATTTTGCGTCGTCCGCAAATTTCATCGATGGTTAGCGTAGGCCGAAATTGGTATTTGTGATTATTGGCGGATAAGATAGCAACAATATTTTCTGTTATAATGTTCTGCAAGAAATAATTTTTAACCCAAGCTACCAAAATATAAAAAAGTTGAAAATTTTGAAAACTTCTGGACTATACAAATTGTATTTTGAAGGGACTTCAAGAAAATTTTAAAATATTTAAGATCAATTTTGAGGAGTAAGAGACACCTCTGTTTATAAAATTGTAAAGCCAGCTTCTCAGCAAAACCATGGCAATTCCATCAACTAGCCAGAACACATAACAACTCAATCACTAGGTAAACAATAATGCCTTACCAAACAATGTACCGGGAAAGGGTAGTGGTGGGGGTTGGGGAAAGAGGGTTTTTGTACCTCCGTCTGACTTGGCGAGAGTGAAATACGCAATGGTCTTCTTGTTCAGACCAACGTCCCAACGCACCTCAACGTTTTCCTGGGTCTGGGACTCTTTCAGTCTCTTGTCGTAGTCTGCCTCCAGCTTCACAAGTGGCCGGAATATGTTCTGGTATTGGTAGC
The DNA here is from genome assembly GCA_018831715.1 of Matsumurasca onukii. Classification (NCBI taxonomy): domain Eukaryota; kingdom Metazoa; phylum Arthropoda; class Insecta; order Hemiptera; family Cicadellidae; genus Matsumurasca; species Matsumurasca onukii. The sequence continues at coordinate 67,538,844 of CM032062.1, read as the reverse complement.
CATCTTCGTACCTATAGACCAGGACAAAATTGTTTTGAAACAAGTGGTTTTTAAACAGATTAATCTTTGTTAAACCATTGAACATTACTACAGTAAAACCAGAGTAAATAAAGGAAGGTCATGTGTTGTTAGATAAGGCTGAGGCCCAACCATGGTCAGTGATCCACCTCTCACTCACTTTATCCACAATGTCAATCATATTACTTACTAACTAAAGCTTCCGGTGTAGACCGCGTCAATTGGCTATTTCTAACTTCTACTGCGCCAGACGCGGTCTACACCGGAAGCTTCAGCCAGCCGCTAAGCCTAAGACTTAAATTAAATCATATTACTTTGTCATACTTTTGTATCATCAGGCTTTATAGCTTATCAACACAGTAACCCCTAACAATTCACTAGGAAACAAAAATATACCAATAATTTTATATGGTTAAACTTTTGTTATTTTCTGTTGAGTTTTTGTTATTTTCTGTCAGTGTCCTTTTGGTTAAGAAAGGTTTACTGAATTTTAAATTTTACAAATTAAAAATAAGGTTCAGAATGTTTCAAGATGGTAATTATACATTACTTTGTACATTTAATTTTCATAATATTACATAATAATGTAACATATTTAATTGTCAAACAAACAATAGCTTGCATGGATAAGTACATAGAAATTGTTTAACACAAAACTACTAATACATGTCAACTAGACATTTTGAGATTGAAAGTCCAATTTTTATGATATGGTATATCTTTTCAAAAAGTCTTCTTTTAAGTCTTCCTTACATTGATTAAAAGTATGGTTTATAATTTAAAAGCTAAAGTTAAAATATGAGTTTAAGTTAAAACGACGACCTTTATGGAATGTTTCAAATTTATAGTTGACAAAAATAACTATTACTAAGTTTTAAACTAATTTTGAAACACTAGTTCACATTTTCAAAATAAACACTGACAGTTTTATTCAGTTGTTTTCACTATGAATGTTAAAATTTAAACATAAAACATGGCATACCAACCATACAACATCGTAAATGAAGTCCTTTGAGTGAGCAAGGACCTTGTTATTTAAATTTGATATGTTCATAGACTAGATAGTAGCTGACCTGAGTAAGACCTGCTGGGGCTCCTCGTCCACGCCAGGTTTCTCCAGGTCCAGGAATGTGGCCTCGGCATTGTCTCGCCACAACTCTTCAAGTTTGGCAATCTGTGTGGCTGTCACCTGGCGTGCTCTCATCTGATCCTGCTCTCCTGGTACCTTCACCAGCCACGAGAGGAAACACCGGTCGGCTATCAGAGGCTTCCACTGCTCCTGGTCCCTACCAACAAAACAGCCACTTCATAATCATTCATTTACTGTAGAAAACAACCTAATTCAGGGTGTCCAGCACACAGAAAAACAAAATTCTCATATAAATTTGGAAAATTTTCTGGTTTTGGTGTACACATGATCCAATTCACATTTAAATTTAGAACAACTTTTAATATGAATTCTTGAAGAGGATATTTTTGCAAACGGTAGATTATATGTGTCAAAATGTAATCTAACTTTTGATATGTTAAGAGAGTCATAGTTACTTCTGCCCAAGTTTGGTGAGTAAAACTAGCATTTGCGGTTCAAGACTGCAACTAACCTTCTCCACAAATTAACCCCCGACGAATTACCGACTTTCATTGCCTTTGGCGACAATCTCTAAACTCCTGCTAGCATCCTTAACGAGATCACGACTTTTAATAGCCCCCGAGATGTAATCTAGCGTCTGATGAATTTCAATTGATTCATAGAATGTTGCTAGTGCCAGCAACAAATTAGTGACTTTGTTGCTGTTAGCAACTCCCTTTAGCCAATTTTGACCTTCAAAACCTTCCTTCTGAAAATTTTCCGGTGTAGGAACAACAGTCTTGTATAGTTCCCAGAATTCTCATATGATGGAAACCCAGGAGTTACAAGTTAGGGGAATTAAATACGAAATCTCCTTTTACGCATTTCATTGTTATGCCAAGACTGACAGGGTCGTCACTATACCACCCCAGTCAACATTGCAAGCATACCTCACGTTTAAAATCAATTTGTCTGTCTTAAGTCTAGCTTGTCTTCTTTAAAGAGTATCTTTTTTATATACACAGTGGACCAAATTAAAGTTACAAATCAAATAAGAAAATCATGATTTCCACTAAATAATACCCATAATATACAATGCTTTGTATATTTTCAAAAACATGGTCAAAATATTTCATACCAATTACAGTATATACATTATTGATATACTTTATGTCATTAGCAAAATATTTGAGAGCCTTGTACTAAATGGCCTAATTTTCAGTATTGGTAAGTTTATCACTTGAACAACACAGGTTCAAGGGAGGTAAATCCACAACAACTCAGCCGTCATTGATTTAGGTAACTAACTTCCTTCAGTGAAGCACGTGAAACAGCTAGTATTTAACACAAAACAAACCAGTTCATGTCTTTGAGGGAGGACTGAGATGCACAAGGTTGCCGACAGAGCAGCACCACCACTGAGTCCGCTTTGGCGGGTATGAAGCCCAGGACGAACACATTGCGCACTCCACGCGAGTAACATTCCAGAACTGTCTCCCCCAGCGGCCCGTCCTTGTGAAGGGTCACCTCCTGAAACACCAATTGCACATAATGAACAATCATACTTTTACGTTATTATCTTTATTTATCTACGGTTGAGATTCCAATTTACAGTTAGCACTCCTGCTAATCAGAAACTATAGTCTCGAACAGCTGTGCACAAATGTTAACACTTCTGTCTGCGGTCTTATGTGGAAGAGAATGTTGTTTGGTAGTAACAAACGTCGACAAAAGCCCACTGGCAGCTGCAATAGCGGGGACCAATAACCTTAATGATGGAAATCTGTTCAGTCAGAAGTGTCTAACCTGACTTTTCTCAATTAAAAATACTTCTGACATAATCTCAACCAATAATCATTAATACAACTATATTAATGTAAGGGATAAAAAATGCATTTTGTTATATTTCTGGAATATAAAACTGATAGTAAAATTTTCAGTTTCAAAGTAAAATTAAAAAAATGTCTATTCAGGATCTGAGTGGTAGAGGTAAAAATGGCACATGTTAGTTTGAAAGCTGTGATCTGACCTTGTGCTTGGCTCGCACCAGATGGTTGATGATGTGAGAGCCGGAGGTGTTGCCTCGTCCGTTGCAAAACCACTTCTTGCATATGTTACACATCACCACACAGGATGGGTCGTGGATTGCACAGTACTTGCAGGCAAACAGTGGCAACTCCTGTGTGCAAAACATCACTTTATTTCAACACAAAATATCTATTATTAAAAAAGTATAATATACTTTATAATATACATAATTATGTAATTGTTATTTTGACTATGGTATATAAAATGCTCCTTCACTAGGTTAAAATTTCTTCCTTAAAAATAGCTAAAAGAGCATATCAATACTAAATGTACTAAGCAATACAGAATTGTGTTACAAAAAAAAACAGACATCCCAAACTTATTAACTTGTAAAAGTACAACAATTTGGACACTCGTACATGCACACATACATCAAATAATCATTCATCTCAAGAGGTATCATTTACACTTATATTGTCAGATCTGGTTTTACTCCATACTTTCTCACCTAAATACCAATAACATTTAAATCAACTGTAACTTCAATAGTCATTAAAAGGTATTGTTTTTCATACTATCTAAGACACTGGAGAGTAAATTGTGTGTGTGTGTGAGACATACCTTATTATAATACGCATCTTCTTCCTCCTCTTCAAATTGAAGCTCTCCAAGTTTTTGAGTGGTTGTTGCAACATTGTTTTCCACCACTTCAGCCGGTATCTTGCCATTGACCTGCAACAATAAAAGGATTGCATTTAAAACTATGATTCACAACAGAAAGTTTTCCAAAAATATTTGAGAAATTGAAACTTAGGCAACTGACACCCTTTTCACTCACAAGGACGAGTAATTAGAAAAGGTTTTAAAATTGTATAAAAATTGAGTTCAGAGTCAAAATGGTAAAGGTTGGGTTTTGCTCACGCTGACAACATGTTGGTGGCGAAGGTTGTCTAGCCCAATTTTAGCTACCTCTCTTGACAAAGTAACATAACATAAAATCCAGCAAACAGTACAAGTATTAACAGGCAGAAGGAAAGTAGTTGTCTACTTTACCATTTATTATCAGATCCTATTTAATTCTGTAGGCCAATGAGTATTTATTTTCATGGTGGGCTTATTTTGATGTTTTGTCATTTTTTAAATACATTCTTAGAAATGTTGTTTCTAAGTTTTATGTAAGTTGAAAATACTTGTATAAATTCTTAGAAATGTCCCTAAGCTGACATTATAACCCCACTTGACTACACAGAAGGGTAACTGCATTAACTAGGCTACCTAATTTGAACAGGATCTTAAGAAAATATTTGTTAACTAATGAACCAACCTTGATTTGTAAAGTGTTTTGATTGAAATAGTTTTTTCTTTTTAACGTGGGGGCATAGTTTTCACCTGAAATGCCCTGGAGGTGCTTCCCCTATAATACCTTTTAGCCTATATAACCTACATTTGTGATCTAAGCACATTACCATGCAAGTATTTATTTATTTGAAAATACGTATTTAAATCACACAAATGGTCAACAATGACAAAACAACTTGATAGCCACATAATATAAAAATGTCAAACCACTACGTTCCTAGAGTCATTGGCTACCTGCACACCTATTTTTAAACACTGACAAAGTATAGTTGATCAGAATTCTGTTTCCTGATATTTTATTTTGATGCCACGTACCTTTTAACACATTCACTGCGATAATCATGTTGAAACATGAAAATTGCAATTGATTCTATGAAATATCGAGTGATTTCGTGATTTGATTTTGTGTTTGAGTACCAGTACGCCTGAGTTAAATCCTGCAATGATTTACTAGTACCCCTGTAATCTTACCTCAATATGATTTTAGTGCCATTTTATTCTGTCCCTATACGTTCCGAGAAATCTGTTACTTCCATGTTGATTTCTGAGATAAGTTTCAATTTTGGTCTGGCAATAATTTCTGGGTACATTTACTCCCACGGTAATATCTAAGTACCTACACTGTTTTATTCCCACAATACACTGTAAAGGCCCCATACATGTATCCCACAATATGTGTAAGTGTTACTCTCACAACAATTTCCGAGTTTATCATTTTACTAAAGCGTTGCGTTCCATGCTCATAAGTATTCCGCCTGTAGTTTTACTTAGACCGCAAAAAAGTTACCCTGCTCCTTTCAACTCACTTTTTAAAAACCGATTTCAGAGTTAGTAAGAGTACCTATGATACTTTTGTATTTCTTTTTTATATAATTTCCTAGATTTACATGCATTACTAATTTTTACTCAATGGTAAAATATGTATATAATTCTTGAAGAACTGAAATACGTTCAAATTGCCAACTTTACAAATGGCAACAGCAGATCGTGCCAATTTGATACTTTACTTTGATTAGAGACATGAAACAGGATAAGTATTCTCAAGCACAATAGTTGTATGAAACCATATTGTGACTGTTAGGGATGGATTAGCTTACCTAGACGTACATTGCAGTAGTTCCAATCACCAGTGAAGTTAACAATATACCACACACATTAAAATTACTATTACTCACGCTCAGTGTAGTCAAAGGCCTTTCTTACACTATAGTGGTAAATTTTAATTTAGCCAGGCACAAAATTAAATAATGTTAAAAGAAATTTAGGATGATGATATATTTAAGTTCCCAAAAACCTGACCTTTGCCCTAATTTCTACATTGTTTCGTAAAATGTCTTATCCAAGCAAGAGCCTATGCCTTGTTGGCAACATGAGTTTAGGCCTCGGCCAGATTAGAGGTTTTTTTAAGTGTCATGCCCTCTCAGATTGAATGTTTGAAAATAGAATTTACCTGGCTCTGAGTTTGTACAGTGTCAAGTTGAGAGGCTTGTGTTTGGCTTTGAGAAGGAAGAGTAAAATCAGCAAAGTCAAATTCCGATCCTTGAGTGTCCGCGCCAATCAAGTCAGCCTCTTCAGTATCCAGGAAGGTTAATGTTTGAGAACTTGGCCCGTAAGCATCGACACTCATTGTGAAGAGAACAAATACTCGTGTAAATTTTAAAACTATTCAGAATGTTTATAAAATAGTGCCAGTTAAAACAATAAAAATCGTACAATGACTGGCATTACCACGAAGTCACATTTCACTCAACAGCAGCCATTTTTTTCTCTCAAAACGAATAGTATTACGTCAGCAGACAGCCGTCGACAATTGGTTCATTAATCTTTGGACTGCATGCATCACATTTCACTTTTTTTTTATATTTTCGAGTTTCGATTAATCGATCTTTATCGATGTTAGAATCGTACTAGTATTAATACGGTTTTTGTTGTATTTATAACATCATTGACTTTAAATAAATATATATTTTACACATTTAAAGTCAATGATTGCATGTTGGTTTTCGATAGTAATTTTTTATTTACAAGATTGACAGGAATGTAATGTAGCTCGCAGTAGTTTATAACATAAATCATGCCTAGCGTTTCAATCGGGTGCATATATCATCAGTGGCATTGACTTTATACATCCATAGATCTCCCACGGATTTGGAAGATTTGTTAATGGAATTTCAAGTAGAGATCACTATCAATCAATATTTGAGATGCCGACCACTCTCATGAGGGTATTCGGCCCTCATATCTACATTAAGGCAAATATGTAGTGAAGATTGAGTGTGATGAATGTGATGTAGTTATGAGGTGTTGTCTTGTTACAAACTAAGGCCGACTCTTCCTTAGAATGGGTCATTAATTAATAGCCCAATGACCAATGGAAATACAAGGACCAACGGCTTAATGTGACTTCCGAACCACGCAGGTGATGGTCTGATATGTCTAAACGATGGTGGAGTTGATGCGGGTATCATCAGATGATCACTGAGACTATCTGAGCCGCTTTAGACCTATATCATCCTCAAAACCAAGAAAAGGATTCCAAGAAAAGGACAGGGTTGGTAGACTGCTCGACATAATGCGGTAGCGTCACCGTGAAACGTCATCAGCTGTTATACATTTCTAGGTTAGGTAAGGTTAAGTGTGTGTAGCGGAACGGACGCGAGCGCGCCCGTATTCGACCGGAGCCAACCATGCTCCCGCACACCCGCAATCACACAACTCTACAGTACACAGCATACTCGTAGTATAGCAGACACAGGCTATAATCACATTACTGTTAGCTTCTGCTTGTCAGCTGTCGCCTTGCTATCGACACTGGTGTGTATCTGACCAAGGCTGAGCTGACACGTACACCACGCCCCTGCATGGGCCTTCAACCTTTAAGTCAAACAATATAATAATTACGTCTTGTACCAAATTAAACTATAAATATATCGTCGTTCGGTATGTCGATATTTGTGCAAATCGGTAGAAAAAAACCGTACTTACGATTTAATACTAGCTGTCTACCCGTGTTTCACCACAGATAAAATATTATAGTATCATGACTTTAAATTATTTTTATACAAAGGCAGGCTGTAGCTCGGGTACTGGCATCAAACTACCGATCCTTACACTTGTTCCTTCATTTTGAAAGTAAGCTTTCAAAATGAAGCTGACGTAAGCCAGTCGACGTACCTGTTATTCGCACGGTTGTGTTTAATGTTATACGTCAGTTTTGGTTTTTACAACGTGTAAGAAAACGTAATAACCAAAACCGATGGATTCATTTTAATGTACTGACAAACGGAAACCAAATAAGTGTTTATCGGTGTTTGGCTACCTTATGAGAGTCATAGCTATCCCAATTCATTCCGCGTTTTCAGAGCCCAGTTAGGTCCTTCACCATTTATTTTGTGGATGTTGTATGGATACAAAATATAGCTAAAGCCACACTGCGTAATGGGTTAAATCCTTAAACAAAGTTTCACTACAATAGTTTCCAGCCAATTTTCAGTTATTATAAGCGGTCCAATATGCCGTAAAACGTGTTCGGTGCCCACTTTGTCCTTCCCCATTTATTTTGTAGATGTTGTAGATATGGGTATAAAATATAGCTAATGGCACATTGCGTAATAGGCTAAAGCCCTTAAACGAAGTTTCACCGCCATAGCTCCAGCCAATTTGAGTTATAAGCGGTCCAAGATGTTATAAAAACGTTACAGACAGACAGACTGACAGACAGACAGACAGGATTCTTTTTACGCCAGTTTCGGTCTTTGCAATGTATATAAACACCAAATAACCAAAACCGATGGATTCATTGTACAAAATAGACAAATAAATATATTGTCTTATTTATATAGATTAAAATGAGATCAGTTGTAAGCACATTTTATTGAGCACAATATTAAGACTTTACACGGTATATACATTTTCGAGTGTCTAATCCATTCAAAACAAACTGTTGGATATTTCAACAAACAAAAAATTACTGATAATTATAATTTAAGAAAAAAATTAAAAATACCACTTCATCCGACGTTGTATAGGTTATAGTATATTATTCTAATGTAAAAGAAAAACTAATATTGATTGTATGTTCGGGGTAGAATGTCTAGTTTGTAATTCTTCAATTCACAAAAAACCTTGATACTTACCTTGATAATTTTATTAAAGCGTTTCATGAAACGACAAAATTTGTTTGTTCTGCACACTGATAACGAACTTGAAATTGAAAACGACTCTTAAAAAAATCAATATAAAACAAAATAGTACTGTATGTGTACATCTATCATAAGAAGTTGATCCGAAAATTATCGCCTTTCTTTGATACTGTATTTCTGCATTTATACGCTTGTTTAATTTATTAAACTTTGTGCTCTTGAATAATTATATTAACTAAAGATATGATTAGCAGGAGTAGTCGAGAAAAAAAGTTGTTAGATCATTAGCTAAAAATTATGTGTTATAGACTAGAACGTTTTTACGGGTTGTAACGTTCCAAATTTTAGAAGGAAAATTATGTTTGCCGACCGTTTTAAATTATTACGCGGGCCGGGAGCAGAGCTTAGCGATTTGGCCGCAGAGACGCGCTCTGCCGAATTTAGCTCCAGCGCTGGCCACCGAGCCGCGCTGTGTATCAAAACATTGATAAGCGCGCGCTCGCAGATCACATTGCCTCTCTCGCTCTTCGATCAGACACCGACGAATACATTGATCTATAGGTACGGTACTAGTTAGAACGTTATAAGACCGAGATCCCCGGGATAATTACCGATTCTAGATTAGCCATAGCGAAGGAGCTGTGCAATTTAATTTGAATAATTTCTGTTTAATCAGCTGCGAAGATAATAAATACATAATTATAAATACATTTCATTTTAAAATCAGAGTTTTGTTTTATTTTATAAATAGCTGTGTTAGGATAGGTATATATAGATAGCTAGATAGTTAAGGAACAAAGTTACGAAGTTTTGTTTAGTTTTATCGGACCGATTATATTTATTTGCGTATATTAAACATTCTAAATAAGACTATAGCGGAGGAGCTGTGGCTTGTTTATTTGGTATCTCGGTTAACGGATTTAAGTAGTGAACACCATCTAATTAAGGACATAGCGAGAAGCTGTGACTTCATCAGTTATACATTTCTAGGTTAGGGGTAAGGTTAAGTGTAGCGGAACGGACGCGAGCGCGCCCGTATTCGACCGGGGCCAACCATGCTCCCGCACACCCGCAACCACACAACTCTACAGTACACAGCATACTCGTAGTATAGCAGACATAGGCTGCAATCATATTACTGTTAGCTACTGCTTGTCAGCTGTCGCCTTGTTATCGACACGGGGTGTGTATCTGACACTGACTGAGCTGTCATGTACACCACGCCCCCACCCTGCATGGGCCTTCAACCCCCAAGTCAAATATTATAATAATTACATCGTAGACAAAATTAAATTATAAATATATCGTCGTTCGGTATGTCCATATTTGTGCAAATCGGTACCGTACTTGCAGCAAAAAAAATCTCCCGTTATTCACGATATATAAATCCTCTCGGACGCTTTTTCCGCTGGCATAGTGTTGCCAAGAATGCTTTTATTATTTTCTCTCATGTCTATTCCCCACTCAAACAATAAATTTAACCAGGCTGACACACAGCTAAGCGCTAAAGCGCCGCTGGCATGAGTGAATTGAATTTCCTTTGCAATTTGACATTCTAATTCGCCCCACTCACAGCCTTCGGCTTCAGTTTTATATTCTGTTATGACGAGTTTTACACAGTGTTGTAGTTTATTAGTACGTTTTGCTTTGGGGAAAACTAAATCACGTTTATTATATACATCTCAGATATGGAATAATTGTTTGGGTAAAGTTCATATGTTAAAAAGTTGATCGTAAAACAAAAGACAAGCTATAAGAAGACGTATATTTAATATTACAAGGAGATCTAGTTGTATGCACATTTTTATTGAACACGCAATATTATGACTTTACACGGTATATACATTTTTGAGTGTCTCAGGGCCTCTAATCCATTTAAAAAACAAACTTTTGGATATTCCATCAAACAAAAAAATTACTGATAATTACAATAATTTAAGAACACAAACCAATATTACAATATCAATTCACAATTCCAACTTTTATACTAAAAATACAAACTACGCATCGTCTAAATTTTATAGTAAATTTCCAGATAACTTCAAGCAAGAAGTATCGTCGATTTTCCACATCAAAATGAAAAACTTATCTTGAAGGCCTTCACAACACATGAATACACGATGGAAGAAATATGTGAAGATTAGCGCTGTTTTCCTGGGTCTATTGGTTGATTTGTTCATTTTTCTATGTTTTTGTTTGTACTCATATGCATCTTGTATGCCATGGATTAAATCTTTCTTTCTTATATCAAAAATATATGGGATATTGTAGAAGAAAAGAAAGTAAATTACCGTATCCTGTTTATGTTTAATTATATATGCTTTCCTTTATAACTATCTTGTGGGGTGGTGCTTTTAAATTTTAACTTCTAAACGTTGTTAATCTTGTAATAATATCTTTTGACTTCATCCAACGTTGTATAAGTTATAGTATATTATTCTAATGTAAAAGAAAAAACTAATATTGATTGTATGTTCGGGGTAGAATGTCTAGTTGGTAATTCTTCAATTCACAAAAAAACCTTGATACCCACCTTAATAACTTTATTCAAGCGTTTCATAAAATTACAAAATTTGTTTGTTTTGCACACTGATTAATAACGAATCTTAAAAAACTCAATATAAAACAAAGTGGTATGTGTTAATCTTTGATAAGAAATTGGTCCAAAAATTATCGCCTTTCTTTGATACTGTATTTCTGCATTTATACGCTTGTTTAATTTATTAAACTTTGTGTTCTTGAATAATTATATTAACTAAAGATATTATTAGCAGGAGTAGTCGAGAAAAAAAATGGTTAGATCATTAGACTAAAAATTATGTGTTATAGACTAGAACGTTTTTATGGGTGTCATTTAGGAAAAGTATTTACATCCGGGTCCAAACAGATTTCAAAATATTTAAACTGAGAACGGTGAGTTGTACGATAAATTGTACAGAGTACCGTTTTGTAGCGAATTTTACTACCTATCTATTGACACCAAGATAAAAAACATCGATTTAATAACAACAAAGTTACAGTGGAAATTGTGGCAAACATCAAGATAATAAGGTGGAAAGTTGTCTGTTTTCAGTCAGAGTTTCCCCTAAAGCTTCGTTGTTTCCTAATATATTTTATGACCTTGGTGTCAATAGATAGGTAATAATATTCACTACAAAACTGTATCCTTTACATTTTTCGTTAAACTAACAGTTTATTCGCTATTTAAGGTGTAACGCCAAAAATGCCCTAAAGTTACCATAAAATAGCCACCGTTTTGAAATGATAAGTTAAATCATCCTGGTAATTTTGTCCACAAATGGTCTTACTTACATACAAATTTATGTTAAGTTTGAGTCAAATCCGATGAATGGTGTGGGAGATAACAAAATTAATAATTACTGACAAATATAAAATGGCGAATATCTGATTAACTAAGCGTTTTTGGAAAACATTTTATATTTAATTTTCTCTTATTTTGACCCATATATATTCTTTTCCTAGAGTCTGGCACTATACCCTGTATAATAAGGAAGAAATAGTTTGTAACATTTTAATCTGACAGCAAATGTTTTGTGAGTGGGTATTTTCTAAAGTAAATCTTGTTGCTCTCTTTGTTTTCCGATACCGTAACAGTAAAAGTGAGTCTAAATCGGCATCCGAACCTAACTCTGAGCTTAAATCCAGAAATCTTGAAAATTAACAAGTTACAATTAATACTCAAAACGCAAAGCATTTCCTGCACCTGCGTTCAGTTTCAAGGCGAGACTGCGTCCCAATATGCGGGTTAGGGGCAGAAACTGTGCGGCACGTTTCTGTTCTGCCCCGCTCTGCGCGGCACGACCTGCGTGGCACAGCTCAATATGAGCTGTTCATTGCCCGCGACACTTTACGATCGCCCGTTTACGCCCGTGGTACGTTATAAGGGATGTTCAAGTCATTTCCTGTCATTCAGGGGGGATATATTCCCCTGATCCCCCCCGTACCTACCCCACTGTCGTGTGACTCGGAACGAGTGGATAGACTCAACTCGGGAGCACTTCGTGATATAGCATGACATATATTGTCTCTCAAAATACCACCCATAAACTCGCCGGATCACGACGCTTCACTGCGAGATTACTTGCTTCGGTGCGTTACTCAAGGTCGGTTCTTTAGAAATAATCTAGGTTTCTGTATTTTGAATTTTGAGTATTCAGGACTAAAACTGCGTTTTGTATTCAAGTATGTTCGTTTTAGACGAACTCCAAAACCGTGGTAAAACACTGTTCGAGATTACATTATAGACCTCCAGTATCATACCAAGTCAGAAAACTAGTTAGGGTTAGTTTTATGACGCGGTGTGATACCAGAAGCATTGATTGTAGTTATGACTTCAGCCACTCAAGTATACGCATTACGGTTTGAGATATTTTTCTAAAGGAAATGCTTGTAGGCTTTTATAATATACTGAAAGGGAGAAAAAAGAAAAGATAAGGGTAAGACAGAAACCCCCATGTATATATAGCACATCGTGAGCCTGGTGTAACACTATAAGCTCGTATTCTCTGAAATCTTCCACCTCGCTCTTATACTAAAGCACTACAAGTACATAAAAATCTCGAGAATACGAAAAAAAACTTTCTTTGCTGTAATTGCCAACTGCAAGAAATTCAAGAAATTCAAATTTATTTGGCCTTTAAGATTTACAATTGGCTAAGTCATAATACAATAATACAAAACACTTCTTTCTGTCCTTCTTTATTCATTGAGTCCAATATAAAGAAGTAAAGAATAAGAAAACAAAACAAAAACACACCATGCATAACACACCATGCACAAAATGGAAAAGTGATACCTGAAAGCACAAGATTTACATTGCCAGATCTTCAAGACTGGACTGGAAAAATTCACTTATGCTGTAAAAAGGGTTTCTCACAAGCCATGCTCTAAGGGTTTTCTGTAGACTCTCTTTACTTAGACTTTTTACATGAGCAGGTAAACTATTGTACATTTTCATACCTAGAACAGGAAAACAATTAAGAGTTTTTGATAATCTACAACGGGGTACATTGAGCTGTGAACTAATTCTAGTGTTGTGGTGATGGACTTGGCTATTGATTTGAAATGTTGGCAACTTGTCCTTAATTGCTAGAAGACATTGTAAGATGTAAACATTGTAAATAGCCACAAGTTTTAACCGATCATCTTAAATAACACCTGTTATCAAGACATCTTTAGGCTCTAAGTAATATAATATAAAGACATTATTACTTTTTTAATTTTTGTATTTATCTGCCCTCTATTATACGTGTAAAAATCCTCCTAGAATCAAATCCGAAACATCCGTTCAAAGGTCAATTTGCCTCCATTGGTCCACTTCGTCTTTCTCCTTGATAGGCTGGGAGCGATCTTTCTCAACTTTTGCTTCATTTTGTACGTGGCCTTTATTTGTACAGAAGAACATTAGATTTGTAACATTTTAAAGTTCATCTTTTGTAGGGTTTTAACATTTATTCGTTAAGCCGGATTATATTTGTTGAATAATAATCATCAAAACCAACCGAAATTTCAACTTTAGTGCATTGAAAAATTAAATACCTCGGAAAATTATCCATCGAAGAGGCAAGACTGGCCTTTATTGCAAGCATAAAGGTAACCTTTAAAGAACCTTTGTTCTAACGAAAAATGTTTAAATAACAATACCCTCTCTCACTATGAAAAATGCAGACACTTATGATACAGCAATCAAACTCGAGTGCCTCTATGTAGCAGAAACCTTGGTTCTCAATAGACGTATTTAGATAAAATCCAATACAGAGAAAGGAAACTGTTAGCAAAATATAAGGCCCAACCAACAGTTAACACTGAGCCACAAACATACAGTCTTCATAGTAATAATATACAGCATAATAGAGAAGTACACTGACACTCAGTCAGATATTAAGACACCAAGAAAGAAATTCTATGGTCATATAAATAGAATACAGCCTTCTAGACTATAGAAAGTAATTTTAAAATTGTATGAAGCTCAAAGAAAAGAGAAAGTAGAAACAAGAAACTAAATCGCGACATTAAAATAAATATTTAAACGCGGTAGGAATAACTGAAACGGAGATTTGCGATATATTTAAGCAACGAGTGATCAGATAGTTGGTTAGACTGAAGTTACAAAGTGGGAAAAAGTTAGCCTACATACGCGTCAGGACTTTCGGCAGAGATAGGAAATTAGCGGCAGAGTTGTTTTAGTTTCTTTAGGTTGTCAAAGAATTTTTAATTAACATATCAACGCTATGTCATGAATATACTCGTAGACAACTCCTTTCAAAAGTTAATTCGAATTTATTAAAAAAAAGAACTTGGTATTGGTAATAGTTAAAAGGTTAGTCCGGTTGTACAAAATATAGAAAAAACTCAAATCAATCGTTTTATATGGCACTTAGTACAAAATGTGTTGACGTAGTAATATTTCTCAATTACACATATCTTCAAGAGCTGGATCTTATTAGATTCTTTATAATTTTAAAATATCAAACAGTCTAATAAAGTAAAAATTTGTTTATTTCTGAGGCCTTTCAAATGCGTGGCATTCATCATCAGAGACTCTCAGCAACTGAAGGAAACAATGGTTTTAAAATCAATTAACACATGTTATGAACTATAAAATGATTGAAATTAAATAAAAGAATAATATTAGTTGTTGTTGGTCCTGATACTATATGAGAAACGGGGAATTTTGAAACGCTCCAGGCTCATTGTTCACTAAATAATTTTGATTCTTTTTCATGAACAATGATTCGTATTCATCTAATAATTTTGGATTTTGAACTTCTTTTAGTAGATTAAATAATAATTTTAAATAAAATATACAATTAAATAATAATTATTATAAATACATAATTTTAGTAGATTTCCCAGGATCTGGATTCGTTATGTTGATGACGTGTTTGCAGTGTTTGACCAAAGAAAAGATCTTCAAAATTTCATTCTACAACTAAATTCCCTTTTTCGTCTATAAGTTTTACCTTTGAAATTGAACAAAACAACTCAATACCTTTCCTTGATTTATTAATATCCAAATTACCATCGGGCCTACTTGATTTTGATTTTTATAGAAAACCTACCCAAAATTATCATTCAATACCTGCTGACTCGTATCACCCTCCAGACCAAAAAAGATCAGCATATAATTCTTTAGTCCACCGATTAGTTAACACTCCCTTATCAGAAGACAACTACAAAAAAGAAGTAAACAAAATCAACGAAATTGCAAGGTTCAATGGATATAACGTTCAAATGATTGACAATATAATAAACAAGAAAAAACAAAGGCAAATTAAAAATTTGAGATCAACCCCTTTTCAAAACAATTATGACACCAAAAATACATGGAGAAGCTGTAACTACGGTCCTTTACCTGAAGAAATAAGAAAAAGTTTCAAAAAACATTCAAACATTAATTTATTTAAAAAAATTTAAAATCTGTACTTGGCAACCCTAAAGACAAAATTCAAAATGAAGAGAAGTCAGGAATATATGAAATACCATTTAATAACTGCGACTGCAAATACATCGGACAAACCAAAAGGAAAATTAAAGTCAGATTAAAAGAACACACATACAATTTTAAATATAACAAAGAAGATAAATCCGCCATTACAAAACACTCTTTAGAATCAGGACATCATTTTTCAAAAATTAATCTACTAAAAGAAGTTCAAAATCCAAAATTATTAGAAGCATACGAATCATCGTTCATGAAGAAAATCAAAATTATTTAGTGAACAATGAGCCTGGAGCGTTTCAAAATTCCCCGTTTCTCATATAGTATCAGGACCAACAACAACTAATATTATTCTTTTATTTAATTTTAATCATTTTATTGTTCATAACATGTGTTAATTAGTTTTAAAATCATTGTTTCCTTCAGTTGCTGAGAGTCTCTGATGATGAATGCCACGCATTTAAAAGGCCTCAGAAATAAGCAAATTTTTACTTTATTAGACTGTTTGATATGTTAAAATTATATTTCTCAATTAGTTTTATAAACAAATATAACTTAAGAGGATTAAATACCCTAGAAAAGTTGCTCAAAACATGCTCTCGTAGTCCCCTAGTTAGGACGCTCTTTTTTTGCGAAATTGGCGATTTGCAAGAGCCCATATGGACGAGCCCCCACTGCCTCAAAGTGTCTTTAACCCCCCTGAAACCCTGAAATGTATTCTGGGCTTTGGACAGAAAAAGATAAACAAGAATAATATTGTGTAGCCCTAGAGAAGAAAATCGTGTTTTTAAATCTTCCGAAAAATACTCGACTAGAGGTATGTAAATGGATACACGGTGGTATTCCTCAGGTAAGTTCCAGGGGTCAGTGCAGTACAGTTTAACGACACAATATGTGTAAGTTTGAACTAACTCGTTTTCGCCAAAATTATCGTAGAACTGATATACTGTACTCTACATTCATACTTTAGGCTTAAATCCAATCTGTATTATTTTTGAAATGAGAAAGAGTACAGAGCTCCATCACAGACTAATGTGGAAATTTTACGGTCAAAATCAATAATGAGATTAGTTAATAATCAAGCTGCTGCCGGCTGGCTCGTTTCAAGTATCACTACAGCCGCTCTACACTATAGCCGGGATGACCTTGCATCTGGGATTTGTTCGACATGGGAACATATAGCTCTACTAAGGTCTAGTGAACTTGGTTTCAATATTTAATCAAAATTTAACTACTTCGTCAAGATGAACTTCCAGTCTTTAACCTTAACTTTTGCAGCTATTAGTTGTCCGATTGAAATCATCTTTGTAAACATGAGATATTCATGTTGTCAGCATGGTAAGACCCCGGGTCTCCCGGGACCATGAAATGAGTAACGATCCTTACCACCACAACATGTTTTGAGCTTTTTTCAACACTTTATATACATGTATATGTATTTGCATTTACAATATATGCATTTTTGTCCGATTTTCATCAAATTTGGAACAAGCTTATTTTACAAACTTTCTTTTGTAAAAATGTTTGTAAAGAGTTCGTTAACCGGCAAAATCGTAATAACCATCTTTTGCAGATTGCAAAGGAAATTCGATTCACTCATGCCAGTGGCAGTTTAGCGCTTAGCTGCGTGTCGGCCTATGGGTTTGATGAGAAATTGGTTAGTATAAGCCTCGTCGTGGCAAAAAACCGTCAATAGCAGAGAAACAAATAGTTTTTTTTTTTCACCATCAAGTAAGTAAACCATTGATAGAAATGGTTTGATTTAGCTGGTAATATACACAAGACAGAAAGTGTGTAGAGTGGATAGGTATTCTATTGTACATCAGAGGTACACTTGAAATGAATGATAATGCTCGGTCACGACCAAGGCCAACACAAGGCGAACCTCTACGACAGATTAGTGCCAATTTCGTACTACCAACAGTGGCGACAGAAATTCTCTCAAGTTTATTTTCTCCCAACAATATAATGTTTGCAAGATTACAAAACGTCCTAAAAGTCTAATGTCAAAGCAAAATAAATACCACCAAACATTACTTTTTTCAATGGTAGTTTTATGTATAGTGTTTAGTATACGTGGGGTATATTTGAAATACTAAGTGTTTTTGTGAAAAGTATCTTTGGGCATTGGTGTCATTGTAAGGTAAATAATAATTGTATCAAAACATTAAAATAAACAAGCAAGTATCGTTCATTTGTATTTTATTCATTGACTAGCTGTACATTGGTCAGAATATATTTATTGGCCATGAACACGACTCATACGCACTTCCAAAAATGTATGAAATGTACTCTGAAAGGAGTCTGTTGTTTCAATGATCCTGAATAGTTTTGCGAAACAATTTGAACTGTTCAAAATTTCAATAGGCTACGTTATATTAAAAGTCTTGCTGGCAGACTCAGATATTGAAAACATTATTAACAAGTCCAAAGATAAAAGATTGTCAAACGGTATTACACTCGTATACTGTCGTAAGACGTCTTTTAAATTTTAGCTAAATAAGTCGAGATTAGTCACAAATGGGAATTTTTGTCCCTACTGTATTATGTGTTGGCAATGATCCTACTCGGTCAGTGATAGTCGCCCAGCTGACAATTGATTAGTTGTCGGCGAGAACCCGGCATAGTACCAACACGATTGCGCCGTACTTAAAGTTTGTAAATTGTTAGTACCGTATATAAGTGGTGTCAGCAATGTCGTCACCTCCGCCAGTATTAAAGGAAGTGATTGAAGGTGCAGTGAAAAGTGGATGTTTCGGTGACAATCTAACCTTTGTTGATTTGGTGTCTACGGTTGAAGAAGGCCAAGACCAATTTGCATCTGATGTGGTTTTCGCGAAAGTTGTGCTGCACGAAGGAACCAGGGAAAAAGTGGTGAGTGTCGTTATTAAGAAACAGATAGACAATCCCATTGTGCGAGAAATGATGAACACTGATACACAGTTTTACAATGAAGAAGTCATGTACAAACACCTTTTGCCCTTTTTGGAGAAAAATGCTGTTGTCAAGGACACGTTTCCTACCTTGTTTCATTCGTTCTGTACCCTGGGCGATGCATTTGAAAGAGATATTTTAGTCATAGAAGACCTAAAGCCATTTCGGTATACACTATCAACAGAAAAGATTTTCCTGGATTTCGAACACGTTTCCCTGGCACTGAAGAAGTTAGGTAAATTCCACGCTCTATCATACTTTTCTAAAAAAGAAAACCCGGAGAGGTTTTTCAAAGCCGTGGCCAGGTTGAAAGATGCGTCTGCTGTACACACTGAGGACAACAACAGGTTTTTAACCATATCATTGACAAGAGGAATAACTCCGCTTGTCGAAGCAAAGGAAAACATCACTAGTTTGGAGAACTTTGTAAAACAAATTCAAGATCCTTTCGCCTTGTTCTCAAGCCTTGTCCAGCCAGAAGAACCTCTGGCCGTGATCTGCCACGGTGACTTCAACCGCAACAACATGCTGTTCAAGTACCACGATGATGGGAAGCCAGTGGATGTCAAGTTCTTCGACTTGGCGACTGCCCGCTACGCCTCTCCGGCCATCGACCTCGCGTTCTTCCTCTTCATGAACACCACAGCTGCTCTGAGGAGAACTCACTGGGAGGACTTCTTCAAGATCTACCACGAGGCCCTGGCAGAAGCTGTGCCTGGCAGTCGAGTTCCTCCCTCGAGGAAGTTCAACGAGAAGTAGAAAGGAAAGCTGTCTACGGATACTTCCACAGCAGTTTCTTCATCCCCATGATGATGGACAACACCCCAAAGTGTGAGCTGGAAGACTTCACGTCACTTCCACCCGAAGTAATGGATGAAATCACTCGCACAAAAGGAGGTGAACAGGCAACTAAAGTAATATCTGATATTGTAAGAGACTTAGTTAGGTTTAAAAGTATTTAAATGCCATCCCTTCCTATTTTAACTGTTCATAGGCTTAACTCTCACTACTACCAATCTCAACAATCAAAGCATAAGACCAAGTGAATAATACTATTTGCTATTAAAATGTAAACCTCAACTGTTCAACACCTATAAGTCAACGTACATCAAGCAAGAAGTAAAAATAATTTTTATCAAGATTTTTGTTGTTTTGTTGTACAGAAAAATAAAACTTACGAGTTGCAGTTCATGCCCCAACTCTATAAAATAAATTAACACACGACCGGATATAAATATAAATTGACAAAAATGGTCCGATTAACAAGCACCCAAAACAAATAAATAATGGTAATGGTAACAAAATAATGTTTAGCCTAATGTCCAGCTAAATGATGGTATATATTCTATTTCAATTTCCATTGTGTTTCACCTGTTCCTCTATGCAACAAAACATACTCGTAAAATATCATAAAAAGTCAATAGCAAATACATAATTTTTGCTTACTTTTCAGTTCATTCAGACAAATTTAACCAGAAATTTACGAGAAGAAACGTTAACGTTGTAAAGTCGTATGATTGTTAAAACCAGAAGTATGATTGTTTTAGTTTAATTCTTCCTATTTTCCAGTATTACTATGTAAATAAGTATTTTTATAAGTATTCAAACGGTTTGCACTATTTAAACACTGTTGAAATCTGTTATATTAAATACATTTGTTAGAAGATTTGTCGTTTTAATTGTGGTTTTACCAAATATCTTCCAGCCATACGAACTCTAAGATGAGGTCATTATACTTTCTAGAAATCTCTTACCTAAAAAAGAAACGTTAATATACAGGGTGACCCATAAGTAAGTTGACAGGCATGCATTTCATTGAATGCATGCCGGTCAACTGACTTATATGGGCCACTCTGTATATAGAGTAAAACTACGAAACATCCGAATGAAATATACTTAATGTTTTAAAAGCCACCTCCGTCTTATCTTTTGATTAACGGCTGAAAATGTCAAACGCACGTTAAAATATGCTATTATTGTACGAGTATACATGAGTACTAGTTGACAGCAGGATCGGGGTTTTATCCCCCTTCTTGGCTCTAAATGGGAGTTTTGGAAGGTAAATCAAAAACTACTTACGAGAACTTCTAGCTTACAACCCCTCACTGTAAATGACATAAAAATACTACTAAGAACTACTAAGAAATTTCAAAATTTCCTACCAAAACCTCCATTTTGAGGATGGGGATAAAACCTTCCATAGCAAAAAATTACTTAATAACACAATAATCTCAATAACATATATGCCAATTTGAACATACGTATATGCGTAATATGTATAATGTTTGAAAATTTTCAGCCGATCAAAAGTCAAAGAGGGGCGGGAATTTTGAAACACCCTACAGTATATACTCATTGTGTTACACCAATGCAGCCTTAGGCGTTGGTAAACTATCCAACTTATTCTGCTGTATAAATTGATTAAAGTCCCGTTAAAAAAACGTGTTTCATAAAGTAAATCTTACTTAGCAGTTTAAACTATCCTTTTTTTGGAGACCCGGATTCCAAGCTTGACAAGTGTGAAACTATTAAATGTTACCCTATCTTGTGGCACTTTGTAAAAGGAAATAAAAATAAAACAATAATGATGGCAATAAATTCTTTTACCGACTCCCCAACCTTAGTGATGGCGTAAGATTTATCATCAAACGGTAGAAAATTAGTGTTGTTTTATGAAATTTAATTGTATTAGTCATTCAGTTCCATTTTAATTTTTTTTGCCACATTAGAGAGTTAACTATCAATGTATTCTATACAAGTACTTCCCAATTACGGGAATGGAATAGAGCACTAAATAAATAATTTAAACACAATTACTTAAAGTTACCCCTACTCTAAGTGCCGAAGCACAGAAAAGTGTCCGAAGCGCGTTTGAAAATGTCAACCAAGCTCCACCTTTGAAGTTGAACCATCACTAGCAAATTCAGTTTTGGAAGACGCTTTATTAGATAGTACTATCCTAGATTCTTCAAAGTGCACCAGGATCGACGAAGGATGCAAAAGACTAAACAGTAGACACTTCGATCCCCAGCTGTACTGCCTGCTAGGGCGATCGCTCGCTTCATATCCTGTCCAAAAGCTTTTTGTATGGTAAGTGCAAAGTGCTGTTTTGTCTTTTGGGTACTTTAAAACATGCTTCGTAACATGCAAGTATCTTCAAACGATTTATAAGTAATACGAACACTCATATCTTGAAGCTAAGTCTTATTAGACAATTTATTACTTACTAATGAAAACTGCAAACAATCTAATAATAAAGCTCTTATATTGTATGAGGCCTTTCACATGCATTGGTATTCATCTTCAGTTGCTGAGTGTCTCTGAAGATAAATGCCAATGCATTTGAAAGGCCTCAGACAATAGACTGTTTGTAGACTGATAGTTAATTAATATTTGGATGTAAAGAAACGTCAACATAGTGTGCTTACTGCTTGCCACCTCTGTAACGCACTGGTCTTCGTAATTGAGTGATTTCTTTAAAAAATAAACTATATAATGCCTACGCTTCAATTAGTATTATATTTTGGACTTGGGTTACTTCCACTCCACAGGCCATGTTATAATTACAGTATGCACTGAATGTAATTTAAATAAATATTTAAAATTTTGAAATTAGTGATATTATTAAAAGATTAGCGAGGAAAAGAAACAAATGATAAATGGTAGACGGAAAACTAGTACAAACACACTTTATACTTGACTGTTATAAAATTCTGTTTTGTGTACGACACAACAGTTGGCAACACTCAAATTTCCCAGCTGATTGCAGCTTGTTAAGTTGTTTGTGTTTGTTATCTTAAAACTGCGATAGATAAGAGTGTATTCTCGGTTCGCTCTAATTGGCAGCTAACAGTCAACATATGATGTTCCACTTTTGTTCTGTTATATTAAACTAAGTGATAAGTATAGTGTTGTATTTTTAATAGATATTTTAGGATGGATCTCTTAAAGATAAAGGAAACGCTCGAGAGTGCAGTGCAAAGTGGATGTTTTGGTGATGACTTTACTTTTGTTGACTTGGTACCAACTGTTGAGGAAGGTCAAGATCATTTCGCTTCTGATGTGTTCTTCGCCAAGGTGGTTCTACGTAGAGGGGTCGACGAAAGCACAGTGCAAGTCGTAATAAAGAAGCAGCAAGGCAATCCTTTTGTGCGAGAAATGATTAACTCTGATGTCCAGTTTTACAATGAAGTTTTGATGTACCGTGAAATGTTACCTTTTTTGGAGAGGGATACTATTGTAAAGCAAAACTTTCCAAGAATGTATTTATCTAACTCTACTTTAGGTGAGGCATATGAATGTGATATTTTAGTAATTGAAGACCTAAAACCTTCTGGGTATAGATTATCTGACGAAAGAATCTTTTTAAATTACGAACATATAGCCTTAAGTCTAAGAAAATTAGGAAGGTTTCACGCGTTATCGTACAATGCAAAAAGAGAAAATCCAGATGAATTCTTTAAACTTGTAAGGAAATTAAAAGAATCTACTTGGATACAAGAAAACAAAGACGATTCTAACAGATTTTTAACCATATCAATGGAAAGAGGCATATTTCCTCTAGTAGAATCAGGCGAGAACTTAAACACTCTTGAAAGGTTTGTAAAGCGAGTTCAAGACCCGTTTGAAATGTCCTTGAACCTGATACGAGTAGAAGAACCCCTGGCCGTGATCTGCCACGGCGACTTCAACCGCAACAACATGCTGTTCAAGTACGACGATGATGGGAAGCCAGTGGATGTCAAGTTCTTCGACTTGGCGACCGCCCGCTACGCATCCCCGGCCATCGACATCGCGTTCTTCCTCTTCATGAACACCACAGCTGCTCTGAGGAGAACTCACTGGGAGGACTTCTTCAAGATCTACCACGAGGCCCTGGCAGAAGCTGTGCCTGGCAGTCGAGTTCCTTCCTCGGAGGTGATGCGTCGTGAGGTGGAAAGGAAGGCAGTCTATGGCTATATCCATTGCAGCTTCTTCATCCCTATGATGCTAGACAACGCGCCCAAATGTGAGCTGGAAGACTTCGCCTCTCTACCGACTGAGGTGTTGGACGAAATGACACGAACTAAAGGTGGGGACCAAGCAACTGAGATAATAAGTGAGATTGTTAAAGACCTCATTAGACTCAAAAGTATTTAACTCTGTAACAACCTGTTGTTACTTATTACAAATAAACGTAAAACATGCGTATTTTTATTTAATCATAATGGCTTTTTTCTCATTGGGTTTATGTTTCATAAATTGGAAATCACTTTATTGATCTTTAAAAGTTTCATCATATTGCTACCTTCCAAAATGTTGCAAACACGACAGGAGCTTTATGGTTGTAACTTGCACAGTAGCTTTAATTATGCTACACACCATATTTTACAAACTATACATACAGGTCAGAAAAACATATACAGTAATAATTGAAATCGTCCTGAAAACAAAAATAAATACAACTATTTAGGACAAAAATAATAGTGTAAGAAGACGCCTGATGATGCCTGTGTGAGGGCAAAACGGACCGTCGCAATATCGACAACGGAAGACTGCACGACGGAATTCAACAACAGGTATTTAATAAAAAAAAATAAAACAACTTGCATGTACATTCAAAGTACGCTGATTAAACAGTGTGATTACTAAATTCCTTTCATACTCGTGGAAAGTTTGCATGTAATTCCCCTCTGCCGAGGCTGTAGGCCGACTACTTCTATGTTACTATGTTTTAATAGTAATCAAAACATGTACCACGAAAAGTATCCAAGCCTGTAGAGGAATATACGAGTATGTCTGAAGGAAGGTTTAAGCTGCAGTCACATTTTTAGTATTTTACTACCATAGACAAGAACGTTATACAAAATGTAAATACGCTGTAGCAACTTAAAAAAATAGCTTGAATTCTTTAGAATATTCAACAATTAGCTGTGTAACCGTGCTTCGTCAAAGCAAAAAAAGTTCAAGTATCTTGACTGCAGTGATCGATCAGATTACATACAATATTCTTGTAATTTTTCAGTCGCACTGGGTAACACTGGCAAAACGAGGTAACACTGAAGTATTCGTGCTAGTTTCCCATGGGGAGTTTTGTTTACGCAGATCCCCTTGCCTACTGCCTGCATTATGCGGGGAGCATGTATGAAATAAAACTTAATACTTCGGATTAAACCCTGGTCTGAAGAAAGACAAGCAAATGTGCATATTTTAACAGATTTTTCCTCCTGATTAGCTACTTAAACAAATTTAAAGTAAACCAGAAAACTAAAAAGTATGTATCTTATTGTATAATAATTATAAGTATTGATCAAAAGAAATGACCCAAATTAACGGATTTTAGTGATACGATGCAGAAGAGCTAAATGCATTTTAAAATGTTAAATAGTGGTAAACCCCTTCTAATTAAATAGAAAAAGAAAGAATAGAATAAAAGAAAATGGAAGAAAACACTCTTTACATAAAACCGCAATACGTATTACTTTTCTGCAAAGCGCTCTTCATTTAATTAGAACAGTTGTTTTTCCAACAATTTAAAAACTAAAAAAGTCTTTAATAGTTATTAATTTATTATTGACTTTAAAAATTAGTGACAGTCAATTAAATTACTTGTCGCACCACTACGTTTAAGGTATAACAAATAAATTGAGTTATAAATAGCCATAATACACATAATAATACTAACATACTAACTAATACAAAAATTAGGGACTAAAACAATAATTTGAGTAAATTTATACGTTCTTCAGTATTTAATTAAAAAATCAATATCTAAACTTTCATCCTGTTATTAAAAGTAAAATTTAAAATTGTACTCGATGAACAACTAAATTGTATTGTGTCTTCATCGTATTGGTTTATAAAGTTGTATTGTCGTATTATTAATAATTGCATCATCGTATTTAATCTGTGTTACATCTCTATCAGATGTAGTTCTAAACATGTGTTGACTTGCGAATGTTGTTGTTTGTTTGTTATTTTGGTTATGATGTAATATGTTAGTTAAATAGGAAAATTTAAATTTGTGTACGTTGTTTGGCCATAGTTTATGTTTAAATAATAATCGTTATATAACCTTAGTATTGCTTTTAGTTGAATATAAATGACTAGTAAACCAAAGTGACTGATATATAGTGTTGGAAAAGGTTGCAGTAAAAATTCCTTACGAAAATCGACTGATTTGCGATTCTGTATGTTTGAACGTGAGTTTGAAAAACAATAATATCCACCAAATTTTAGTGCAAAATGTAAGTTTTAGCTTTTAGTTCAAACACATCTGTATGAGAGCCTAGGTAAGCTTCAATAATTTGTACATGTAAGTGCGTTTTCGCATTACACTGACACATTACTGGCCATAAATCGAGTTCAATACTCTCACCATCAAAATGTATATATGTGGAAGCATTTCGTAACGTAGTTTTAAACGTTTTTCAGCCAGTTTGTAAAAAAGACAATTAAACAGCTAAAAAGCACAGTTTGTGTACAGTCCCTAGTTAGGTACTTGACTTAACTCCTGTAGCTCCTATCTGGAGCAAAGGGCTTCGACAAAGACTCGCCAGCAGACTCGGTTAGCAGCTAAAGCCTTCACTTCTCCCCATGTTTTGCCAGCTTTAAAAGCTTCATCCTCGACAGTTCTTCTCCAGGTTACTCTTGGCCGACCTCTTCTTCTGCTTCCTTGGGGATTCCAGTCCAATGCCTCACTTTCAATTGCGTCTGGCTCTTTTCTTAGGGTATGCCCGATCCACTTCCATTTGCGTTTCAAGATCTGCTTGTCTATCTTCTCTTCACGGGCCTTTTGCCATAGAGTTTCGTTGGATATTACTTCAGGCCAGTAGATCTTTAATATCTTCCTAAGACACCTGTTGACAAACACTTGCAGCTTTTTGTGACTGACTGGGTTACTTTCCAGGTCTCACTCCCGTAGAGCAATACTGACTTGACGTTGCTGTTAAATATTCGTAGTTTAGTTCTTTGAGATTTCTCGAGCCCTCCACACAGCGTAAAGCTGTATGAAGGCTACATTAGCTTTACGAACTCGAACATCTTCATCAGCACCTCCATCCCTAGTCATTACGCTTCCTAGGTATGTAAACGAATCAGTGTCTTCTATAGTCTCGTCGCCAATGCAAAAACTTTGATCATTTCTAACGTTTACTCTCATGGACTTTGTTTTACTAACATGTTAAGGCCTACCTCTTTCCGTTGTTTACAACGTCTAGCAATTAGCACTCATCTGCGCATAGCTGTGAGAGAGAAGGCAAATATCGTCCGCAAAGAAAGGTTTTCCAGTTTCTTTGTAAGTCCCCAGCTGATACCTCTCTGTCTTCCTTCAACTGTCGTTCTGAACTGGTTCACTAAATTCCCGTTCAACACAACTTTGGCTTTTCAGTCTCTGTATAGTTCTTGACAAAATATACTTATTATCTTCCTGGACAAAAAGACAAAAGACAGTTAGGTAAGTTGTTGTTCTTTTAAATAAAGTTATATTTAGAGGCCTTAACTTTGAACTATTACAGTAACTGAAGAAAAGTAAACAGCAACTTTTCTTTGAACCAAGTGAGTTTAAATAATTAACCTGCATAGACTTTCAGAGACAATATTAATTAAGTCAACAAATGTTGATAATGTTATCTCCGCAACTAAAGATAATACAGTTAGTACAGTCAAAGACTCAAAGTGAAAAAGATTACTTTTAATGAAATAAACTGTAAGAAAACGTACGACAAGATACCTAGCATGACCATAACTATATTAGCGTCTGTGTATCTTGTTACACGCCTTTGAACCAACGAAATAACGCTTCGGAAAGGTTCTTTTGACCAGAAAGTTGTTTTCATTACCGACTACGTGGATAAACATAACGTCACTCAACATTACCTTTATTCTAAAACTATTAGTATTTAACGCGCAATTCATTCGAACAATTCCCACTCAATTCCCGATGTGTGTATGTCTGTTGGTCTCCTACAATTGAAAATCGTTTAACCGTACTGTAAAATGCGTTATTGATTAGAATGGTTTTGAGAAGAGTTTTAGATGCATTTCAGGGCACTTTTAATCAAACTTGAAAGACTTTAGCACTCTTCAGCTGACATTTGAATGTTATTACAACGGATTGATATTATTCAGGCATTGGTTAGAGACCTACGTCTGGATGTTTTTATTATGTTGTGTTTTTATTATTTGACAAAGGTACCCAAATTTGACAGTATTGAAATATATTTATTTTGTAATTTGTTATCTTATTAACATACGTAAATATCAATGCCTACGACTAGCACTCCTCAATCAGCTGCTGAAAAATTTAATAAAACGATATTTTTATAAATAGCTTATATTTGCTAAAACTTTAGTTGTATAAAACTTACTTTGTCCAGTGTGGTTTAAACTGAAATTTGGATTTACGTTGGTGTGAAAACACGAAACTTACAAACAGCGTAATTATTTGACCGGATCACTACAAACTCTACGAGCAACGGTTTTGATTTGATTTTAGTTTATAAAATTGTCGAATTTTCACAGATTTGACTTTGCAGTACTAGAGTGATGATTAGGGAACATGTCATCGCCCCAGCGTAAAAGGACTCGACGTAAGTTAATTGAACTGTATAAACATGTATGACACCGTACCTAATATAAATGGTGGAAGAAAATTGTTTTTTGCCGCCATCTTCGTTAGTTTATCATTTTTTATAATCACAATAGTTGAAATTAACCAAGATTTGACTATTACTGTTAGAAGAATATTTAAAATTATTTAGTGTAAAAAATAAGAGAACATAGCACTCTTGTTCAAAAATTTTATGTTCTCCTTTTTTACACTATATAGTTCTAGCAACCCTAAGTGATTCTATGTGTAATAGTTATAACGATTTATTTGGCTCTTTCATAGAAGTTCCAAATACGTGAAATAAGTATTCAGGAAAACCTTTTGAACACCAATACAAAACACTTTTCCACAAGGATCATTCTGAGGATTAAAACTGATTAAAGTGGGTAATGTTGTTAGGTTTTTAGTCACAATTGTATCCCCAAAATGTATATTAATTACTCTGACGGTGTGTTATATTCTCGAATGTCAGTTCGAAGGCTGTCTCGTCCAACTCAGCCGACGGAGCTACCCGTCATTGAAACAAGAGATGAAACAAGAGATGAAACACGAGATGAAACAAGAGATTCCACTCAAGAGCCAGAATATGCTGGTAAGTTGTGTATGGATTACAGTACTTGCAAAGTTGCAAATATACAGCGTGTCTAGTAATTAGGGAATCAAACTTCACCAGGTGATTTATCAGATCTTTTTAATCTTTATTATGGCTTTAGATAGAACAATAAACATCAAGACAAACCAGCTTACAAACAATTTAGATACATCAAACAATAATTATTCTTATATCACTTATAATTTTATATATTCTCTTATGACAAATTCTGCAACTGCCTTCCAAACTTTATGGTCTTGGGTATGTAGTAAGGTTGAAATTTGTGTTGGTAGTTGAATATGGAGATTTGTTAGTGTGTTGTAGAGGGAATTTCGGGAATTTTCGTACAATTTGCAAGCAAATATTAAATGATCGGGAGATGCAGATTCTTCTTCAGCACATTCACAGTTTGGACTTGGTAAAACTTTGATTCTATACAAATGTTGATTGGAAATATTATGGCCAATTCTTAAATGACGTAAAAGTGTAATCAAATTTTTTCTTATAGAAATATTTTTGAACCAAGGAGGGGTAAATGCAATTTTTTTCAATGAAAATAATTTAGAACCTTTGGAGTTAGATGTCAGAGTCCATGAGTCTTGCCAATGTGTGTTAGACTTTTGTTTTAAAAGAGCTTTGATGTCAAAGTAAGACGGACTATAATTTTGATTTAAGGTACTGACATTTTTCGCAATGTAGTTAACTTGTTCATTTCCTAAAATACCAGAGTGAGATGGTATCCATAAGAATATGACTTCATAACCTTGAGAATCAGATCATAATAAACAAAATATTTCCAATAACACATGGTCTTATCTAGCTTAGTTTTCCGTATGTCTGTCTGTCTATGTTTCTGTCTAATTTCTATCTCCGAGGTCAGCAAAGTTATAAACGAAAAGCTGTGCACACTTGTTAGTATAATTAAAGCAAATATTTAAAAATAAATTTGACTTATTTTTACTTCCGGTTTAACAATGGAGGCCATATTAAATTGTTTAAGCTTAATAACTCAAACCCCTTAATCCTAATGGAAAATACACACAATTTAAATACGTGGCAACTGTATATACAAACATTTTAATACCAAGTTTGTTGTTCTGAGAAAATTAATAACGGAGAATTTTAAGTTTTCCTTAGCGCACTCCTTTATTTACACATGTTTCTTAAATGTAAACAAAAGAGTACGCTCAGGAAAATTCATATTTCTCCGTTATTATTTACGTTATTTACATTTTCCACATTTTGTTGAACCTGTGTTTTTACCACAACGTATAAAGGTTTTGAGTTATTAAGCTTGGAAAACTTAGTATGGCCGCCATTTTGAAGCCAGAAGTGATAATAATTCAAATAATTTTTAAATACTGGTTTTAACTATACTAACAAGCGTGCAAAGTTTTAAGTTTATAACTTAATTCACTGGGAGATAAAAAAATCATTTAGTGAAAAACATAGACAGACAGACGGAAAACTAAGCGAGATAGGACTATGTGTTATTCGATATTTTTGTCTATCTTTACTAGAAAAATCACCCAGTAAAGTTTGACCCCCTCATAACTGGACACTCTGTATACAATATTATCCATTGTCCACACGTCTCACATGTAGTTCTGATACATATTTACAGCAAATGTTGTAGAGTTTGTCCCTGGCCTAGTGAACAGACAAGAACGGAACAAAGTACTTCCCAAACTGAAAGATATGGCATTATGTAACTGACCTCAAAATAAGGGCAGATGGTTGACCCCTGATATCTAGAGATATGTAGAACTCAAAGCAAACCTCAACGAACGGCCCTTGTTCAATTGTACACAGTAGATTCAGATTATTCGGGTGGCCTTGAGGTGAGGCTATACTGGATTTCTGTAGGCCTACAATGATAACTAACGAATGATAATCATACCTCACCACGTTAAGAGAGCATTGCCGTTCACAGTTTTATGTTCAGCCCATTTCAATATGGCCATCGCCAATCAATGTCTGTAATTGTTGTAAATATATCCATACCAAAAATGTATCATTAATATTATTGCATTGATGAAGCATAGTTAATATTTTCAGAGCTACTCAGTGATAAGTCGCTGCAAGATCTCCTTGACTCAATTGTCGCAGGTAATGTTAATGTTTAACAACTGTTCTTGGCAATATACGAGAATACACTTTTCTTTTAAATATCGTAATAAATACCGTAGTTATATTTTTGCCATATTCTTACCAAAATTTAATTCCTTTAAACTTTTAAAATGTTTATTTATTCGTTTCCTTTGAACTTAATATGCTTTTGTATTTTGGTAAAACTCTCACGCGGAAAAATCACTAGCATGGTCAAACGTACAGTTTTGCAATTTACGTGTATGGTATTTTTAGAAACTCACACTTAAATAGCGTAAAACGGTGAGGTGTACAAAGAATAGTTGAAACTTACTCTCTAGAAATTAACGTCTATTAAGTCATCTACCAACATTAAACTATGAATTGCTGTTAAGAAACAGTTAGCAAAAAACAGGAAACTTACCTAGTTGTAACGATATTTTAACTAATAATTCAGCTGTGTTATAGCGGGACATATGACGTGGTAAATTGGTAAACAAATTTTCCCCCAAAAAATATTTTGTCACACTTTCGTAATTAACTTCTCTAAACCTCTACGACTAAACCTCACCGTTTTCCAGCTATTTAAGCAAGATTGTCTAAAAATGCCACAAAACGGCCGTATTGGCCAACGGTACATTTAACCATGCTAGTGATTATTCTCCGTCAGGGTCTTAGCAAAATATAAAAGCGTGCCAAGTTTCAAGAAAAGTGAATGAGAAAACCCTTCATTTGTAAACAAAATGGCAAGTATAGGTTATTACAGCGTTATTTGAAAAAAAAAAAACAGTATTCCAGTTTTTATCTTGATCCATTAAACCATTTCCTGAAGCTTGGTACGTAACTTATGAAGTGAAGTTATAAGACACCTTGTTTATGAAAACGTGTTAAAATCTTTCTCTTTCGCTTTGTCCATATTGTTATAAAATTTTGTTTAAATAGCATACATCGTTGGGACTCAAAAGCCTATAGAGTAAGGCTTTGAGAGATTGACCATGTATAGCGTATTTCTAATACTATTACAGTTTTGATTTATTTTTCATTAATTTTGAAATATGAACAAGATTTTAGACAATATACATTTAAATTAATAAAACAGATGTTTGCTGGTACAATTAAGGGGGCGCAATGCGGGCGTCCAAAAATGGCGATGTAGGGTAGTATGACCAATGACGGTAGCTACGGCCTTTCGGGTATTAACAATGGTATGTTTACTTTTTTACGTTTGCTTTAAGACACGAATCACTCTTAGAGGGTATTTTAAGGTGAATATGGAATTATGGTGAACGTGGTGAGTGTTTTGATGGTTGATGAGGTTTAGTCATGTTATAAACTAGGGCCGACTGTTCCCCAGATTGGGTCGTTAATTAATAGCCCGATGACCAATGGGAATGGACCAACGGCTTAGCGTGACTTCCGAACCATCGTGAACAGTTTTAATTGCGCCCGGGAATCGAACCCGGGCTGATTTGGTGTGAAGCACGCACTACACCACTGAGCTATGGCCACGTTTGCGGCGGCTTCTCGTCAACGTTGAACAAGCATTTTTAGTGGCTTTGCAATCCAACAAACAATGCCCTAGTGTGATGACTTTCTGCATAGTTATATCATTATAGGTTTTACATGATGTCAAAAAGATTATCTTCGGTAAACTAAAAGCGCTCCATTTTAAAATTTTAATTTTAAATATTATTTTCAGACCTCTACTAAGTGCACTGTATTTTTACGTATTTCAAAATGGAATTTTCTCGAAATAAAATTTATGAAATCAGCTTCCAATCCATCCGAAAGAATATATTGATCTTTTATATAAAAGGTTAAACCTCACAGTAAAATACATGACGGAGGCGTTTGTTGGACTGGAACCCTCTGCATCGTTACTTTTACCCGCCCCTACTGTACTAGGACGGTAAACAAGTTTCAAGTGGGAATTAGGTTTGCAATAAGACCTTTATCAAAACCTTTGATGGTACCTTCATTTCACGTCATTTCATAAGGTAAAAGTCCCGAGACCTATTCGCTTTAAAATGGGATCTTCAGAGCTCTAAATGTATTGTCACGTGTTTCAAACTTGTCATACAATAAATATCAATACAACTTTCGGTCAGGTTGTTATTTGATTACAATTACCTTTTCTTCGTTATCATCAAGCTTACGTGCGAGCATTTTAAATATGCTCAGTTTTGGCTTGGCATAAGCTATTTGAAAATCGCGGTAAATATATTTTTCTAATTACTTTAGGGTAAATTGTTGAAAGACGGGAACTAACTTTTTAAGGAGTCATTTTCGAGTTAATATTTTTACCAATTTAAGGATTTGTTTTATACATTAAACAACGGACAGGACACAGCATTGATTTAAACAGCTGAATGTAAGTAATGTGTGGCACTAGCACGTTGTGTTTGTTCTCAGAGTACAATACGAGCGAGTCGTCTGCGTCTGGGTCAATTAAAAGAGCTCCCCCTCAAAGAATTCGGCCTTTCGACCTCTCCACAATCTTGGGTAAATAACTCTTCCAGTAGCACAGCACTATCACTGTGGCCTTGCCGGTCAGCTTATGTAATAAAGGGAGTTCAACATTTGGTTGCTAATATTACGAATAAACACTAGCCTAACAACACAGATGACGCATTGTAGCTTATCTCTGCTAATACTTACCAGATCCCCCTTCATAAAAATTATAAATACTCTAGATGAATGTTTGAGAAAAATCTCTTCCAAGTTTTAATTACACTCAAACTCAGAAATTATAAAATTGACGCATCAGATGAGCTGATCTCCACTGCAAATATTGCTGGCTATGACCTTGGAAAATACTGCAACTGAATTATACCATAGTAAAATACAGGGTAAGAGCTGTGCATTCTAAGGATTCATTGAGGTCTCCCCCTAAATGAGTTTTTAAGCTATAAAAACTACATTTACATTGTCCGATTTCGATGAAACTGAGTATAGACATTGAGGTAGCCGTACCTAACATAACATGTCTACTGAAAATCAACAAAATCTGATTAGTCAGACTAAAACGGTGGTGGACAAGAGTTTTTGGTCTAGTTTTTGTCTCGGTCTGGTTTGTTGGATTATATTGATTGTTGGTACACCTTTTTGTGAAAGGTACAGTAAGATTCACCGAATTTGGATCATAAATGCAGTTTTTACAGAGTAACTACCATTTTAAGGGAAATATCCTGCCATAAAAAGACAATTCCGGTGTAAGTCATTCTCCCGTTACAGGAAGTTCTCTAGAATTAACAGTAGCGCTTAGGGAGCTATGCGTTGACAGATGAATCAACTTGTTAACTCCATTTGTCTGCACCTGGGATTACAGAAGAGCCAAGCAATGTGCAGTCGAGCCAGGACGAGGGAGGAGGTGGAGATGTGGCACCTGCGTTGAGTTTGTCTTCGTCCTCACTGATGAGCAGTCTGCAATTGGAGGCGGTGGAGTTCCATTCCCCTAAGAGAAGTGTCAGCAGAAGAAGCAGGCTGTTTCATTCCTCAGAACTGCTGACATCAAGTATTGCACCGTTCATTGATAATAATTGAATTGTTATGTCTTGCAAAATTTAAATTTAGATCAATCTGTCTTTAGAACAATAGTAATATTTTTAGTACTCTTAGTGAGCAGCTGATTTTAATAGTTGACGATGAGAATATTTTATTCGTGTTGAGCATTCCTTTTAACTGAAATCACTTCATAATAAAGTTTAATTGGGGTTTCAACCAGGAATTTGTAAGATCCGACATCATTGATATGCAGTATGCATGTACAGAAATCTAAATAGGGGACGCTATCACAATTCAAGTAGAACATAATGATTAAAGCCCAAAACGAATCTTTGGCTAATCTTGCTTGACTTAATTTGGAGGCATTCAGAAGGTCACACAAATTTACTCACTATTTTCTCGTACTGTGCACATTTTAAATCATGTTTTGATTTTTCTCCAGAAGACGTGATCTCCTCCAGTAGCTCAAGCCTAGACGAGAACAGTCCTACTTACCCGATTGAGCTGTTCCGGCGAAATATTGAGTTCCTATCAACTCATGACACTTCAGTCAGGTCCCCACACACCCGAGGGCCAGACAATCGCAGGCGACAGCAGTGGTAAGCTTGGTTCCCTTTGCTTTGTTTTGGTGCTTTGAGACACCGACCACTCTTAAGAGGGTATTTTAAGGTGAATAAAGAAATGATGGTGAGTGTGATTAATGTTTTTGATGGATGATGAGGGTTTAGTCTTGTTACAAACTAGGGTTGACTGTTACAGATTGAATTATTTAATTAATAGCCCAACGACCCATGGAATGAGGGTTCTATCTGTTAGAGCGTCATGGCTTGAAATGGAGTTGCTCATGTAACAAGGCGTGGTATGCCACCCTCCCCCACCTGTTTACCATGTAATGTAACGCTACATCGTTTTACGTGAGATGGCTCATGGGGTGTTGAATTAATACAAATTTGTATATGTCGTAAGTATTAAGTAACTATTTTGAAATACCCCTCTCTTCTGCATAGTATCGCGGCTGAACCTCGCGCCCTTGAGGCTTGAAGCGATACGTTGTGAAGGGTGTTATTTCAAACAGCCAGCGTACGCACCCTGTGCATTTTAAATGGATATTTTACACTACTTTGACTGCATGTGTTTATTAAACGAGATGTGATATCAAAACATTTCAAAAATAAAAAGGTCTTAAATTATATTTACTTTGTGTTGAGTCATCGACCCCTCTTAGGGAGTATTTTAAGGTGAAAATGTAGAATCTAAAAATAGTTTAATACGTAGGTGTTTTCCTTAGAAAGTTTTAAGTTGGCCACCATATTGGAAAATTGCGGAAGGTTCTAAAATTCTGATTTCATATTCTTATGTGTGGGTAAAAACTAAAAACACGGTGAAGTCCCCCCCCTTTAAACATAAATATCAATTTAAGAGATGCCGATGGTGGCTCGTTTAAAATAAACACTCCATAATTGGCCAGGCCCTTATTGAATACCGTAGTAAATTTATTATTATTTGACTGGGATTTCTGCACCAGTATCATATTATATTCTTCAAGCTACTCACGTACATATTCATTAAATAAGTTGTGTTTGTTAAGTACAGTATACATACCTTCTTAAAGACGTAAGACTTCTTTTGTGCAGTACTGTGTGTAATATTTTTAGATAAGAGAGAGCTTGCGCTACCAGGACAAATCTCAAAGTACAGACATACTCGTAGATCCCAAACACCTTCCCCAGTTCAATCTCCTGAACAAAGTCCGCCTGAACATCCGAGTTCTGACCGAGGTTCAGGTAATTTGTTTTGCAAACATTGTATAGCTCTCTAAACAAAGCGATTTCTTTGATTACTTTTTCTCAACTTATGATGGGTTTAGCTACATAAATTTTCAGATGCCTTTTTGTTGTGAGGTTGATAAATCTATGTAGGTACCTAAATTCTTTGGGTGATAAACATATAGATGTCACTTTTAATTTTGCAACAGTAAGATATAAAAGTACCTAACTAGAGAGGGGGAGACATAGTTTTGCTGACTTTGGTAACGTTGCCAAATGTCAATAATGAAAGATGAAATAACCAGCTGCACATTTTATTGTGCTTAAATTGTGAGAAACTTAGTCTCGCGAAGAGAACAATGTCTAGGAGCTATTGTGCAACGCAAACAGAAAAAGATCATTGTTGCTTTGCAATGTTATAGAAGAAAAGAGCTAGGTATGTCACCTAATATGGAATAATTAATTTATTTTCAATTTTAATTTTATTAGTTTTACCATTTATTAACAAGATACAATTTAAGGGGTTATCATTTTACTCTATTAGCCAATTTAACTTTTGATTTTTTGTATTGATTGTAATTTTATTAACTTGAATCGGTGCACGTCCCGTAGAAGACCCTTATGTAACAGTGGGAATAATTTTAACGGTTCTATATTTTAATTATTTCATTATTGAATATT
This sequence comes from Matsumurasca onukii, assembly GCA_018831715.1. Lineage (NCBI taxonomy): Eukaryota > Metazoa > Arthropoda > Insecta > Hemiptera > Cicadellidae > Matsumurasca > Matsumurasca onukii. Next base: position 67,501,612 of record CM032062.1, on the reverse strand, counting down.
GACCCTATTCTAACATAAATATGAGAAAGACTCGTTAATTAAGGTACTGTAGTTACCTTAAAAAAGTGTGCATTTTGAAAGTGCAAGTTAGGTATATTCTTACTACCTTTATAAAAAAGTATATATTAAATTATAATTATGAATTTTATAATAGTACACAGTTAAGTGTACTTGTTGTTTATAGAAATGAGTTCACATAAGATGTAATAATCAAATGTCATTGAAGGAAAACTATAAGAACTAATCTAAGAAGTATATTTTTATTGTTGGAACATAAACATAATTTCATAAATCAACTTACATGTTTTGGATCATTTCAGGAGTTGATTCTGAAGGAACAAGCAGTTTAGTAAGATATCTATTGGAATTTTCTGGTGACAAACCCTCCCTGGCCATAAAGAGCAAACTTCACCCGCAGAATCTCGAGGTAGACCTTTCACGCTGGATTTTAATTGGCTTCATAGAACAACTTTGTGCCTTTGGTTCTGACAAATTTTGAAACAGAACAGAGTAGTAAGCAAATGTAAAAAATTTGTTCACAACATTACGGGTAATTGTGGGAATGGGGCATGTTAGAAGGCTAAAACAACTGTTTGCAATCAAGGTGCTGAATCAGTGCAACTGGTTTTGCGAACCAGATTAATTTGGCACAATGACTACATTATTGATAGTTAAATATTTGGATAAACTATTCTACTTATAATTACAGTACTGGGCTTGTTTGAATGTTAAATATACATATGTACTTATAATTCTAAGGGATAATAATTTTAGCTCTCACATTGTTATGAAATCAATCATCTGTAAATATGTATTTAATTTGTTAATTTATATACTTTTGTTTGTATACAAAGTTAAGTATTTTAGTAGGTCATTTATTGTGATGCTTTGTACCACCAGTAAGATGGGAATTCCCAACACCGGAAGTGGTTAAAATAAAAGTATGTTTAAAGGGTGCTTCTCAGTTTTGTCAATTCTCGTATTAATATACCAAGTATCCCTTAAAAGTGAACAGATATCACCCAATCTGTAATAAGGTTTTAAACTCATTAAATGGCACTTTGTTGTTTAAATGTCAACAACATTACTTGTATTCCATTTGTCAATAAAGTACCCTTCAGTTTGATACATTTTTTCAGAATCACCATCCAGTGTCCAACAAGATATACTTTCTCCTATCAGGAAGACCAGCAGGACAAGACTAAGCCTTCAGAAAATGTTACAAAGTTCTGGTCAGGAAGACAGTGTTCCGGTTTTAGGTATGCCATGATTACTTTAGTCTGTTCACAAATTGGAAAAATAGCAAGTATAGGGATTGATAATAATTCAAAAGTTCCAGAAGGATTTAGAAACTCATTAATTGTACAAACTTCTATTTAGCACCACTAAATTCTCATACTGCTGAATCTACATTATTTTCAGCAATATGGCACTTTGTTAGAAGTTTGTTGTTGAGGAAGGTAGAAATTCTGAAGTTGAAATATTATTCGGATGTTTTCCATGGTTTTTTAGTGAACAAGAAGAACACAGCGTTTCGTGATCTGAATTTGGATCCTGTCTTCAGGTGAATATCCGTCTTTCAGGGAAAGTCAAGTTCTTCTTGTTTACTAAAAACTATGGAAAATATCCGTAATAGTATTTCAAGCTTAGAAATTCTACAATTGTTAGCAAAAACATTAAACACAGTGCATATTGTTATAAATAGCACAACGTTTTAGGATCTCAAATCTGATGCCTGAAAGAAGGATCTTAACCTGAAGACAGGATTAGATTCCACAATCCGAAACGCTGTGTTCTTCTTGTTTACTAAAAATGTTGGAAAATGTCTGAAATAAAATTTCAACTACAGAAATATGGCACTTTGTTGTTTAAACATCAATATCTACTTATATTCCATTTTTTGAAACAGTACCTTTTAATTTAGTACATATTTTCAGAATCACCATCCAGTCTCCACCAAGATATACGAGTACTTTCTCCTATCAGGAAGACCAGCAGGACAAGACGAAGCCTTCAGAAAATGTTACAAAGTTCTGGTCAGGAAACCAGTGTTCCGGTTTTAGGTATGCCATCAAAGACAATACATAATTTACAATACATATGGTTTTGCCTTTGATGACATGTTATTACACAGGTCCCTTTAGCCTGGTCACAAATCGGAAACACAACAATCAAAGGATTTAAAGTTGAAACACAGTGTTATAAAAATATATATTCATCTCGTCCGTATGCATGATATATTAATCATGCAATTGAAAATAAAATTCAATGCTAATTTAAATAGTTTTAAAATAACAATTATTATTACTTTTTGTCAAACAAAATTAATTTTAAACAAGCTTTTAAAATATATAGTTGCTTAATTGGGTAATTAATATGTTGTGCGTTTATTATATTCTATAGCAAAAGCTTGAAAAGTTGTAAAAATTGAACATTGTTTTCAAAATACCCCAGTATTTCTTATGAACTTTATATTGTAATTATATGTATAAAACAATTATGGTAGCAGCAATATAAACGAAAACCAATTGATTAAATATTAATAAACCTTTAACAGACAAAGGCTTAAGTGGTTAGACATTTAAAATGTGAACAGATTTATGGATGTACCACTATAAATGACAACAAGATGTGTCAAGACGTTTCATCTGAACTATTTCATTTTAATAAACTTGTTTTCATTCATAGGGGTGCTACCATAAACAAATTTTGTTTCATAATAATTCTCACCCTGATAAAAACTTGTGCAGATTTGAGCCTCACACCTCTCGAAGGATCTTATTTTCAACCACCTCCATCAGTTCTCCATGACACCTTTAATGTGTTTTTACTGAGAAAAGGAGTAGAAATTCTACCTCCAAAAATAAAAACTCCAGTCGCAAAAACCAGAAGACACAGGATATCAGGTTGGCAGGCCCTTTCATAACAATTATAACATTACTACCATAAATAAACTACATAGTTTATCTGTGTTACTACATTCTAAGTAAACTTTGGTGATCATTCAAAAACACTATTTTTGCAAAATAAACCTCTTACGTTTTTATTTTTATAAACAGTACTAAAGTTACTAAAGTTTCTCGTACATATCTATCTTACATTTGTTTTTTAGAAAGAGATTTTTATGAGGATTCCTTCAAGAATTTGTCCAAATTTATCAATGTATTTACCAATTTTAGACATAGACCCCATGTTGGTTGGACTGAGCGTTGTACAGACTGTGCTGCGAGAAGACCAGGTTCTGAGGAGAGGCGGGGAGGAGCCGAGCACACGCAAATTGCGTTGCAGCTGCGACGTGAAGAAACATCCTCGCTCCTGGACCCGACAGCTGATCAGTGATATTCACAGCTATAGCTTTCTCTTGCTTACCCAGGTATCATGTAGTTTGTACTCATTTGATACTTGGTAGCCTTATGATGCCATCATCATTCATCCTTAGTGAAAACATAAGTAGTTTTATCTATTAGGGATTTTGAATAATGTTATTTATTATAAATAAAATTCAGAAGTTGCAAGAGGGCAGATATGCTGTAGAGTTTCTATTTTGGATGTATTGTACACGTAAGTTAAATCTGATTTTGATTATAATAAAATATAATAATTCATTGTAAAATCAGCTAAACATATTTTTATTTGATAGTAGAGGTTTTATTTTTATTTTATATGTTAAAATGCAGAAACCATCAAAGACCAAGTATAAAAATTATATATGCTGTAAATTTAAATAGAAAGCTAAGAACAAAAAGTATTTTTTACAATAATGTAGTATTTTTTATTGTAATTAAAAAATGAAACATATTTGTTTTCCACAAGCAGTTACAAAACTATTGACAATTTGTTTGTATGGAAAGTTCAATGCCACCTTCTCCTGAACTGGTGGTAGAAACACTACAATGTTTCTTCTAGTAGTCGCCACACTTCACTTCCACTATTTTGCATGCGAACAAACTGTGGTTTACTAAAATTAACTAAGCATATTGTTTTATATAAATATTATACAGATTTAATCATATACATTAATTTAAACTAAAATTACTTTGTGTAAACTAGATAACAAAAAAATAAATAGGAAAAGTACATGGTTTATAACCTTATCAGGGAACGCTTCAAGTATTATTCAATTCAAAATAGTGATTAATCTATACGGTTCATCCAATGCTAAAGGCCAAATTTTTAAAAGTTTGTAGGAAACCGATATTTTTTAGCTTTTTTATGGACTTGAGCAGTCTATTAAATAGTTTTGGTCCTAGAAAAACAAATAATCTTTGGAAACATAGTTTGTTTATTTTTGGCCCTCTGAATAGATTTGTTACCGCACTTCTTTTTTGGTAGCTATGCTTGTATGATTCAGTCGTTCCACTGTTTCCACACCTCCCATAGAACATCCTTAAAACTTTGTAAATGAATAGGTACTCGATTGGGTAATAGACATTAATTTGTCTATAAAGTGGAAGTGAGGACTGACGTTTCCTTTTAAACAACAATATTCGAACAAATTTATTTTGAATTTTTCTCACTTTATTAATTAGGGTCTTAAAAGCCGCTGTGTTACTACTGCTGTTAAGGCTATGTACCCTTGACACACGGGAATACTCCAACTTATTTATTTAACATAACAATTTAAAGTATGTCTTTATTAGCGGCATACACAAATTACAAGCAAGTACGTTCTTAGGTAATAAAATATAAAATTTACAATCCCGCTCTTGACATAATACAAATATTTTTACTCAACATAAACCATCAACACATAATTAGTTGCATAAACAAACTGCACAACATTTATGTATTGCAATCGTCATGAGTTATCAAGGTAAAATTGTCCATTCGTTCTGACATTGAAGTATGTTTCAAACATCTAATATTTTTATTCATATATTAATATATGAATCCATTTTTATTTGAACTGTTCCATTTGAAAAAGTCCAATTGGCAGGCTGTTAGTACATAGTCAACATTCCCCTGTTGTATGCCATAATTTTGTTGCAATCTAGTTTTGGTGTGATAGCCACTACAAAACAGTTTTACTCGTCTTTACTCTTTAACAAAACTAATCAAATGTATGTCCTTTCTAAACTAGGATTTAGTGATTGAAAGGGAGAGGATAGTGCAGTGGAAGGAGAAGTTGCCTGGCATGGTGATGTACAATGTTAGAATGGTACACGGAGACTCTTGGAAACGAAAAGCCGAGCAAGTGCTGAAGTATATAGACGTTGAACTGGGCATCGGGGACCAAACTGTCATTGACTCCCTGTACTACATTCAACCTGTTGACAGAATGGTAAATAGTCTCTTCTCATATTCTGAGTTTTGTTTGGGTGTTAATTTCCTAACCCTATTTTAAGTATGTTTACAAAACGGACTTTGTGACAAATTGATTGAAAAAAACTTAATGATTTTAGTATCAAATATCTAATGATTGACAGTTACAATAATGATTCACAAGTTATTTGCTCAGAATCAAATCTTTGATCAAGCACTGGTTTATACGCATATGTTTTGTTAACTTCATTTGTTCTTCTTTTGTTGTATGAATATAGATTGTGCTAATATTGATGAAAGACAAAATCATCGGGTTGATTGTTGCTGAAAAGGTAAGTGTAGCTTACAAAGTGTTGGTGAAAACGAGAAGCTACCGTGAACTGGACTTGAACTCTGGCGAGGAAGTGAGAGTAGGCATCAATCAACTCTGGGTTCATGTCAGTCTGCGGAGAAACAAGTTAGCGACACAACTGTGTGATGTTGTCAGGTACGATATTGTCTTTTCAACCTGTAAGCCGGTGGACTTAATGTCTTGCAGAGTGTTGTTGATTAAAATGTAAAAAGACATTTCAAAATAACTTGACTTTATCTAATAATAATTAGTTTTAACTGTCTGCAACCTTTAAAATACTAAAATTCTTATTATATTTAACACGTCCAGGGAGAAACTTGCACTTATACATTTCTTCTTAAAACGTATTTTCCTTATCCCTATCCCGCCACGAGGGACTCTCTAGCCAACTCGTAAAGAAAACTCAAATTTTTACAGCTTTTTGGAATGACAGTTGATAACACATGTCATTGTTTTGTTCACAGAAAGCAGTTTTGCCCAAATGAAACTATCGGAGTGGAAGATTTAGCTTTTAATTACATTTCAGAAATGGGATTAAAGTTTGCTAAGAGCTTTTTGAGTCAAATACACAAGTCAAATAAACAAGTTTTATTGTACATGGGAAAAACAGGAAAAAGAACTTGAGGGTTGCCCAATGGGCAATTTTAATCAATTATAGTTTACTTTAGAGCACAAAGTTGTCAACACCTACCTTCTTGTAACCTCATCAAGGAGATGATGTAGTAATCTAAGCTCATATTTTCTCTTATAACATGCCATTGAATACTTTTTGAGAGTCATAATTGTATTTATTTTAAAACTGTCTCATCAAAACAATTATTTTCTCTAAGAATTTGTAATATAAAACAGACGGACATACGTTAAAAAAAAGCAAACTATATTCAACTGGTATTCAATACTTTCCTTAGATACATGACACTCAGGGTAGCCAAAAAAGGCCGGCACTTGTTGGCATGGGTTGATACTTCATCTGTCATCATAGATGTGTGCACGGGAGTTCTAAAGCGCACCAGTGCCTGCCGATGAAATGATAATGATGAACTGTTTTACGTTTGTGCTGATTAAACTAAAAATTGTACAGATATCTGGTTTGACAAAGGGCCGCTGATGCCAGGATTTAAGTTTTGTTATGTTTGCAAGCATTGTCTACTCAATTCTTCCTTCCTCGTGCTTAAATAGCATACATGACAAAAATCATATTTTCGGGTCATGGGACACAGGTAGTTTACTAAACACACAATCTGACCTTACAGTACTTTCTACCTATGTTAGCAAAAATCTGCTCAAGCCATGGTTCGGTTTGCTCCAAAAAAGACCTTAAAGCTTTTGATTAGCTATTTCTCTGTCATTATTTTTAATTTCGGTTAAGCTTGTGGCGTACTCAGGATTTTTTGTTGGGGGATTCTTAGATCATTACAACCACGTTGGATGCAAGGCTACAGTGCTTTATGGCACAGGCACAGGTACAGCCCACCAACACCAAAAGTGGGGCCAGGAAAATGTTGAAAATAAAGCCTAACAACGTGAGTTTTAAGGGCATTTAAGCTCAATTTTCATGTCTGCGTTCTCTTTAACTTTCTTACTTTTAGCCTGAAAAGATTTGATAATGTATGATGTATTACCATTTTTTTTAAATACAACAATTTTTTATTTCCTTTATTTGATCCAAATCTTTGAGTACTGTAATATCTTTAAGTAAAAAGACTGAAATAACTGTTCAGCTCTTATACTATATAACACGTCCCCCTTAAAGCTTCAACCCTCAGACAAATGTGATTCGGATTGGCAAGTTTTCAAGATTTGATCTCGGTGTCTTTTCCACGTGAGCTCTGTTCCGTTTGGCCGAACTAAGTACACGTACGCTCCAATACATGCTTGAACAATATCTTGATCCATCTTGGTCCACTTGTAGAACTTCTATAATCTCTCACATACACCTCTTCACGTTAGGGACTCCAAAACGTGCACAGACCTCTCTTAGCTTTTTTCAAAGTTACTTCAGTTGACGTAGAGTTAACCTCAAAAACCTCAGGCCATTTACTGAAGGCATCCGTGACTATCAAGTAGTATTTGCCTTTGACAGGACCAGCATGGTCTACATGTATCCTTTCATAGGGAGCTTTGGCAGTTGGCCATTCTCCTGTATTTGATGGTGGCATTTGTCTAGTTGACATGCAAACATTGCATTTCTTGCAATACACTTCAATATCTGAATCCAAAGACGGCCACCAAAAATAAGATCTAGCTCTCGATTTCATTTTTGTCATGCCTTGGTGAGTGGTATGAAGCTCTTCCAACAACCTGAGCCTGAATTTCGCTGGAACTTGAGAATGTTGTAGAAATTCTCATTAACATTACCAATACAACACTGTCACAATTTTGTTGCACTCTGTATCATTTACTGTTATTTCAGACAATATTTACATTATTATTACATTATTTAATACTTTAATTAAATAAACATACTATTACTCTATAAACATCAACACTTACAATCCGTACTTAGTTCAGATTTCCTAACAAAATGGTTTTACATTCTCATCTACTTTGTCAGGCCATCCTTTATCAACAAAATTCAAAACTTTCCTTATAACTGATCTTTCTACTTTCTTCTTATAGTTATATAGTATGAAGTTAACATAAATTATTGATGTTGTCTCATACTATATAAATACATACTGAAAAATCAGCATTGCGATCAGTACTTTATATTCATGGGAAAAATGTAAACGGCATTGTGAGTAGAGCTGGGCTTAGTAGTCGTCGGTCCCGTAGAGCTCTAGCATCGTACATGTCACTATCTAATGGTTAAACCAGTCCGGACTCCTACTGTGAAGTGTGAACCACAGATAATAGTGGTCGCCGCTACGTCAAGATATCACTTGTTAGTGGATGACATCATCTCCACAGTTCACAGCATATCACAATGTTTGGACAGTAATCAATTTGTATATATGTTTATTACCAATTATTTTTATTTTATTTTTACCATATATTATTTTTTTATTACCAATAGTATTTTTTATTTTAATAAATAAGACTTAAGAAAATAGTAAACATTTACATAACAACCAAACATAGCAACCAATCAGAAAATTTGTCTTGCACATAGTTAAGTTGGTGACGGAAATTTCGGGGATATATCCCCTGATCCCCCCTTCTGTGTACACCACTACTTGTGATAATAGTGTTAAATGAGAACCCATGGTATGCCACTGTTATTAACAAAGAAAAACTATAAGGTCAGGTTTTGTTTTTATTTAACTACCTGTGCCCTTTACTCATTCCGAACGGGTGAGGGTTGTTTTGCTCTTTTAATACAAGAGACACACGTACCAGTTGAAAGTAGGATATTCATGAAATATTTCAGTCCCACATTTAATAAGGTTATAAGACATGTATAATTAGACAGTTTTTAACCAAACAAATTTTTAATTTTAAATGTGTAATATTTTGTTATTCATGATGTATTTAATAACTGTTATATTTATTTAAAATGCCACTAAATATGAGAATATAACATTATTTTATTGTAATAAAATGGATCCTCCTGCATTGCATTACAGTAGGAACAGTCTAAATATAGTGATATGACATACTTGTAAATAGACTAAAGAGCACCTACTTAATATAATAAAAGCATAAAGTAAGCACTTTTGTCCTCAATTACCATGTCATTTGATCGTTTGTACAGTATGTGTTAAATAAAAGGGGTTTTTATTGCTGGACACAGTGATATATTGGCAAAATAGTACGCTTTAGTTCTTTAGAAAATATATTACTGTGTTGAAATATTTATTTTGTTTTTAATGTAAAACAAAAGTTGTCGCAATTAATATTTTCACAAATAAACATTGAAATTGTTTAAATTTTAGTACTTTTCAACTCCATTTTGTATACTTAAAATGCATAAATTCAAAGCTTTATAGGCTTGTCGGAAAACTCCTCTAGTTTCCAAATATATCATGTACTGTAAAAATGATTTAGAAAGGTGAAACACTTAAGTAGGTACCGTGCAGCTGAGGCATACCGTAAGAACCGGTCACACCTTTTCTAGTACACAACTGAGCGGATTACTCGTATTTGCAAATTTTATACTTACTTTACAGTTTTGTTTATCTGGGCACCTCATACCTAAAACCGGTTATCAAAACTTACAAAAACAGAGAGGCCTTAAAAAAAGCTGTTTGGATGTTAAGTAAATTTTAATTTATATACCTATACTTGCATTGTACTAAATGCAAAATGCAAGTATTTGATTACCGGTACTAAAAATAATACAATTTGGACAAAACATTATAGTGAATACAAGATCTTTATTCTGTATTTCTCTTTAGTGCTTTACAAAATAGATTACTGCATTAAAATATGTATCACTGAATTTCATTTGGGAATGAGATATTTATTCCATCAGCATTGTAAGACCTGAAGTTCCTTTTGGAAAATTCAGGGGGAGACAAAAAGTTTTGAATTTTCTGAAAATAGTAAATTTTATCAGAGTTTGATGAACTTAAATAAATATGTATTTTAATTAACCCATTTATACACAAAAACTATGAAAATCCATTGAGAAGTTGAAAAACTGATATTTTGTTATTGTGTATCAGCAGAAAGAATAGTATGTCCGATTTTAATGACATTTCAAAAGGGTACATTCTCTTTGTAATATGCAATGAAACTTGCAGTAAAAGAACACGTAAGTCTGAGGCCGGTAAGGCTGAAGTGAGGCTGATAGCGTGTAAACAGTATCTTAACGCCTGTGATAAACGAAATGTAATGTTGAGGCTATGAACGGAGTGATCTTTAAATAAAATAAATAAATCTTTATTCATTCTTTTCAATTATTACAATATTACAATACACTTTTATACTCATGTGCAAATCATCTACATATATAAATTTGTTAAACCAGTTATCATACAAAGAGTAATAATTATATATCTTACTAAGGTTAAATAAGCATAAAATACCTTCGTGATAAAAAATGAACAATATTGTTAAAAATACAGATTGAAATGAATGAATTAAGTGCCTCATTAACGTTAGTTGTGTTGAGGCACTGTTACAGAATTTTTTACACACACAGTGAGCTCCATATAAAAGATAAAACAATATACCTAAATATAACAATAGAGGAATTCACACAAAATAAATTAAAATAAAACACAATAATTTCAAAATTAGAAGACCTTAATATAATTAACAATTACACAGATTTGACGAATGTATCTTATTTACAATATTCATAAATAATAAATATATAATAAATAAATATTTATAAATATTTAATAATGAGTGTTTAGTATGCATAAAAGATTTAAAAGTAATTAAAGGAACAAAGTTTCGACATACTTCTTTTGTAAAAGCCATTTTTTTTAGCCTTTCACAAAACAATAAATGTTTGGTTCTGAAGAGATTTCGTGTGGGGAATTGAAAACTTTGCACTACAGAAAGTAAAAAATCTTCTATAGAATTCAGTACATGGATGAGGTGTAGTAACAAAGTCAGATGCCTTAAAGGAAGAATGTGAAGCTTTAATGGAATTAAAACTAATTTCATTTAGTAAATCAAATCAAATCGATTATTGCGTCAGACAATTTATTCAATTGTATTGCAATATCTTAAATGTAACAATGGCACATTTCCAGCATATGCTGATTTGGCATATCTTGTCAGTCTTGTGCTGGTTCACGCAATGATAAGGTAATGCGCGTATTGGCAGGTTACAGTTAATTGAATTAACTTCTGGGTCCGCTAAAATATTCTCTACCTTTGCTCCTTTGTTCACTGTAAAACGTGCTGACCTGTCCCTATGTGAACCAGTTCTTATGTAAATAATTCAGTAGGCTTAATTCAGTAGTTTCAAATATACAGGCAACATGTAGTAGTTATTGTAAAATGTTAGTGGTTGCATTCACCAGCAATACCGTAGCTGGCATGCGAGTGACTTTAACATCAATGTGTAAACACCCGTTTATGCTATTATTTCGCGAGCAAATGTAACTTTTTTACTTGAGTTAATTTCTGAGGTGGTGATAAGGTATTATCATTGACTTTAAATATCTCACCTCGGTTTTACGTCGGCATTAAAATACTTAAATAAAACAAAATTAAAATAGAACTTTTTGGTAAGCCACTATGTAATGAAAGTGGCACAATTCACAAAATTATATACAATTTAAAAATTCTATCGTAGTTTTCCAAGACTTTTTCCATAAAGTCAATTCCTTTTGAAGGATGACTGTTGCTCAACATAGCAACGTAATAAATAAAATAAATATGGGAAAACAAATATTTAGTGCTTTATATATTGACTTTTCGTTAATTTTTAAAAGGACGTGAAGCTGCTTTAGTTACAGTAACAATATATATGTAAAAGTTTAATTGTAATTTTAGAAGGCTTTGTGTAAGAAGAACAAGCCCTTTTATGTTTGTATGGCTTTGCTATTTGGCCCACCTCTTCTCTTGTCTCGTGCTTCTGCTTCGTAACTTTGTCAGTATTTATTGGTTATAATTTCACAATGTTCGGCAGTCAAGCTCCTATTTTAGTGTTAAGTAAGTATATAACTAATTAAATAAAACCTGATTAAACAATTTATTCCTTGGTCCATCCATTCTCATTGCCCAAATTTGTTTTAGGTCAAAACACAAAAAGGGATTCAGGAAGGAAGGTGCAGGTGGAGAACATTGCCGCTGGAAAGGTGAGTTTGAATTATTCGCGAATTATTAAATATATTGACTGGAAACTTACAATACAATCAAAGGTGTTAGCTATACACATTTCAATAGTTTATTTAAAGCCTAACTTAAATTCAACCAATTTCTTGCGTTCAGAAGAAAATACTAGGTTAGACCCAGGTTCTATGCAAATTGTACTCCCCCAGACCAACCAGTCTTTAACATACGATAACCATTTTTAGCCTGCATAGATGGTATAGTTGTAAATTTAACAGATGTAACTTTGGCCTACTTCAAAAGACTGATGATTAATCCAGCTAAAAAAGGCCTCATGTCTATGAGACCTGCACATTTCAACAGTGCATACTACTATTTTTGTTGTTGTAGGAAGTAGGCCTTAGTGGCATTATTTCTCATAGCTGTTAGTTTTAGCATCAGCACTATTTCGGAGCCATTTTCCGATGTGAATCAAGTTTCTCTTTCTGCAACTTTTGGTGCTGAAATTTTCACAAATAACACTAGTGCTGCTCATGAGATTCAAACATGCCGTGCCAAGAAAGCTAATCAAATGAAAATTCCATTTCAATCACAAGTATTAGAACTTTATGCTTACAAAAGTCAATGAATGTTATTATAACGGTATTATTCCAATATATGTAGTGACTTGTCTTCTCATGAACTAAAACTGATTTCGCACAATGAGAAAAAGATCTCTATACAAATAATAAAAAATTGTTTTGAGGCTCGGAACACTTTAAAAGTGGCTTTAAAGTTGGGACTATTTTACGAGCGGATGATGCGTGGACACGGTGCACGCGACACCCAGACTCTCTGTGACAGTCTCTGTCACCCACCAATTCAAATTAAGTTAAAGGTGAATGAGGTTTTATCGTGAAGTTAGGTTAGTTTATTTTTATTTTTTTACACATGTGTTTAGTGTGTAATACCACCTGAAGATGGGACCAAGTCCCTAAACATGTAGTGGAACTCCACTCATTCAAACTGTTTGATGAGGTAATTTACCACTTATATAGTCTACCACAGTTTCATGGGCTAAACAAAATGAATTTCAATTATTTTTCTGTTGAACATATTTAAAAGTGCTTTAAAGTTCAAGAGCGGAAGAGACGCGCAATCGACTCTCTGTGGCAGACGACAGTCTATCGCCTACTTTAAATTAACTTAAAAGCAGAATGAGGTATTATCGTGAAGTTAGGTTAGTTTATTTTTTGTGTGAAGACATTGGTTTTAATAGTCTCTGCTACTTTCTCGAAATTAAAACATAGTTTTTGGGCTTTTTTGGAAGGTAAGCTACTTTTAAATATGTTCAGCACCTTTAAAAGATTTTTGGTTTGTATAGGGGTCATTTCCACATTGTGCTAAATCAGTTTATCCTAGTTAGAAGACAAGTTACTATATTGGAATTTTACCATTATAGCATATGTTATTGGAGTTATAATTTTCCTACTTTACAAAAACTGGAAATATTTTCTGCTTCAGGTTCATTGTTATTGTATTTTAGATATATTTATGCTCATTTTTGTTTTATAGGCTATAGCTGATGTGATTCGAACATGCCTCGGACCCCAAGCTATGCTAAAAATGCTTATGGATCCTATGGGAGGTATTGTCATGACCAATGATGGTAATGCTATACTCAGAGAAATCACGGTGCAACATCCTGCCGGGAAATCTATGATAGAGATTGCTCGTACTCAAGATGAGGAGGTAGGTTACAACCTAACCCTTTCCTTTCGGAAGTATGGCTATAAAAGCTAAGTCCTCAAGAACTAGCTAAACATAAGCACCAAATTTAAATATTATAAAAAGTCAATAATAAAAAACCGGGATCAAACCCAGAGTTTCAAAAAAAACAGGAAAAATTACTATAGAGAGCTTACTAACTCTGAGAGCATACTTACTCTAATCGGTCAAATCCGCGGGAATAAAAATTAAGGTACTGTTTTGAATTATAGATCAGAACATTGTTCTTGATAGGCCTAACCAACAATATAAAAGTGTTATTAGTCAATATATTATTATCAAATTTGCTTTGGAAAAATGAGATTCTCATGCCGTCAGCATGGTAAGACCCAGACCTGGGACCGTGAAATGAGCACCAATCCTGACTTAAAAAAGGGTGTTAATGCTTTAAAAGTACAGTAGACGCCGACCGATTCATAGTCCGAACCACCCCTCGGGTAAAAAAAAAAAAATTAAAATAAACGAAAACATATTTTGTAACATACAGCATTTTTTTTTAACATCAAGGTCAAACGCTAGTAATTTAAACAATATTTAATGACAATATAATGCACTAACGCACACGCTGACAATAATGAGCTACGCAGAAACGCAACTGAGTTCTGAGTTTCATAATCGATGCTGGGGTTGTCAGGATACATCACAAGACTGAGCAGGGAGTGGATCATAATGTCAGGCTAACTACTGGCAAGACCGCACTCACCCTCCCCCACCCCCTGACTGTCACAAATGTAAACAACAGTGAGTCACCTGCAGCTGATCTGTGGATGTGATGTCTGTATTGTGATAACTTGTGTTAGTGTGTGTGTGGATACGATGACAAAAGCTTAAGAGAGTGTTCATTCGTATGGAGGAATTTTATTAAAATTAGAAACTTTTTCACTGTAAATATGAATTGTACAAATTGTGAAAATATTTGAACGCAAATATTGTTGAACGCTAAATGTGTTTTTTTATTTCGTAAGACTTCAGTGAGTAACTGCCTACTTAGAGTGAGTGGTTTTAAGGTGTGGCTCAGCTAAACGCCAGTAACCGATCTGTACCTCTACTCATGCTATCTTGAGTCTATTTTTATCGATCCTAATGCACCAGGATATGCTTATCGGTATCCCCGATCGCCGGATTTTTCAACCGACCACCCTTCCGCCACATTAGTCCGTTCTATCGGTGGTCTACTGTAGTAAATTTCTTCCGATTTTGATGTAATTTAAAATAATCATGTTCTTTAATAATATCTATCAATATACCAAAAATTATGAAAATTCATTGAGTTGTTTCAAAATGACAGCCAAAAAAGTTATTTTTCACTAAAACAGCAGAATGAGTAGTCCTATTTTAAAGAAATTTGAAATTTGTTATAGCATAAAGATATGTAATAAAACTTGCAGTAAAAGAATATGTAAGTCTTAGGCCGAAGGATCCATGACAATGGACCACTTAAGTCTGGAGCTGTGAGCGGAGTGAATAGCCTCGTTTTGCCTGTTGCAATAGAACAGCCGGATGCTGAAGTGAGGCTGTGAACGGAGCCAATTAGAGTAACAAATTGCAAAGGAAATTGGATTCACTCATCCAGCGCCACTTTAGCGCTTAGCTGCGTGTCGGCTAATTATTATTCTGTAGAGGAGTTCACAGATAATTTTCCTTCAAATTATATTTTACACTGCCTTCCCCCACTCCTTTAAGGCCAGGTCTGATGCTAGTGTGGGAATGTTTGTTGAAATCATGTAAGAATGAATGGATCTTGTTAAAGGATTGTTAAAGCAACAATTTTACATTACCAAATAACCACTTAAGAAAATACCTCCTTTATTTTTTTGCAGCTTAAAAACTTGCTGATTTCAGGTTGGAGATGGAACAACGTCCGTGATAGTGCTGGCGGGAGAAATGCTGGCAGTCGCAGAGCAGTTCCTGGTTCAGAACACGCACCCGACAGTCATCATCAAGGCGTACCGACAGGCTCTCGAGGATGCCGTTGAAATCCTTCAGAACCAAGTCAGGTGGGATAGGGCAGCTACCAGATATTAGATATTAAGATTTTAACTGAGAAGCAGGCTTTCTCAAGGCAGTGGTGGGGACGTCTTGTCAGGCCCACCTGATGGTCGCCATTCTGTTCACCTTGAGCGGAAGTTCAGTTGCAGTGAAGAAAAGGACCGCTGAACACCGTGCATATGTAGTTGAGACTTTTTTTAGAAACAATGATTCTGTGACTCCAACACAAAGTAGTTTTCGTATACGGTTTAATGTTCCTCCTCTGCGGTACGATCCTGTCTCAAACACAATTCTTCTATGGGTTCGAAACTTTCAGAACATTGCTTTTGGAACAACAAGAAGGAGAGGAGGATCATCTCGAACGGTTAGAACACCTGCTAATATTGAAGCCCTTTCGACATGCTTTTGAACAGAGCCCTCGTCGCTTTGCCGTTCTTCACGCCCAAGCTCTTTGGATCTCAGACCGGTCTATAAGACGTATTCTTCATGCCGACCTAAGCTTCCATTCTTACAAGATTGCTATTGTTCAAGAGTTGCAAGCACAAGACTTCGAAAGAAGGTTGAATTTTACTGAAACCATGTTAAGAATGATCGATGAAGACCCTGAAATCATTGTTTTTTTACTTCAGACGAGGCTCATTTCCATCTCAACGGATGTGTCATCAAACAAAATTTTAGATATTGGGTTCCAAATAACCCATAGGAACTTCTCCAACGGCCTCTTCACTCTGAAAGAGTAACTGTCTAAGCTGCAGTGTGTAATCATTATTTTTTTAAAAAGTCTCGACTAGATACGCATGGTGTTCAGCGGTCCATTGCTACTGAACTTCCGCTCAAGGTGAACAGAATGGTGACCATCACCACCTGACCCGACGTTTCCACCACTACCTATCCCAACTCAAAAACCGTCATTCAGCGAGAACTTCGTGAGATTCCCCGCCAAACATTGAAGAGAGTAATAACTAACTTCTCTAAAAGACTCGTACAGTGTAGACAAATGGTGGTCATCATGTAAGTGACATAATTTTTCCTACATAAGTTATGTTTGTGCTTTTTTATTATGAATGTTCAATTTCCAATTCTCCTCTTAACAATGAAAAATAATTTATAACTTTCTCAACACCTTTTGATTTATCCTATTTCAAAAACCGTTAGGTTTGACTGCCGGACCCTGTAGTATGTAGATACAATTTAAGAGAATTCCTGTCACAGTATATACATAACAATACAACCCGTAGTGAATTGAAACAATAAGAATTTATGCCTTGTGGTGTTTGCAGCATTCCTCTGGACGTGAATGACAAAGCCCGTCTGACAGAAGTGGTCAAGTCTTGTGTGGGCACCAAGTTCATCGGCCGCTGGGCGGATCTGGCTTGTAAGATTGCGTTAGACGCAGTTCAGACTGTGATGCTGGAGGAGAATGGTCGCAGAGAGATCGATATTAAGCGCTACGCTAGAGTCGAGAAGGTATTAAATAAAATTATAGTAGGTCTTGCCTTTCTGACCTAATGTGACAAAAGGTTTGTTAACATAATGAATAAGTGGTAGGATAGACCAGAGTCTACAGTGTATTATTATAAATACATCTTCAATCGTTAGCACCAACTATCATGGAGCGTGACTTGCATATGCTCGTAGATCACTCTTTTCTCTCCGCTCCGCTAAGTACAGTCTGTGACAAACAAACCTCACTGTTGCTGTCACAACAAGTACACATAACATAACCTCATTTAGTTGTTTGTCTGCTTTCAAACAGATGTTTGGATTTCTTTAGTTCTTATTGCAAAACGACTGTTAAAAATAATGAAACAGAATCATCTAAATTGAACAAACAAAATAAATAGCTATTTATGTTAAAGAAACAAGATAATTTAAATAGTTGCTGTTTATAAACAAGCCACCATCTTGGATTCCGTTGGAATGGACTGTACTGAACCGCATCGTCCCAGCTGTTTATACTCTCCTCTCCGTGCTTCATGCTGATTGACTCTGTCTGTACCTGTTAATCATTCATAATTAGACCTAATGCATTTTGAACAACTTAGTAATTTTGGAAATTGTTTAATGATTAGGCTGAATTGGTCAAAGTTGTACAGTTAAAAACTAATTTAATATGTTTAAAACAAATAAAAGTTTGAAAATATTCTAGAATATGATCTTATAATGGTTGCAGATCCCCGGTGGAAGTATTGAGGAGTCATATGTCCTCAATGGAGTCATGATCAACAAAGACGTTACACACCCCAGGATGCGACGCCACATAAAAAATCCTCGGATCGTACTGTTAGACTGTACTCTGGAATACAAAAAAGGAGAAAGTCAGGTGAGTCTGGTATTGGACTGCAGAACTATAAAAAATAACTTTTAGGATTACTTTTTTTAACATGAGACCCATTCATATTCGAACCAATTTTCAAGAATAAAAACTAATGTGTATAAAATTTGACAGACAAACGTAGAAATCATGAACGAGGCGGATTTCACGAGGATCCTGCAGTTGGAGGAAGAGTACGTTGAGAAGGTGTGCGCGGACATCATTGCCCTCAAGCCTGACATTGTGTTCACAGAGAAGGGAGTGTCGGACTTGGCTCAACACCACCTCATGAAGGTAGGGCAAGAACTTCAGCCTATTCAATCTATTTCAAGCAGAGTAGTGTGGGTTCGTTAGGAAATAATTAAAAAATGTTAATTAATAAAAAAAATCCTCAAGAAATAAAGGTACTTTTAATTGAAAATTCCTTTTTTACATTACAAGTTTAACTTTTGTCACATAATTTAAATACAAATCTCCCCATACCTTGGTTGGCAATCAATCACTGCTTGGTTCTGTCAAACACACTGTCTTAAAGCTATTGCCATTAAACAACCTGAAATAGCCAATATTTTGTTTTTATTCGTTAGAGATAATTTAGACTTTTCTAACAATTTTGCTTTATAGGACAAAGATGTATGTACAATTTCAAGTTTGCTAGCTATGAATACTCAAATGTTATTCAACTAAAAATAAAATGTTTCAAAACAAAATGGCTGCTGTATGCATAACAAAAAAGACATGGACATTGAAAATATGAGATATCTTCAGATTCAGTAACAATACTCTAAAGCATCTGACACAAATATCGAAACACCCTGTTTAACTATGTTATGGATCCTTAAAAAAATATTATGTTTAAGTTACTTTATAATGATTTAAACTATGTATTACCTCACATTAGTTATGAAGAAGGTGGTAGGTGCTCTAGTTTTAAGTTTAGTCAACAACTGTGCATGTATGAGAGATACCTTAAAAAGCTTGCACTTGTATTGCAGGCAAATATCACTGCTATCAGGAGAGTGCGGAAGTCAGACAACAACCGTATTGCCCGAGCTTGTGGAGCTACAATTGTCAACCGGACTGAAGAACTCAAGGAGGAAGATATCGGAACCGGAGCTGGCCTCTTTGAAATCAAAAAGGTATTGTTAAATTATAGTATTTTAGTAGTGTTTAGTGATTTTACAGATTATTATTTGTTTTTAATCATCAATCAAACTTGTTTAGAAACTGTCTAGAGCTATGTGGTGGAAGAAAAGTACATAACATATTTTTCTGTTTGTGGCATCTTGCTATTTGCTCACCATCTGATAATATTGACAAACCATGATATTAAAGAGTCAAGCAAAATAGAACTGTACCTAACACTGCCTGTAGGTACAAAGTCTAATGCTTATTTGCTTTACTGACTCTTTCAATGGTGAAAAGGAAAAAACAGACATAGTGTCAACCTGATAATTATAAAATAATAGTATAGTTTATAATAAAATATCCTTAATTACAACAATTTTTTTTCTTTATAGCTGGGAGACGAGTATTTCTGCTTTATTACCGAGTGTAAGGACCCAAAGGCTTGTACAATTCTGCTGCGAGGAGCAAGCAAAGACATGCTGAATGAGACGGAACGTAATCTCCAAGATGCTCTTCACGTCGCCAGGAACATCATGCTGGAGCCCAAGCTGGTGCCGGGTGGAGGCGCTGTGGAGATGGCTGTGTCCAAGGTAACGTACAGCTCAAAACGGATTACAAAAATGTCTGACTAGGTTACGCAAGATCCTTATCAAACGTACTGGATTGGATATATCACGGACTACATTCTGAATTTATTGTCTGCTTTTAATGTTAAATAAATTTTGTTACAATACTATACTAAACTCACTGGTTGCGGCTTTTTACTTTCAGGCGCTTTTGGAGAAAGGGAAGAGCGTAGAGGGGGTCGGACAGTGGCCGTACCGTGCAGTAGCTACAGCTCTGGAGGTTATCCCACGCACACTGACACAGAACTGTGGCGCAAACACCATCCGCACACTCACCGCATTACGCCCCAAACATGCCACAGGTAACCTACACTGTGTCAAGCACAGTCTGCAAACGCTTCTTTTGCTCGCTATAAAAATAGCCATTGTTTACATCCTGAGTCTTACTGTCGTAGGTTATGAATTTACAAACATGTTAAAGTGGAGGATATCATCTTACAGTTCACCACAATTGAAAATATTGTAGCGGACATCAGGGTTTGCAAAGACCGCTTAGACGGTTCGTCAATGCACAGGAATATTGGGGGCCTTCGTGGAACTGGCCGCTACCCTCGGTGCCTGCAATATTAATACACGCCTATTCACCGCGGGTGCTGAAACGGCATTGACCTAATTTCAGCGACGTATTTCTAGACGATTCTATGGACACCTAGAAACAGCCTCAGTTTACAAGTTCCGGAACAGTCCATCGGCCGATATATATCCCTCCTCAGGAGCTCGAATAAGTCAGTTCTGGACAGGAATGAATGTGAACGACCGGGCCGCTGCCTCCCAGAACGAGTTCAGTGCAAGTCTGTGTAAGAAGGTCCGCGTACCTTGTGAACAAGCTGTGTGAATATACAGGGTCACATTCCTAGTGCGTGAACAGTGTACTCGTCGAGGCATTGTCACACATCGTTGGATTCCCGACTGAGAGGAGTGCTACGAGGACACGTGAGTGAACGGACTTTGTGCCAGAATGTGAATAGACTGTAAAGTTTAACTAGTGAAATAAGGAACTGTACATAGTGTAATAGTTTGTAGCCATTGAGTGAGTAATTAGTTGTGTAATTAGTGTAATAATTAGACTGTAAATAAATATTGAATTGACAAAGACTGACTGACACCTGTGAAACACACATTTGGTGTCAGAAGTGGGGCAGGGCAATTTAGTCAGTGAAACGTGTTAGTCTTGTTTTAAAAAAAATATGGCTACTGCTAAGTTTGTAAAATTAAGTGAACTCAAAGTGGTGGAACTTAAAAGTTAAATTGAAGAGCGGGAACTGGAAACATCAGGCAACAAGACGCAGCTACAAGAGAGATTAAAAGCGGCAGTCTAAGAGGAAGGAGGCGATCCAGACAGCCCTCTGTTTGAAACATCCTGGGGCTTGGCTGATCTCGGTAAGTTATTAGAAGGAAAATTTAAGGAAAGCTCAAAAGTGCTTGAAGAAAAATTGAGTGAAAATTAATACACTTTAGAAGACAAGTTGTTGGAAAACTCACAAACATGATTAAAAAAGAAAAGTTTGGTGAAAATTCAAAAGCCCTAGAAGACAAATTAAGTGAAAATTCAAAAGCTTTAGAAGGAAAGTTGTTAGAGAACTCTCAAAAACTACTAGAAGAAAATTTAGCAAAAATTCCAAGACATTAGAAGAAGTAAGGGTAGGCTTGAAAACTTTAGAGGAGAGGTTGTTAATTAATACAAAAAAATTGGAAGACAAATTTAATGAAAACCCTAGGGCTCTAGAAGAACTAAAGGAAAGCTCGAAAACATTAGAAGAACAGTTTTTAGCTAATAAAAAGTCATTGGAAGAAAAATTGGCAGACAACGCAAAAGTATTGGAAGAAGTGTAAATAACATTTTTAAACTTTGAAGGATTAACCTCAACTATTCTTCAAATGAAATTCACTATTAGATAAATTTATTAGAAAGGATTGTTTCCTGTAAAATAACTGATTTCATTGTGGTGGACTGAGTTCATGCCTTTTACTTTCATTCTTTCACACTAACTGTATAGTATTGTATTTTATCACCTAATGTACAGCATATTTTGTTTATTGTATAACTTGATACTTCATTCATCCAAAACTTTCATTTTCAGTAACCTTTCAGTGCTGGTATCTGTTGACAATCACTATAAAATACCCTGAATATATATTTTTTTAATATTCAAATCTTAATGCATTTTTCAAGGTGGCACAACATGGGGTATCAACGGAGAAACCGGAGCTATTGTTGACATGAAGGAACTTGGCATTTGGGAGCCTTTATCTGTCAAACTCCAGGTCTACAAGACCGCCGTTGAGGTAAGCCTTTAAAGTTGTTTTTTGATTGTGCCTGTTCATTGGTTGGGATGCTTACAATAAATAAAGAAAGTAGACATTAACCAATAACAAGACTGATAGAGAAGAACCTTAATCCGTGAAATAAAATACATTTTTTCATTCCTGGATGAGTGGTTCCACATTCTGTCAGTAATATAATTCTATACATTATGAATTATAGAAACTAATTATTATTTATGAATTATTGTATTCTAGTATTAATTATGAATATGCATATATAACGTATGAATATGTGTAACAAAAATGTTCATTTTGGATTAATATTGTAAGCAACTGTTTTGAGGAAATAAATTCATTCTTATTCTTTTTATAAATTATACAAAAAGACCAGTTTGGGACTAATTGGTTTTAAAATTTTGAAGGTTTATTCTCTAATAAGTTTTAGCATTATAACATCTGATGTATTTTAACGCTAGCTTTAAAATCTGTATTATATCTAGGAGATATTTTATTATTGGATTTATAGTTTGTTTGGTGCACAGATAAGAACGTTTGTTCTGAAAAGACATTATAAAATATTACAAAACATTATAAAATGTATATTGAATGGTGTCATTTAATCTATTGCAATCTGTATTATAATGTGTCATTGTTGTTTTCAGACTGCCATTCTGCTTCTGAGGATCGACGACATCGTGTCCGGCTCCAAGAAGAAGGGCAGAGATGGAGAAGAGCAGAGATCAGCGCAACCCACTGAGGAATCCATGAAAGAATAAAGACACCACGCCACTTCGACTCACTCACCTACTAATTTCTAACGTATTATTTTATAGTTTCATTTCCAATTTTTGTAATTAACGAAACGGTGCTTTATTAATTTCTAATTCCATAAAATGGCATTTAGTTGGTATTCCACCCCACTTTTTAAACATTGTTCTGCCATTGTTCGCTTCAACCCTTTGTTATGTCAGTTTTGTTTTAATTTTCTTTTAAGCTATTTTTCTATTGAGCACAACTCAGGTACTTATCATGTAATTTTAATGCCAGTTTTATTCCAATAATTATTGTTTAAATTAAGGCTGAACAAATATTTTTAGAATATATTTAATTTATTGAAGATTAAAATTACTATGTAAGTGCCTACATATTGTTGTTGAATTTTTTCCTTATTAATCTTAATGTTCCAAAAAGTAATAATATTTTTTGTACAAACTGAGCTGTTGACATTTTTTGGGAAAATGCTGTGTAGGCAATACTTTTGTGACTACTTAAGTGATGATTATTTCCTAAACTTGATTTAGTTGCAGACACTATTATGCAAAGCGAATAAAAAACTCTTGAAATCTCATTATTACTTGTAGCATAAGAGCTGATAACATATTCGTCGTAGTTACACCGGTAGATGCAAGGTGCCCTGTGATTGTATCGAGATCAGATGCTCTTTTAGGTTTAAACTTTACACACGTTGTTGATTATAATAAACCTCAAACATTAAAACAACTGAACAATTCAAAGGATCTTGAGTGTCATCTAGGTAGAGGGTTTTAAGCAACCTATCTTATTGTTTAACCTCTTTACGCAGAAACTAGTAAACCATTAAGAAATTTTATTGCAAAACCTTTACTAAGTTGTGGTGTTGAAATAATGAATACAAACAAGCTGCTAAACTCTAATTTTTATGGGTCACTGATTGTGTTTTCCCTACTTTAGGAAGCTTATACCTCCTCGGTAAGATTCACTCGGAGTAAATCCATTTAAGAGAATATACATTTTCAACATTTTTTAAAGGTGAGATTGAAACATCAAGTTTAGAAAAGTGTTTTAATCAATAGTGAACAGTTGACACTGAGTTGATTAGTATCTACAAGTTGGGTTTGTGACAGTGACGGAAGCACTGCTTGACAGAGATGGGTCTTGTGGCCGAGTCACACTTGTGGGTGGCGCAGTGGATGGTGCGCTTCTTGAAGCCGACGCCACACGTCACTGAACACTGACTCCACGGCAGCACTGACCACTTGTCCAAGTCGTGAGCCTCTTGGCTGCCTTCGCTTGCAAGATCTCTGACCCCTTCTTTGGTTTCCTTCTGTTCAACATCGCCAGATTGCTGATTATCTAACTTTAATTTACAAATAAGCCTAGTGAAGTTAACAATATTTATGCCCTTAAAATTTAATAATTATTTTATATTTGGTTTGAAGTTTTAAGAACTTTGACAAGTTAGATTGAAATTAACATTTTTATTTTGCTTGATCAAAGTTTCATAGGTTTTGATTTACTCACTGATAAAAAATATTTGGAAACATATTTTTATTTTACTATACTAAACAAGTTTCTTGCTGTAAAAGTCAAATATTGAAGTGCATATTACTTTTGTCATTTTGTGTCTAACATTGTTATACCATTATGTTTCAATTCAATTCAAAATATCTTTATTTCAGTAAACATATAAATACATGCAGTACATTTTTTAACTATAACTAACCCTCTAGCATGCTAATTGAGGGAGAAACTATAAACAGACAATATTAAGATATATACTTACAAATATGTCTTAAAGTTTAAATATGTCATTATAATTAGAGTTATTGTTAATCATCTAGTTTGTTGATATTCAGAAAATTTTCTGTGTAAAAACAAAATTGAATTTTGAGAAAAAAGTTGGAAAAAATTGATATTTAGATTGGTATAATTAAAAAGGATTTCATATGTGCAGATGGAATTGTTGAAATCTTGTGTCCACCCTTGAACTGTAAAAGAGAAAGTAGTATTTGTTTGTGGCTTATCTATATTGTTTAAATACTGGACTGGACAGGAGTTTGGTGAGGACTTGTAAACTGGAATTGGGCTATTGTTGTAGTTTGGACCTGTTATGTCTTGAAAGTTTTTACAAGGATTTTGTTAGAATTTATTGTCAGTCCTCTAGAGGTACCTGTGGTGAGCAGTGTTTCTGGTGAGTGGTTTTATTGTCAGTGGTTGAATCAGTGACGGATCTAGTGGTTAATTACTGTTTTTCTTTTAACTTTTTGTAGTGTTACCAGAGTACTTTGTATATTTGTAAACTAGGATGAAATTAATCAGAAAATCAATTGAAATCCAGATTACTTCCATTGGTCATTACGTATAATTATTATTTTATCTCTCAAGTAAAAGCAATAACGCATGTATACTATTGGCGGACTCTATGAGATTGGGTTTGTGCGTGGAGTTGTCTAGATCGATGAGCTGATCAGGGCTGAGAGTGAGGCAAGGGGGGATGTCGGGGCAGGGCTCAGAGTCAGGGGGGCGGGGCTGTCCAGCACACTCCCCATCTGGCAGAGCCAGCTCCTTGCCCCCGGACACACAGAGTACAGTCCTCTTGCGCACTGCCTGGTCCCCACATGTCACTGGGCACAGTTGCCATGGACCTATCCACCACCTGCAACGATAACCTATGTTAGTCTGTACTAGTTATGAATGCAGATCAATCTTGAAGAGATGGCCGGATAGACCGCCCACGAATCGTAATCTGGACACCGCTTATAAGATGGGTTAAAAACTGCAAACAATGTTTTAGGCTAGTTAGTGTACTTAAATATGGAAACCTTTTCTCTGGAAGCATTGAGGTATTGCTGTTGCCCCAAACCTGTACATTTCATTTTTTTATTAAGTTTTAGGTATTCATAGATAATAATTTAAAATGGAATACCCATATTGATCATGTTTGCCAAAAAATATCTTCAGGCATTTTCCTATTGCATCGCTATCCACAAGCACTGTAAAGAGAATGTCCTGAAAATGGCATACTATGGATTAATTTATCCTCATTTATCGTATGGCATCAGCATTTGGGGATCATGCGATTACCAACTTTGAGATTATTTGTTTTACAGAAAAAGGCTATAATGCATTATATAAAAAATGAATTACAGGGACTCGCCGGATATTTTAAAACATTGAACACTAACTTTGCCTTGTTTGTACATTTATGAAACTTTAATGTTTACCGTAAATAAGTGCTCTACAACAAGGCATTGACGCATAATTATGACACGACATAGGAACCATTTCAGATCAAACCCACACCGCTTTGTTTGTTCAAAAACTACCTTCTCAGGCCGGTATAAAGTTGTTCCAATCGCTTCCAGAAGAAATCAAATTATTAAAGGGCTCAAAAAGTTTCAAAACAAAATTAAAATCTTATTTAGTTAACGGTTCTTTCTACAGTTTAGGTGAGTTTATGGATCGAAATAGTTTATCAACGCATAAATTTAGTTTACTTTAAATTGTTAGCCCCTATATTTTTTCTGTTACTAGTGGTTTTATCTTTTTTTAATATATACATACTTGTAGTATGTTTGTTTGTCAACACAAACACTGTTTTGTAAATTGACCAATAAATTATTAAGAACATAGAACTTAAAATTATGTGATAAATATTTTATTTGGCATGGAAGATTTAGGATTTTGCTTTATATGCTGCAGGATAAATGGCTCTATGATTCCACAGAATAACTTTTCCCATTTAAGTACCTTTTCAAAACATTGTACAACTTATCTACATTAAATTCCCTATCCCTCAAAGCGCTGCCTTGGCTCTATCCGGCCACCTTTTAAGAAGACACTTGAAAACATTTATAGCCAATGATCCAGAACACCTCTCATCCACATAGCTGACAATGAAATCAATAATAGTGGAAAACCTTCCATAAATATGTACTCACTGTTAAATTGTCCACTTTGAGTATTTCTCTGTAATAAGTAAATCAGATATTAGGATTTTGACAAGGAAGCAGGTTTCACCTTTTTTTCTAAATAATTCCACTTCTTGATATAACCACAAATGAACGCAGAAATATGGGTTTCTATCAAGAAGTGTACTTTTAAAAAGTAATAAGCCTGCCTACAAGTCAAAATCCTGCCCGATTTATGGCGACTGTCTTGTCTTCATAAGGAAATATCCTGAAGTAAAGATGGTTATTAATTCAGGCTAGCAAAATAGAAATCTCTTAAGTTTTTATAGATACATAGAACCTTGTTCAATTTAACTTCTTCTGCTGGGCTTACCAATATAAATGTGAGACGGAATAAAATGTACCAACACTTAAAAATGAGTTAATAATTTCAATTAAAGTAAATTTGCTTTGAATTCTGGAAGGAAAAGGAACTTAGATTCAAGGCACATGCATTTAAAAGTTCCTGTTAACTGTTAAATGCATGAAAGAATTTTTAATTTTTGCATTGTTCTGTAAGTTAATTTATCAAAGGTCATACATTACTATCTAGTAAAGAATTCTTCACTTACACAGAAAAAAAGATAGAACACATAAAATATGGCTTATATTAATAAAATATAAGCTATTTTATAGCTATGTATATTTTAATATGTTATGTAGACTTGCGTTCTACTTAAAACTCTGTGTGTTTTGCTGTGTTCTGTTCTACTTGCTTAACTCTTAAAGCTGATTTGACGGTACTTATGAAAGCACCCAATCGACAGGGCAGGGATGAAGGTTGCAGGCACGCATGCGGTCGGATGGTCTCAACTGTCCTCGACACTTGCCGGCCTCGACAACATCTTTGCTCTTTGTCCGACACACGGCTCGAGCCACCTGCTCTCCTCCACCACATGTCGCCGAGCAGGTCGACCAATCAGAGAGCTCCCAGTGGTACTCATGCACCACCTCTGGCGGTCATTGGGCAGCGTGAACTCAAAGTAAACTCCTGGGTTGTGATCTCGAAATACTACCTAAAATAAAGATCATTTAGGTGTAAAGGTTTCTGGGTAATTTGTATCAACTTTATTCATGAAGTGTCAGTTTTATTCTAAGAGAACCCTGAATCCATTACTTAACCTCTTCAGTCCCAGGCTCAATATACAGATAAGGTAATGTAACTTGTAGGTGACGTGGGGTCCGAGGAGGTTATGTTGTGCCATCTATACAGTAATAATAATAATATCTTTATTTGTCATATGAATCTTACAATTATTGACAATGTCATGGTACATATACATGGCTATAAGCCAGAGTCAATAATAAAGTTAACCATATATTTATAAATAAATAACTAATTTGCTTAATGTTTTATTATACAGTAAAGAGCTAGAAAATACAGAGTAAACCTGATTTAAATCAATATTTTACTGTCAAAAAACTCCTCTATGGAATAAAATAGATTTTGTAATAACCAATCAAAAAATAAATTTTAAATTTTTAAGTGAATAAAGGTCCATTATTGGTTTTAGTTTATTATACAATTTAATAGATATGACTGTATGGCTATTTAGAGATTTACTGAGGCGACAAGGTTTAACTACAGCATTATTTTAGTAACGGGTATTGTAGGTATGGACATCGTAATTGAATTTGTAACCTCATGTTTTGAGAATACAAAAGATCATATATAAATAAATTTATAATGGTTTGAATTTGCAGATTTGTAAAGAGTGGTTTACAGTGTTCCAAGAACTCTGCCTGGGCCATTGCTCTAATTACTTTTTTTTGTAAAATTAAAATTTCCTCATCCCTTCTACTATTACCCCACAAAAATTAACCCATATTTAAATATTGACTCAAAATAGGCAAAATATGATGTTCTTACATATTGTTTTGGAACTAAATGTATTAGACGATTCATCAGAAATACTACTCCTAGACAGTCTTGAACTGACGTAATCTATGTGACTTGACCACGTCAGTTCAGTGTCAACATGCAGACCTAAAAACTTTGTTGAATTGATATAGTTGTTAGTAGAGAGTTGTGCTGTATGCAGTGTAGCTAGATGTCCACTGTACATGTCCAGGTGACACACTTACACTTCACACTAATTGGAGATTAAGTGCTCAATATTTATTGGTTACTTGAAAGGAAATAGAGCACCTGTTAAAACATAAGTTCTTACAAACTCGTTAATTAGTTGTCTTGTGTCAATCTCTCAGACTTGATAATATAAGATTCTTTAAGAAACCAATTATTACTAAGGATCATCAAAGTGAGTACATTAAATCACACAAAATAAATTTATGGAGAAAAAAGCACAGTTTAATCCTTTTTAATATCTTCCACACAATTACACCATTTTAAAATACAAATACCTCTATATTATTAGAAGAAAAACACATTTATGTTTATTTACTTCTAAGTTGCATTTAAAAAGGACATGAACATTTTGCAATTGAAGGGCTGAGTCACCTGGAGTAAACTTTTTAGGAGGGCACTTTAAAAGTGGCGCCTGGCCCCTAATTCCCACTAGCTCACTATACTAATTTAAAGTACTCGTTCTGAATAGTTGAAATTGATTTAAAACTCGATTAGTGAAAACAAGTGACTTAGCCCCTTTTTCCCTCCAGCCCTTAAATTATTACTTACATAGATGAGAATATCTTCTTTGATAGGGCCTGGTATTCTCAACTTTTCAAGTTCCTTATGTCGTTCATAAAGAGCTGCACTTCCAGCAATCGTAACCTCACCAGCCATCATCACTTCCCTGTAATGTATCATTGTATGTGAATTCACTCTTGACTGGGTCATCACCAATATCTTAATAGAGTGAAGTTACTAATACCATATATCTGTCATTCAATAATAATCATACAATATCATTCAATGCGTTTGAAAATTGAAATTTATCTTATTTGGACACTGTTATACAAAGCTGTACATAAATATAGTGTCTGAAAGTTGTAGTATACTCACCCATTTCCATTTAAATAGAACTCGTCTCCTGATACAGCGCCTATGGCAATGTAGTTCCTTGTACTCGATATCTCTTCCACTCGAATGTTCCTGGCCCCTTTCGGCATCACAGCCACCTCAGTGTATCCTGAACACAAATTACGAGTAAATTCACCTAAATCTGTACATGTTATTGTTAAGTTCTCATTTGTGTCTATGAATTGACTACAGGAATTAATTATTTCACGCAAGTGTTTTCAAATAAATATTACTTTCAGTATCAAATATCTTTACTCTTCTGATGGTTGTACTTTCTTTTAAATTGCAGAAATTAAAATGTCATTAGGTACTACTAAAACAAAATCTTAAATATTAATTAATTAATTGTTCTATTTGAGACCAGTTCAAATCAAGGTTGTAGCTTTCCTGTGACATTACCATAATAATTAACATTTCTCAGAAAAAGCATTCAACCCAACCAATAGGACATTTCAGAAAGAATTGAATTGCCATATCATCTTGAGTAAACTAGTACACTCACCATCCCCATCTGTGTTGTTGTAGTAACCCTTCTGTGTAGAGCAGAGTTTTCCGTCTCCGTGACACACTCCACACTTGTCCTCCTCAGCTTCAGAGTCGACTTGCCAGTCACAGCCGACTTTCTGTAACACCGTTCTATATAAATCATGATTACAAGTGCACTCTTGTTTCCAATCATCTCGATACAGTAATTGTTTTTTGACCATACTTCAAGATAGATTGGGGACCACACATTCTTAGAAATTTAAGAAAATGGTAGTGCTTGTCAGCAGTCCAAGTGGTAACATATTTTAAAACACATTGTGCATAAGCAACGTTTCAAATTTTAGTTTTGAAAAGAAATTACCAGCAGCACCCATGACCGCCGTGTACGGTGTAGTATGAGTTCTATGGATATCGTAATTAACAGCAGCATTATTTTTTTATTGATACATAACTTTATGTAAAATTTACACTATTTTGGCAAATATTCATGTCATACCCTACAAATGCCAGAGATGCACATGTCGCGGGAGCCGAGGTTGCAGGGAGTTCCGTCGATAGCAGACTCGCCAAGGCTTGCAATGATGGTGTCATCGGAGTCAGTACAGTACAACTCACAAGGCTCACCTGTAAACAATAAATAATAATACACAACATATGTAAGAGGGTTTGAATTGAATTCCAGGGTTACTAAAATAGTAGCTTAGCTAAAAAATCTATTTACAGGGTTCAGGGTGTCGGTGAACTCTCTGGACATACTTTGTAGACATGTTCCTTGGGTCAAAACAATATATTTACCATATAACCAGTGTCCGGCGTCGTTGTCCTTCTGTTTGTGTGGATGTTTACTAAAATAATTATGACAATAAAACTAATACACTGATTTTCAAAACTGATCAAAAATTCAAAATGCCATTTTCTAATTAGGAAAAAATATTGTTTAATTAAACTTTCAAAAATGGCGGCAGTTTCAAAATTTTCAAAGTTGAATAACTTCAAAACGAGTACTTTTACAACAAATCTATAGAGCAACTACTTTTAGTGTATTTATTTTCCTTTCCAAAAATGTATAAACTTTGAAAATCGAATGAGAAATCACAAAGTCATTGTAATTTCAGTCTTACATGCCTATGTCTGCCATATTGTGTTCCTCCAATCAGCTAACGCAACAACAATGGAACTGACTACATGATTTTGATGTTATGCTACCGTGTCGAAGGTTGTCATTTTGAACAGCTCTTGCACGAACAAATAAATTACATTTTATGTCCTTTGTTCTGGAAGATAAATGGAAAATTTTAAATGTAAATATTGTTTTATTTATTCAAAACTATTAAACTTACATAATAATAGTAATAACTGTGTCTACAGAAAACTATTGCTTCAAAATAAATTTTTTGTTTCAAATTTTAGTTTGGTTTTTAAGGAGTAAAAATATTCATATTTTTAAGTTTTAACTAAGATTTTTTTAGTTAACTAAGTCAACTAATTAAATTTTTAATAAATCCGTGTTCGTTTAATTTAATTGATTGAAATGATAAAACAATATTTACATTTAAAACTTCCCATTTACTCGTCCCAAACGGAGGACATAAAATGTTATTTATTTGTTCATGCAAGAGCTGTTCAAAATGACGACCTTCGACAGGGTAGCATAACTTGAAATACTTATTATTGATTGTAGAGATGTCCAAACGAATTTAATATACTACTGAATCAAAATAATATAGTCAATTCCATTGTTTTTGCGTTAGCTGACTACAGGAACGCATGACGGACATAGGCCGGTAAGACAGAAATTACAATAACTTTGTCATTTCTCATTAGATTTTCAAAATGTATACATTTTTGGAAAGGAAAATAAATACACTAAAAATTGTTTCCTATAAGTTTGTTGTAAAAGTACTCGCTTTTGAGTTATTCAACTTTGAAAACTTTAAAAGGCCGCCATTTTGAAATTTGAAAGTTAAATTAAATAATGTTTTTTCCTTAATTAGAAAGTGATATTTTAAATTTTTGATTTAAGTTTGGTGAGAATCAGTGCATTAGTTTTATTGTCATAATTATTTTAGTAAAAAACACATCCACACAGACAGATGGACCACGAAGCGCCGAAAACCCATGTTTATATGGTAAATGTTATTGTTTTGACCCAAGAAACATGAGTACAAAGTATGTCCAGAGAGTTCACCGACACTCTGTATAATTATACACGGCTCGAAGGAGGAAGAGGGAGAGCCATGCTGCTGTCCAAGGTCACACACGTCAGCTTAAAGGTTGTATAAAAGAGAAATGACAGTTATTTTACAGTCAATGCTGATAGATATAATAATATAACAAAGTGAATGTTATAGTGTTCGCACAAAACGAGAAGTTTGGTTTCAGAATTAAAAGTTATCTACGGTTTTTGTTATCCATCTAAGAAAAAGTCGTACAGCTGGCGACCTGGAAACTTGATCTGTCATCTGTCGAAATGTATTGATAAGTTAAGGTTATGTTACTATTTACATTATATACCCGTAAATTATTACAGAAAGGTGTACAATTAAGGCTAGTTTCGTCTGATTATCAAAACAAATAAGATTCCTTTAAGCAACTTTGGTAAGACTTTTTAATATTTTCTAAAGTAGGTTGGTAATATCCCATTTTAGTCACCAACAGGACTAGGCCTAGACCTTTATAAAACCCAGACCCTAACTCGAAAAGCTAGACCTGAATGATTACTAAACAAAACTGAGGCTTGAAATATATCAAAACAAAATCTGCCAACGCTTTTATCTGTTGACAGGTTGTTGAAACAATTGGCATTAATAACAAAACATTGCTTTTATGCTAAAAACTAGGCAAGGGACCCACTGTCTAATGGCAACGATTGTAACCTCAATGCCGTATCATGCATCGGTATTAATATAGTGACTTCTCTTCTCATGAGCCAAAACTGATTTAGCACAATGAGGAGAAAATCCCTGTACAAATAAAAAATTGTTTTGAGGAGCGGAACATATTTAAAAGTGGCTTTAAAGATGGGACTGATTTACGAGAGTAAGACGCACGGACAAGGTCTCTGTCACCCACTTCAAATTAACTTAAAGGCTGAATAAGGCATAATTGTGAAGTTAGTTTAGGTTAAGTTAGGTTAGTTTATTTTTTATGTTGAACTTATTTAAAGGTGGCTTTAAAGTTGGGACTATTTGTCGAGCGGACGCAGTGAGCCCGGCATTGAGACTCTCTGGCTGAATAAGGTATTATCGTGAAGTTAGGTTAAGTTAAGTTAGTTTATTTTTATGTTAATTAGAATGGGGAGAAGCCTCAGTGGAACAGCCATGAAGCAATGCGCACCGCATCAACCGTCTATTTCAGTCCGCTATATCCCGTCCTCGAGTAACGATCTTTCCTGCGTTCCGCATATGAAGTGAAGGGTCATGTCTGTTACGGGAGTGGAAGGTGATAGTGTTACTTTAACATTGTGAAAACATTGTTTTAATAGTTTCCGCAACTTTCCCGATATTAAAAAATTGTTTTTTTTGAAGGTTTCTTAGAAAAGTGCCTGTCAGAGAAACATGAAAGCACAAGACACCTCCATAACCCAACTTTAAAACAATTTTTAAATATGTCCCGGGCCTTAAAAAATTTTGGTTTGCATAGGGGTCATCTCCTCATTGTGCTAAATCAGTTTATGCTAGTTAGAAGACAAGTCACTATATTGGAATTTTACCCATGAATCCTTTTCAATTTTGGATTAGTATCAACATTTGGTAATCCTTCTATTCCATATATACAGGGTGAGTCTAAAATCAAGAGTTGGTTACCTTGTTCACCCACTATAGCCTCCATTTTGTGTTTTAACTTGTGCACCATTTATGGGATTTAGTTCAAAAGTAATATAATTTGGGATCCAAGTGATATCATTGATGGAGATATTAACAGTATCTAATTTACCACTTTATTACTAAAGACATTTGAAGACAAATGTGTGGACCGATCCGAGACAACCTTCTCAAAATGATGGCTATTTTATGGTATTTTCTGTCATTGTATCTTAATTAGCATGAAAACGCTGAGATGAAAAAAATAATGTTAAGAATCACGTTTTAGAGTTTTCCTAGCCTACTAAATAACTGTTATAAAATTGATAACTCTTTAAAATAATTTGTTTCAGGATACTGTACATCTATGCTCTTTGGAATTGTGATGGAAGAACTAAACGAAGAAGTTGTTTCTATGTTCGAACAACTTTTGAAATTAGGAGAAGATCTTCTTACTAAGTTGAATGAAGACAAGATACATAATTTAAAAGGTATTTGGAAGTTAGAAAGAAAAATTAAAAAGGACATAACTTTTCTATCCGATACTTTTGAAAGGAAAACTTTAAAACGTGAACACTTAACTTGCACAAATTTACATTTTTTTAAAGCTTTAGTTGAAGAAACTTTAAAACAGTCAGATTGCTTAGCAGTCCTTGATACATTTTCATTCAAGGAACCAGATGGTAGCCTAAAACGAATAACAGTAGATATAGTGTCACAAAACGGTCAAAACTGGATTAAGGTAATCGCACGAAACCCAGCTGCTCTTCATCAGATGTTCAGAGAGGGAGATACTTTTGGACGAAGATCTATTCTGGATCAAGGAAAATCTTACCTCAAAGCTGCAACTCAGAATCTAAACCTTTACTGTATACCACAGGTTGAGTTTCTTTTTGTAAATGGAGTGCCCGAGGTAGTGAAGGTATTTTTGGAGAAGAAAGGCATAAAAGTCTGTGGTAAAGTTATTGTATTCAATGATCCCGAGTGTTCACTCGATACTTCTTCAGACTCAGACCATGATTCTGACTCTGAAGATGATGACTTGGCTGACTACATTGAAAATCAAACCTCTGAACAGGCAACTTCAAGTTCAAACCTTATAAATTTATGTGTTACTACGATGATAGCTTATGTGTCAGAATTAACAAACGGTGGATGCAACAGTTCATTTGTCGAGCCCATCCTCAATCAACAAGCAGAATGGGAGAGAAATAACCCTGTCAAACAATCCCTCACAAAACTGTTTCAAGGAAAGGAGTTAATTTGTTGCCAAACAGCTGTGGAAGATTTCAAAAACATAGTGGAAATGGTCGGTGGTGAAAATGAGAAGAAGCGAGCAACAGAACTATTAAGTGTTGTGAGGGTAGTGCCGGATGTGGTATCACCAGGGTTGAACTTATCAGGGAAAGTGAAGGGGAGATCTCGGTTGATATTTGGGACAGGTCAAGAACATAAGGCCATCACTGTGACGGCTAACAAGGGGTTTGTCCATGCGTCCAAGCATATGGGTGTCGCATTCGCTGTTGTTATTCACGAGTCTCGAGCTTTGACCGAGCGTAAGCAACTTCCTAAAGAAACGTAGCATAGAATACTTTCAATGCAGTATTTATGAACAGCAACCATACTGTGTATGTGTTGTGTGATATTCGTCTTTTGTGTCCTATATTGTAAACCAATATGTGAATAGTTATTATATTGTATTAATGTATTTAATAAATACTAAAAAGTTGTTGACCAAAGTATGTTGTACCTATTTTATTCCTTATGTCTTATAAAAATATACTTTCACAACTGAGTTAGTATTTCTGGTTTTAGGGTTTTAGACGTTGTTCAAGCAACCTATTGACATAGTTAGTGATACAGTTTTCACCTTACAGTTAAATAATTCGTGAAACATAAAAACTTGGGCTGGTAAAATTACCAGAAGGGCTTGAGAGGAGTTAATAAGTATTTACAGATTAAGTTTATCATACAAGAACTAAGAAGTCTTGTCTATTTTATGCAAATGGAATTCATTAGCTGTTTTTGGATGGACCTATATCTCACAATCTCGGTGAAGGGACAACTCACTTTATTTCCATAAATGCGTTTTTATCAAGCTGTTTTACCAAAGAGACTGGAATTCGCCACAACTGGTCAAAAAAAACATGAAAACTGAGGCCAAAGTCTGAAGCGAGGCTGTCAGCGAAGCAAATTAGAGTCACATTTTGCAAAGGAAATTCAAGTCTCTCATGCCAGCGGCTCTTTAGCACTTAGCTGTGTGGCTGCTTGGTTTTAAATTATAATGACAAACCACATAACTTTAAAATCAAAATTCTTATATTACCGGTACACTTAAACTAACCAATGATAAATTTATAAAACTGTCCTGTCATATACATCCCGGCAAGCGGGAGACTCGGGTTCAAATCCCGGTTCGGTCCAAATATTTTTGTTTTCAATATTTTTGTCTTCAAATTTATTTAGTAATATATTCTATGTATTTATTCTGATAATATTCTACCAAAAAAGAACAGTTGAAGGTGCCCCAATGAGATTTCTGAGTAATTGTTAAATCATAACTACTTACTTGTTTCAAAGTAGGGAAGCCATGAGTAGTTTTTCCCAAAATAAGGCTGGTCATTGTAGCTGGCACATTGTTCTGCTCTGAAACTGTAGGGGCTCTCTGGGCAAGGCTAAACAAAGTCAGTCTCTTTAAAATATAATTAATTTAATTGAATGAACAAATATTGTTGCAAAGGAATAGAGAAAAATGCAAGTTTATCTAACATATAATCTAGTTCTTCCGGTTCACACCACGTCCAAACTTCATAATTAGATTGAGATATTTGGGCCTTGCTGTTGAGTACCATCGTCACTCAATGATTGGCGAGTCAATCAGCTGTTTCAGCCAATCAGTGACTGAAGATGGTACTCCACAGCGAGGCCGAAACATCTCAACCTAATTATGAAGTTTGGGCGAGGTGTGAACCGAAGAACTAGATTATAGTTGTGACACCGGCCGGCCGTGAAAGCCTAAGAGTAAAGTTTATCTAACCTAGTTCAAGAGATGATTAGTATTTTATAAAATATGAACACAAAGTCAGATTTAGAGGAAACTTTAATTATACATTTGCGCTGTTTGAACTGTCTAAATAAATAGAACAGTATTTTATATTTGACATGTACAAGAGTTGCAGCTGTACATTTGTGCTTTGAGAAGATGGTTATAGCGCCAGTCAAAGTAGTCAAGTCCCATGAGAGAAAACTGAAACTATTGTGTTTATTGAAATGGGAATGTACTAATGACGTCATTTTTTGGGCTTTTACCTCACCCAACATAGTAAAAGTATGATTGGTTTACAAATGTTGCCTTTTAATAAATCAATTTAACAACCTGGTTAAAGCAATCAATTTTGGGTGAGCATTTCTCATTATAAGCCAAAGCTATTGCAACTTTAATATAAGTCAAATGAATTGCCACCAGCGGAACAAAAAATAAGGTAAACCCTCTTGTTGAGGTAAGATATGATTTAAAACTGCACAAGCGTGACATTAGGTACATTTTTTGTTACATCTTGGTTCTCCTCAGTCAACCAAGCCTTGTCCAGTGTTTGGACTAGAGTGTACTGCTAGCTGTGAAGCCTCCTGACCTGGGTGTTGCAGATTTTGTAACGCGTACGTTCCCCGAGGCAGTAGCTCCCGCCGTGCAGGACTCGGATGATCACACAGTCGCTCCATGATGCTCACCCCTGCTCCACACGTGCGAGAGCATTTGCTCCACTCCCCCCACTCTCCCCATCCTCCCGCAATCGGCTCTGCTATGTCTCCAATGGGCACGCATTGTTGGTTTACACACCACTGCAACAGAAATTATTCATGGAGTTTGTATAGCTACGTAATAATTTGAACTTATGTGCAAGGACTTATTGTCTGAAAAAAGAATCTTACGTTAAGGAATTTTACAAAAATGTTTGCTTATAAAATTTAAAAATTAAGAATATAATTTCTAAATTAAATTTTGTTAAGGCTATGGCAACTTATTTTTGAAGGTTCAAGAGCTGTTGATCTAAGTTACAATGAGAAAGCAAGGCTTTTCAGGAAGGCCTTCAAGAGAATTAAAAGTATGAAAGATTATAAATTACGAAAAGGCCATTAAAACAAAAGACTACAAAGTAGTTTCTCCTCCACTAGATAATGACATTCATTTTGTCAAAACATGGCAGTCCACATTTTTTTAAATAATTTACAAATTAGTAATAAATTAGAACATTACAAACAATGGCCACTATGCGGATTTTCACGGAATTATACTACAATCATTCATATCGATTTATAGTGTATAGATGATTATTGTCTTGGTTTTTATATATTGTTAGTTGAGACTTGAAATATTAAGGGTTAGATGTTTACCATATGTTTATCACAGTGTGTTCCTGGAGCAGCAGGGTAAAGATTGGTCGTACACATTCCGTCCACCATACACCACAGTCTCGAGCAAATCTGCAGCCCCAGAGAATAATCTATCAGTACTTATTCAGGTCATTTGACTGTATTTTATTTTCCCAAAGTTTTTAAGAGACTTTTCAATTACATTTACATGTTCAAGAGTTCAACAATGATAAAGAATTTGAATTTAAATGCTCATTGCAAAGGTATCTCAATTACGAGAAATTCATTTGGAGAAAAAGTGATTAGAAATGAAATATGACTACTACAGTAATACTATATAATATCTCCTCGGTAGAATTAAAATACATAGTCTAGTATAACTGAGTATTTAAACCTTCAGTACTTTTCTGTCAAAGGGAAACAGAATGTGGGGTATTTGGATCCAAGTATAGGGTTTACAGTAGAACCTCAATTACTGGAGTCTGAAGAGGATTTTAGAACATTTAAAGGTTTTCGAGTAAGCAAGGCTTGAGTTGTCTAGGTAGAACTAACCAAAATATTGAGAAATCAAGGGTCAGTGTTTCTTCCCTTTTGTTACCTCTATATCTTGAAGTTGCATGGGTTTACCTCTATAACTCAGACCTATCGGCACCCTTCACTTAGATGCAGACAAAGACATAAAAATTGTGTACAGATTTAAAAACATGGCAGATGAAAAACAAACAGATTGAATGCAGAACTTAAGTTTCGAGTTACAGAGATCCCCTTGTAGAAAATTTGTCTTATGGAAGTGAACTTCGAGCTGTAGAGGTTTTAGTGCTAAAATATTTGAGTGTTTAAGACTTTTTACCATATTTCTGAGAACTCCTTTTCAAGGTTCTGATTTTGTAGAATTTTTCTTATAGATGCTTTTTACATCAAGTGTTATGGACATTGCAATGGGATTTTAATAAAAGTTGGGTTATTAAGGTTATCAATGCTCTACTGTACCTCTTCAGTAGGAGAACAGACAGAGCTCTCCGGACCAAACTGAAGGCGGCACTGGTAGTCAGCATTGTACATGGCTCCTGGGGGCAGCTCTGGGTACGAGTAGTCATCCTGCTCCACCGGCCGGTCCTCCAGGCAGGTGCCCAGGCCTTCACTGTCACATCAGGACATACATACATGATATAAAACTTATCAAAGAGTTGCAGGGGTTTATCTGAATGAGACCTGTTTTATGTTGAAAATTTGTAAACATAGGTTAAAAAATATAAATTCCTGAATCAAACTTGATTCAGCTTGATTTAATTTGCAACATTTTTTAGTTCCCGAGTACATATATTTCTTCATAAGACACCAAAATGTAATCTATCATCCCTAAGATGCAATCTTAAGAGAAGTTCCTATTGATAGTATGATGGTTCAGGTACTGATGAGTTTTGACAATTAGTTATGCCCTGCACGTTATAAGAATTTAAGGGTTTGTTTGTAACAAAAAAAAATTAATCATAGCTAGTGTTTATGTATGAAATATAAACTAGTACAACTGATACCATACAACTTGTGGCAGCCAATTTGGTTATGGCTATAAATTAAGAACAATTTGATTGGAGGCGTAAACAGCTTAGCAAAACTTTAATATTATAAAGAATGACGTGGTATAAGAAGAAAAGTGCTTACATACTCGAGGAAGTGAGTGATGTCCCGACGGCTGCAAGGTGACCAGGCGATGTGAAGAGAGTCAGCCTCGAAGGTAGGAGTCATAACGTGCAGTGTGTGACCACGACGTGACACGCAACCACTCTTGGCAGAGTCATGAAACATCCCGAAACTGACAACATACCACACACACACATTATTGTCCAGTGTCCACATCACACTGTTTAACATCATATCTTTGATGACTGATGGTCGTCCTAACCAACTCAATGCATTCCTAACCACTCAATGCATATTTTTGAGTGTTTTATTTTGAGCTTTTGATTATTTAGCCTTGATATCCGTTTCAGTCAAGTTTATACTATTAACAAGTTTTTGAAGGAAAAATGAGCAATTCATGCTTTGAGCATAGTGAAGGGGTAGAGCTTTCACAAAAAATAAAACAAGGGATTTATCGTAAACAAATTGTAATTTTCATCTGATTTTGATGAAATTTGAAAACAAATTAATTTATTTTATTGTTATTTATCAAAATACTTGATTGTTAGACTATTTGTAGGCAAAAGGGATGACAAACTATCAAAATATTGTACTACTAGCTGAAGGACAAACCGAGAGGCAGCAAATTAGAATTAGCGAATTAGAGTAACAAATCACAGAGGAGATTTGTTTCTCTCATGCCGCTTAAGGGCTTAGCTGCTTGTTTACCTAGTTTTGATCTCACTTGACTCTGTGTTTCAAAATACTAAAACCATTTTGTTTTATATTTCATTGTTCATAAAAGTCATAAATAGTTTATTTTATGTATAAAAAGACATACTTGTTGCACATATTTTCATATCGACATACTAACTAAAGCACGTTAAGAGAAGTAACTAAAATTGGTTGACATCTTTAACTTACTTTTGGAGTCAGATTACAGCTACATTGCGCACTACTTTGAGTCTGGCAGCAGTGAATGTATTGGTACGCCTGAACTTCTCCACAGGTTCAACAGAACAATCTTTGATACTAAAGATAACCTAAGTCTATATTGAGGAAAGGTACTGACTTGTGTCCCATCTCATGTGCGATGGTGTGTGCCAGAGTGATGCCGTTGTCCTCGTTGATGTTACAACTGCGTGCCGGTGTGCACATGCCTCCGACGTGCGCTACACCCAGGGTACTGCACGGTGTATCCTGCCGAGCACATATGTCCTTTCTGCAACACATTGTAAACCAAACAAACAATAAACATAATTCAACCAATGCATTTCTGAAGGATAATGAAGAAGGTACATCCGTTTTGAATTTATAAATGTAAAGAGTGTACTCTTCATTTTAATAGAAGAAGTGTTTTGCCAAGAAATTTAAAATTAAACCAACTTCACTAATTTAAAAAACTTGTGAAATAAAGTACTTAAGAACCAAACAATTTACTCTAGTAAATTACTAGTTGTCTTTCAAAAAATTCTTCTGGCATTTTTTCTAACATAAAGTGACAAGGTAATGCATTTCAAGGTACCTTACATGAACTTTCTTTCATTTTCCCAGTATGGTACAAATTTTATGTTATACACCAAATCACCATCCATTTTCACGTAGTCATTATAATCGTAGTTTACATTTGGGTTGTACAACAAATAAATGTATGGCCTGAGATATGGATCTCCTTTCTTGTATCGATGGACACCCAAGAATACTACATATAAATGCTGAGAGGGAATATTTGGAGTGTATAGTTTCTACAAAACTTTTGTATGGAGCAGTAGCTCTTACCTGGTAACCAAGATAGCGATGTCATGATGCTGTGAATCCGACTCATTTGTTGGATTGTGTCTTTCCTGCCATCGACAAAAACTGCCTAAAGCATTGTCTGCATTCACAGTGATGTTGAGGCCCTGAAACAAAGCGAGAGAATCCACATGAAACACAAAACTTTTCATTAAATTTAAGAAAATATATAAATGAAGAATAGTAGCTAATGGTAATTTAATCCAGAGGGTTTCTAAAACAGTAGGGATTCTTGGAGTTCTATTTATCTTGATTCTTTTGACTATAGACATCTTGAACTAATTCATTTTTTTACCAAGGATCATTTAAGATTTGCTAATGTCGAGCGTTGATCAATTTAATCCTCTTCTTGTTTTACCAAAAAACATGTCAAATAAAATTATAAATACAAAGTGGCACTGTACAGATAACCCAACAGCTATACTCAATGCAACATCAAACCAATTCTGATGAAATATTGACTATTCAAGCAATGTAGTTAACATATAGTTAACTTGTAGTTGCAACAAGATGGTATCTATTATCGTTGATATGCTTAGTTAATTGATAAATTGACTAACTGAACAATAACTAGCAATCATTGTACAATGTAATATTCTAAAATTTTCAATAATGCAATTTAACATGACATATTTGACAAAACTAGCAAGATGTATGTATTGATATTAGTAATGCAAATAAAATTGAACTTGCCTCTGACAAATCATCTTCTATAAGCACTATGTTTACAACAACAATGTTTATAAAATTTCCAATGCTTGGTTCTTGATACAGAGAAGACACCTGAAAATCAAATACTGTACAACAATTATACCAAGAGAACATTCAGAACAAAGCTTATAACCCATTGTTTACTAAATGTTTTGTAACTATACAGGGTGTTTCACAATTACTCAGAACCCACCTCAATTTGTGAGGGATAAAATATTTTCAAACAAACCTTACCACACATGTTGCCTCCCACCCTGAGGTTTTGGGGCATAATTTTGAACTCTCTTATTCGAACCTCTACGGGTGACCCTTTATTTTAAAGATTATGAAAATACAAAAGCAACATTGCCCCCTAGATTCCCAGAACAGTTTCAACGCTTTATTGGTGGCGTAAGAAGTGTAGAACTTATTACTTAAATAAATGGCTGCTAACAGTTTATATAGTTTGTAAGATAACAAAAATCTAATAAACGGATAGGCTTTAGGGGCTCAAAAGCTTCATAACAAGGTAAGGTGCCACTGAATAGGTTTCGAAAAATAAAGTAGATTATGAATAAATTTGCTCACAAAAAAACAGGGAGTATTATAAATTCTCCAAACTATTCAATAGCACCTTGCTGTTATTCCTTGGCACCTTAAAAAAAAAATTCTCTAGGTTTTTTGATGTCTTGCAAACTTAGTTGTTAATTGCTAGTTGCCATAGTTTGTTTAATCTTAACAGAGGTTCACATAGTAAAATAATTATTTTTGTCGTTGCACTTTGTCGTTTGCTATTGATATAGAGTTTGTTTTGGTGTCCTTTTGCTGTCTGGGGAACAAACAGACATTTTGGTAATTTTTTAAGAACAAGGAGATTGTCATCAACTGTTTCAATGGACTGCTGGTAAATTAGTGTAGTGTAATGTCTGTTTCTTCAAAACAATATAAATTAGACTATTGTATTAAAAAGTAGGTTTTTTTTGTTTCCGAATGTGTAATTTTTATTCTGAAATGTACTTTATGTCACAACTGGTATTAATAAAGACAATAATAAAACATTTAAAACTTGCACATTTCTTAAATTAAGAAAAGAGAATTTTAAGAAAAGTGACTGATTAACTTTTAAAATGTACGTGAAAAAGAGTGATACAGTTTTAATTGTTTGTGCTCGTAAGCTATTTAAACAAGTATCAAATACTATTATTGATGTACCACTTAATCGACTAACAATATTCATGACAGTTAGGAGATACATCTCTACATCTCCGTCGTGATGGAACTCCACCATGGAGGCGTCAGCTACGAGTAGTGCCTCGACGTGGTGCTCGCGAGACACGGACCTGCGTTGTCGGTTCCTGGCCGACTTGACCACCTGCAACCATACAGTCACTTTTACACAGTTCATGGCTTTGAATTTGGTTTTGTGAGATATAGCCATATAATGTCTCTTTCTCTCTCTAATCTATTGGTTACTTGGAGGAAGTAGAAAAAACAACCTTTACACTAAATTGTTAATGTCCAAGAATGCAAAAA
Organism: Matsumurasca onukii; assembly: GCA_018831715.1. Taxonomy (NCBI): domain Eukaryota; kingdom Metazoa; phylum Arthropoda; class Insecta; order Hemiptera; family Cicadellidae; genus Matsumurasca; species Matsumurasca onukii. The sequence continues at coordinate 67,457,245 of CM032062.1, read as the reverse complement.
TTATTATACTTTGGCCATACTCAAATTTCTTTTTTGGTTTTTCTGTTATTTTATCTACCTTGTACTTGTAAGCTTGCTTGTAAGGGTGCGGTTTGTCTCTGAGTCGAGGTTTCGGCCCTCTGCGGCCTCTCCCCTGCACCTTCACTCCGGCCTGCTTGGCCCACTCCAGTCGACTGGCTGGCACGCGCCTTGGCTCTGTGCAAATATATACAAAACTGTGTTAATTTCTGGTTTATAAACGTTTATGATTCGCTGGTTGGTCGAAAGTAACACCAAGTTTGAAGGGATTGGTAAATATTTATTTAGTTATAAAACACACGTGAAAAGCTGTAAAAACAAGTAAGTAAATGTGAAAATTTTGAAGCAGTATTTAAATAATATCTTCTGGGTGAAATTGGTAGTAAATTAAGATTATGAAATCTAAAATATTGGTACCTTCTCTCTTTGATTGTGTGGATAGGATGAGATTGCATTGCATCAGTAACGTAGCCAGGATTTTGGAATTGGTGGGGGGGTGTCCAGAAATCCTGTCTAAGCGGGAACTACCGGGGGGCTTGGTGGATAAGGAATACCCCCAAGGGAAAAGGAGGGTCCTCCGAAGGAAAAGGTGCTAAATTTTAATACAAAATGGTGAGTTTTGAGGTGTTTAGGGGGAAATTTTTATCCTAAAATCAAAAAATGTACTACGCTGATTTTGTAACAACACACTTGTGGCAATTAAGCGTTTTATAAGCTTTGTACAAAACCTACACATACAATATTTAGATTAGATAGAATATGTCCAGATTCCTTGGTGACGACAATTCTTGTGCTGAAATTAATTTTGAGTCGAGAGTATTTCAAAATTAATAATTTGCCAAATACTCTTGAACTAGTTTTTATACTTTGTTAGAATATGTAACCTGTAGACTTTAGATGGACATTGGACACCCAACAACTAAATCATTGGTAAAAACCAATGGCCACCAAATTTACATAAACAAACCAGATCGGTGCAACACCGTGTTTGGCTTCTTACGAGAGTCATAGTTACCTCCGCCATTTTCAGCATTGGGCGGAAATCTTTTTTACTAATTGCATTATTCCTATTGCTTATTAATTCAAAATGTATTGTTGTGTGATTTTGGGGTAGTATTACGTATTATACGGTTAAATAAAACCTTTACACAATTAATTCTACCGTATACGTACATAAAATTCCATTACGGTCATTTTGGGGCATTTAACCCACCCCCTTGGCTACACCCCTGGATTGCATACTTGTATTTCCATGCACACAAGTACACTTGACACAATACACTCGATGTAAGTGGTTGAAATAGATGAAGTCCTCAGTTACTTTCGCAGAAACATACCTGTGGCAGTTTGAATTACAAAACAGAACAGTATCCAATGTCCAAGGCTTACAGAAAGTAAGTTTTCAGAGTTTGAAACTGGTGATTGTTGTGGTCAACTGGGCACGACTTATGTTCTAAACTCCAACCGTAGGAGAAATAGTCAAGAAAATGTATGAACATGATCCAGTGTTTGAACAGTTGATCTGCCAAGTATCTTTACCAGTCCATGACCTACTTGATCTGCTTGTGGGACAGATGTTGTGCAGGAGCCCTGCAGGAGTCTTGGATGATAGGGGTAATCTGGGCTCTCGAGGCAATCCTTGACTCCACCACTGAGTCCCGAGGACGGGCGGGCTACTCGAAACCTCTTTCAAGTTGACTGCTAATAGATTTCACTTACAGAATAATATGTGGCCACGGGGTTTACAAAACATAAATATATGATTTGCAATTTGTATTTTCAATACTATATTTTACAATTACTATAGAGTAATTTAGAATACAATTCAATTATAAACAAAAATAATGACTATTTAAAAAAACAACAATATGTTGAACATAAAATCAGGCCGACGCACGGCTAAGTGCTAAAGCGCCGCTGCTATGATTGAAGCAAATTTCCTCTGCAATGTGTTACTTTAACTACATAACAGCCTTATTTCAGTATTCAGCCTTCTGCATCAGCTTTTCCTGCTTTGTTATCACAGATCCTTGCAAGAGTTGATGCAGTTAACAGTCACACTTGTATCTTTTTAACAGTCATCTTTTTAAACAGCCAAAGTTTTACGGGAGTTCCAATAGAGGGTCACACTCACACAATATTTGACTACATGACTATCAAAGAATTATATCCATTAAATCATGCGTTATGAGGCTGTTCACTACGCTCACAGTCTCGCTTCGGTCTTCGGCCTCTGCTCTTCCTCCTAGACTAACTTCGGCCTTCACCGTAATATTAATAATCTTAATATATCAGAATTAATTTAACTTGTGTTGAAAATTAGTTTAAGAACGGCTTCACAGATTTAATTCATGTTTTAAGTTTCCTTTTTTAATGTTGTTACAGAAAAAATCACACGAAAATGGAAAGTTACAGACAAAGTTGATGATTTAATTTTGCACAACTTACTTACTACATGCCTATTTGGTAAACGTAGCATTCAGCTTATAAATATTAAATATCTTTAGTGCACAACAGTTTTGTGGACAGAGCAAAATATGTGGGTTCAGCTAGTACGCCTGAAAGTAGAGTGCGTAACGTGATGGTAACGTAGATTGACTACCGCGTCTTGTCCTCGCGTTAGCCAGATCTCACGTAGTTCACTGACAGTAGCAGCACTATACTTACAGTTCAAAATTGAATTAAACACTATTAAAAATACTTTAAAACGCTTAAAACGTATTTAAATGTAAAATAAAATGGTGCTTTTATAAATTCACTTACTTTTAATGTACATTATTTGATGTTGAAATACGTCTTGAGTATGTTTAGACCTTTATACATAAATGGTTCTCAACAGTGACATTGATTGGGTAGCTTGACGCTTTCATAATGATTATCTTGCACGGTAACTTTAATTCTGTAACTTCTCTGCGAGCCGACAGTGTTCACCTTCACTTAGGTGTCTCTGCCCGGCTAATAAATACTAATTATAATTATTGTTCGAGTAATGTTCACACAGTACAAGACTGTATGGACAGCGAGATGTACCCGCCCAGCCCAGTACATATGGGTAAATTCCCGCGTAAATGTGGAACATAGGAAATGTTCGTGTACTGTCGGTTCTGTGTTCGGCGGGCGAATCCCGTTGGCCATACACTCTTGTTCATACAGTATAGTATCTCAACAACATCCCTCTGTGCTAACTGCCAACCGACAGTAACTCGTAGCGTAACTCTCGTACCGAGGCGGGAAACGCTATATCCGCTTCCGTTCTCGTTATTGGCGGTAAATTTGAAATCCTAATTTGCAATGTCTTCTTCCCTTATTGAAACAAACCTTTATTAATCTGTTCAATGACTACTTATTGTTTGCAATTTGGGCAATCAGCTTTAAATTGTCATAGAATTTAAATGATTTATGGGAAACATATTTTCAGTCATTAGTTATTATCGTTTTTCCTTTAGAAAAATATATATTCAAACTGTCAGCATGGTAAGATCAAGGCCCGAGGCCATGAAATGAGCACCGATTCTGACCCCCAGAACACGTTTTGACCATATTTTCACACTTTATAGTTTATATACATATTATTTGCACACATGTATTTATGTGTATCATCTCTACATGTCCAATTTTTGAGCACTCTTCACCATATTTGGTACAAATCTTCTTTTTGTAAATGTCTTGGTCAAGTTTGTTAATTAATCAGCAAAATCGGACTACAGGAACCTCCATTGGGGCATTTTCCACCAAAAAAGAGGTTGTAATAATCTAAAAATGGTAAAGTTAGTTCGATTTTCATACAGTTTGAAATGGATATGTATTTTGTTACTATATACATCAATATACAATAACTATGAGAACCCATTAAGTCGTTTTAAAACTTGATTTTTGGCTGATTTTTATCGGTAGTCCGATTTGATTAACGTATTTTCTTTGAAAATACTACCTCTAGTGCCACAGTTTTTCTCGTGTTTTTTCTTCCTCTTCTTCTTGCGGCGACGGCGGTGACGGGTGCGGTTGCGGGTGGGTGTCCTCTGGAAGAGGATGTGCAATCGTCCGCTCGTACCGCTGGTCAAGTTGCCTGAAGTCTGGACCACTGACGGCTCTAGCCAGTACTCTGCCCTCCCCATCCGCAACATCCCTGTCTACACACATCATACATCATACACTCTACAGTCTACTCGTGGTCGAGATGCATTTGGAGGTACGATGTACAAAGTGTAAACACGGCACCCTTCCCGGGCCTGGTGGCGCCTAACTGTGTCAGAGTCGTTTGTAAGGGTTTGCAGGCAATAAAATGTCGCTTTTATGTAATTACCAGATTTATTGATTACATTTTATGTAATACTAAGAAGTTTATCTGCATGAAAAGTATCAAGTACTTTAAACTAGAATTTAAAGACAATATATACTCACAAACTCAACGGTTCATTGCATGAACACTAAAGAAGTATCGAAAATGTCAAACTGGGAAATCATGACATTCTGTTTAGCTTTAAATGAGTTAAAATCAAAATAGCATCAAAAACGTCTATTTTGACTGTGCGTAAACCTCTACAACCTCGTTTTCTGACCAAGTAGAACGCCCGCTCAAACGTATCACAGAAAGTGTTTCCTACCCGTCACGTAAAGCCACCGGGCTATTTAAGAAAAGGTTCAAACTTCAGTAAACACAACTTTCTGCCTATTTAAAATGTAAAGTAATGAAAATAAACCGCTATTTTTTTTATCTCACTTGATTTAGATTTTGTCTTTAGTTTGAGCCAGAAATGAAATGTAAGTTACCTGAACAATTCCAATGAGCAGTAAAAACTCCCTCCTGAAATTGGCTGGAAAACCAAAGTATTGGTTCTAGAAAAGTCGCATTGGTTTATTATTCATGAAACTCAGAAATATCCACGACTCCCTCTCACATTATCGATTGCCGGACCGGTCCCTAATTTACAAAAAATTGCCATGAATCTGCAAATGCATACAAATGCAGAATTGACAAGCAACACGACTAATCCGGCCGGACGCTGGTCAGGGAGCGCCGGGGAGAGTAAAGGTGAGTTATGAAGCACAATAATACCGCAGAGAATCGCAGTGATTGGTTATTGGCTGGACTCCAGCTGTATCTGAGCGACATCTTGATTTGTCGAGCAGAACTGCAGTGAGCAATGTCACACATTCCGAGGGAGGGGTTAACCGACATAACGCAGGCGACTTAAGTTCTACTATAGTAGGGACGATGTTGTAAGCGTATTTTTGTGTGAATCGTATCGAGTTTAATACAGTAATATTATAATCTAGTTTAAACATTTAAAATATTTGAATATATGGCATTACCGACAACAATTTGTAATTGTTACAAGGATGAGCTCCGCGGCTGAAAATCACAGGTGAAAGTTTATTTGTTTGACTGCGGACTGCATTTGTAACGGGTAGGCATGCATTTAGCGGTTTAGTTCAGAATGAGTAAACGACGGGAAGGGACGCACGTGCACTGCGCTTTTGCGTCACATTCATTGAAGGCGCCTTTCAAATGTTGGAAAATGATATCAATCCTTAAACATTCGGTCTAACCATGGTGTAATAAGTACTTATTACACTTCATATCTTGCTTCAATGAGGGTTGTTTTTGAACAAAAGCTCAAACAAAGAACGACAAGAGTAAACAATTAAAAAAATTGGTTGCTTGTTCAAATCCAGTTTTAAATTAAAAAAGAAAGTTCTGTAAACTTTTAATTTGAACATGTTTCAAATAGTCACTGTTCAAAACGTTGTAGTTTTTAATAATAATAAAAAAAATGAATTGGGTTTGAGCCATGTTTTTGGTGCTTCAAGTTATCGTGAACAAATACACGAATTATATGAAACGGTCCTTAAATACATGTTTTAAGATATATACATAAAATATCTAAAAAAAATTGATTTTTAACGTGTTACTTAGTTTTGGACCTTCAACAATTCATCCTTGAGAAATCATTCTGAGCTACCAGTAATTTTTCAATATCGATGTTTTACGGCTGATTTAAACTATTTCGATTCAGCATGAAACAAAATTTGTTATGTTATTCACGTTTATAAATACTTTTTTCGCTATGCCGAGAAAACATATTATGCACAAACGCACTAAACGTGCGAAAATTGCAAAACATATTTGGATCCGTAAGAAGCTACAGCAACAAGCTGCACCCGCGGATCATGTGCAATGTTCAAATGATTACGTAAAATATTTTTAATGTGCTCATCAAACTAAGAACTAACAAATGATAACGGATCGAGCTAACGAAAAATAAGTGGTCAGACACACCAGACCAGTTAAAAGCCTTTGTACGTTGGTGCCAAACCTGATTCAGAGGAGAACACGAAAATCGGACAAATTGGCTTGGCAGGAACCAGTCCTACCATTCATGTAGTCAGAAGCAGCCTCACTCACAGGTGGTCTTGGCCCACCAATCAGCTGATTATAACCCTACACCACACCAACAGCTGATCCACTACCCAGCTGTGCTCTCGCGTCACGTGAACTTCCTGAATCTGTGTTTGTTTACAATAAATTACACGAATTTTAAGTGTGTGGGCGGGTTCTTCCAAGGGTTGTTTTACAATAGTAAACCATTTACTATTAAAATGTGTAGCATTAAATTCTAGTTGTACAGCCCTTTAGTTTAATATGTTACACATATTAGCAAAATAAAACTACCTTTGCTTAGTGTGTACATAAACATTAAAGTTGACTTTAATTGGCCCTACTAGAAAAATACTTATCAAGTTTGGATAGTTATTTACGAACATATGGGAAATGTAGTGTGCAGGTTTTCCACTGTTGCACAATCATGAGTAGTAGGTAGTTTTCCATCGTGAAGTGCAGCATTGGAGCGACATAACTCACATGACAAACTGTGGGAACGAAGAACATTGAAAATGCTAACTTCTTACTTCTTGACCGACGTAAGCTTTTTATCAATGCATTATGCAGTGTACGCAAGGTTCCAAGAACCTTGAGTTACAGAAAACCACAGAGGATATAAGCCTATACAGAGTTCAATTCTAGCAGATATAAAACAGATAAAGTACAACCCTAGTGCAACGGTTAAAATACAGTTTTGTGTTGGTTTAGCTGGTCAGAGTGTCAATCAAATCTAAGAGCATTGTTGTGTTGGTGCTACTCGTACTTTCAAACGAAACTCTTGACTCTTGAGACTCAATGTTTGGTTCAATTTTAAAGCTCACTGTAGTATTATTGATTTGGTGGACGGCGATTTCTCGGTATTGTGTTCTTTCTCGGCACATACGAGTATTGTTAGCTTGTATAGTTTGAAAAATTCTATGAATTCTGTTGTTATTTCGAACGTTTCGCTTTTTGAAGCCTTATTCATCCCCCATAAACTTATAAAAACTAATAACTTTAGAAACTTATACAACATTTGGTAAACTAATAGTTTTTAATATTTTTAATTAACAATTTTTAACTTTGATTGCACAAGCTTCATTCAATCAACTCAGGAAGATGCATTGAGTATGTGTGAGTTCTCTACAGGTCGCATTTTTGCCCAGTTTCCATAACATCTCTACAAAGATACCTTTTGTAAATATATCGGTCAAATTGGAACACTGGAAGTTCCCTTTGGGAAGGGGGAATTTTCACCTAAAATTGGTTTTTCATAAACCATAAGTAAACAGTAAATTGAATATGATTTCTTACCAAGCCGTCGCAGGCGGAGAGCGCCACTGTAGAGTCGCGACGTCCTCTGACCACTCCGCGGTAGTGACACCTGGTCTTGTCTTCAACCACTCTACTGCTCCTCAACCCTCGCCTCACCCTCAGCACTGGGGATATAAACCCTGTACTTGGCTCTAGATCCAACACCTCCTCTCTCCTGCCACATTCAACCTAGAACACAAGTATCTCTTAAAAATCAGAATACAGTTTGTACTCTCAATGTCACTTTAATTCCTCTCCCTATCCTTCTTGTCATCCTCAGCACTGGTGGTATTAACTCTCTTTTCTAGATCCAAGACCTCCTCCGAGAGGGAATTCATAATTAGGAATTGTGCAAGGAGGTCACTGAAGGTCAGTCACAGTTGACTTTAAGGATTTAGAAATGCATTAGTGCCCTAAGCAGCCAAAGGACACGATAATAGAGGTTATCAATATTTTATTTCTTGTACAAAGGATAACAGTTAGAAAATTTTTAAACTGTTAGTAATCCTACGATGTTTTATATTTTATAGTCTTTAATTTCCTAAATTACTGAAGTCTTAAAACGTAACAATATTTTATAACCATTAGTGAATACTAGTGTTTCCTGGTAATATATTGCATAGACAGCATCAACGACTCACTTGTAGTGAAGAGTGTGCGGAGGGACTGAAGTGTCCCGTTTGAGTCTGCGGCCTCGGTTGTGAGGCAGAGTGTGGAAGTGCTCGAGTTCCCCTGGGAGAGTTCTGCCGCCCGGGCTCACCTTCTGAGGCACCGTCACCTCCTCCGCCCTCACGTGGCGGGAGTAGACACCTGCACACAGATAAACAAACCTGTCACTCAACACATTACACGTACACCTTAGCTCAGGTGAACAACAAGGCGTTTTAGTTTAAAGTTAGTACATTTCCCCGAAACGAACACAGAGTAATGACTCAAGATCCCGTTACAACACAGATCGACAACAACAAAATGTAGGGTAAAGTCCAAAGAGTATACGAAATGAGGCTTAGGTATTTGTGATTTGTCGCGACCGTGGATGGATGCCTTACGAAATGTTTTTTCAATACGTTAGCAACGTTATGATACGATGTCGTGTAGGAGCTGCAAGTCAGGCAGTTAGAAACACGCTCTTCGTTGTAGACTTAAGTACTTTCCTCAAGACTGAATACATCATTTTAATTTACTAGTAACAGAGGTCCGCAAACACAATGTAAATCACAAAATGTCGTGGATTTTCTACGGTTACGTGTTCGCCCCCAGAACATTCGAAGACACAGTACAAGAACCAAAAAGAACAACTTTTACGAATTTAAAATGCTGCAGTCGTTAGCGACTTCCTTTGATTGCTAAGTGCGTGTGCAGTGGCGGCGAGGTGGGAGAAAGATGCATGTCTCAGGAAATGGAAGATGAAGAAGAGACTAATTAATTAGCCCAGGTGTGAGCCGCCATCTTGGTTCTGGAGGGAAGCCAACAGCTGATCATTGTTATCAAGATCCTCAGCCTCCTTGATTCACTGCTACTGACATACTTCACTTCCTCTCCTCAGTCGCACCACCACGCAACCATTTGCATCAATACAGTTAATTGCTTCTGAAGCGAGTGGAGTACATTTGTCCAAATGTTTGTTTTCTCGTGATTGATGTCGGATTCTGACGGTAAATTGAGCAAACCAAATCTGTTCCTTGAAAATATGTGGGTTCATCCATAGCATCCAGTTGGAACCTTTGTCTTTGCAATCTGGTTATCTAACTAAAGTTATCAAAACCATTTAACGTGTTTTAAAAGTTCAAGTAACGTGTTACACGTAGTTATCTTGCAGAGTCTAACCTTGGCTCCTCTTTGCTTGACGAATGAAGGATGTATCATAGTAGATATGAAACTTTTGTGGTCGGTCTAGTCACGCTGAAGGAACGAGTGCGACTGATTTACGCATGGAATGGTCTTTTGGCTTCAGTAAGTACTCCCCAACCTTTAGTGACCCCAAGACTATAAGGGGGGATCCTCCAAACCCCCCTGTCACGACAGCTCTGAGCAGCAGTGGGGATACAGCTTTTTATTAAATCCTGTCATCAATCTAATGCATAATCACTCTTGAAGATGATTCATTGGGTGAGCCTTTAGCCCTTTAGTCTTAACGACTCTAATTATGATTCGATTACCTACTTTGGTATTATATGATTCACGATATGTGGTGCATTCATTGCACCAAAATATTAACACTCAGTAACTATTGCCAAACATAAATAAATGGAATATCTTCCTTAAGTGATAGTATATGTTATATTTTTTTATTACTAAATACATTTGAAGACAAAAATGTATGGACTGAACCGGAACTTGAACCCGGGTCTCGCTTGCCGGGCGATTATGCTGACCACTACACAATCCGGCCCAACTATTTATGCCTTCAAATTTAGAGAATATGTGTTAATTTTGAAAAGTTGTTAATTGAAGAGTTCGTTTGAACATTTATTTACCAGCCCAGAGGTACTTTTCTTACTACCTCAATGAGCCGGTTCAATGAGCTAGGCAAGGCAAGGCTAGGCTAGGTTAGGTTGAATGGGAAGTGGGTGGCGAGGTTGGTTTGTTGGTAAACAGAGCGCGCTGCTAGGCGGACAACTCGCCCACTCAGCTGACTCACTCACACACTCACTTCCTACATGCCCACTTTGTAAACACGCCGGCTCCCAAATTGTTGCTTCAGTTCCAATGCTAAAATATTAATTAAAATTTAAGAACCAAAATTGTGCTATTTTAGTCCTTTTTTGATTCGGAATGGTGGGTTTACCGCGCAAAATATGCAATAAATAATTTGTATGATATAGTTTTTTTTTACTTCTTGAACATAAAAATTATGGTCCGATCAAAACTATTTAAAGGGGACCACTATGGAGTCAAGCGTTTTCAATAAGTGCCAGCTGGGTGTAAAACGATGGCCGCGTTCAAAAGCTATGCACGAACATACAGAAACAAATTCACCGAAGGTCAACTTGTTTAACCGTCTTGTTTCTTTAAAGCAAAGACAATACATACACATTGTCTTTGTTTAAAGTCACAGAAGAACAGCTTGAAGCTTTATTCTTACAGACACCACAAAGCCAAAACCTGACTATGGAAACCTAGATTTATGCGTCTTGCAGCCGATGAAAGGTTAAATATTTAACTATCGTGGATGATTTTACTTGACAATTTACAGGTGTTATACATTTTTGGTAAATAATTACTGAGTTATAATACAACCTAGTTATTTTTCCAAACAGCCATTGATGGTAACAGAGCACATACAGCTTTGCATGTCCTTCAGTGTCTCCACTCCCTCGCCATCCAGGAGCCTCGCCTCAGCACCAATCTGCTGAGTCTCTCCTCGTATTCGTCAGCAACTTGCTGCTCACATAGTCAACAGTTCAGGATGTTAGTCACGTGCTCTTGTTTGCTAATCTTAGAGCCAAAAACAAAACTTGAAAGTTGAAAGAAGTAGTTGGAACTTGGAAGTAGCTTTGTGAAAGTATTCACTCACGTACTTGCGGGAAAAGGTGACTATGCAGACAGCTGCAGTCCGAAAAACCCCGCCGTTAGCTGTGTAATATTAAATACTAAAATTAAAAAAGAATGTTCATCGAATACCTAGTAGATATTTGTCGTCCTGTCAATAATATAAGTACATGTCTGAGTTATCTCTAAAGGTTGTTCTATCGTTTTGAGGGCATCTCCCCAAGCAATGATTCTTTATTGCTGTAACAGAGATTGTAGATAGGCATGATACAGTGTTTAACAAGTCAAAGGATAAACTTTGTTAGGAATGCTAAACATAAATATGAACTTTCGGAGGTTCTACAAGAGCATCCCATTTTAAACGATTAACAAACATGACTCCATTATATTTAAATTTGTTCTCATTTTCATGGGTTTACAATAATGACAAGCAGTTTGAATCGCACATGAACGTAGGTTTAGTTTTACATTAATGGGGTAAACGTGAAGGTTTAATGAATATTTTAATATTCATGCTATTAGTTTTATCAATATTACGAGTAATTTTGATCTAGGTATAGCTTCGTTCACAAGCCACGCTCTACTAAGTCATAAACATGTTCCCACATATCTCCCTTTAATAAAATAGCAGTATCATCAGCATACAAAAATGTCATCACCATACTCGTACATGTTTAGTTTACTAATTTTGTTTAGGCATGGTTTGTTTTGTAATCTTTAATGACTAATAAATAAGATAACCTATGTCCCATAACGCATTCCATCTTTGAGTAAGCTTCCTGATCAGTTAGGTTACAATAGCTCACGCTATATGTAGATTGTATGTCAATTAACTCGAACTTAAACTATTATTATTATATAAAATATAATTTTTTTTAAATACCAAAAGGTTGTATATAAATAGAAAAATAACTCACAGTTGCAATCTAATTTTGGTAATATTTCGGCTTCGCCATTATCTATTATGGTTTATGTATTGGTTTGATAATGGCGAAGCCAAAATATTACCAAAATTAGATTGCAACTGTGAGTTATTTTTCTATTTATTATATAAAATAGCAATATGAAAGTTTCCTTGTATTACTTCTATCCAGTATTCCAGTGAACGAACTCAATAGTTTGATTACATTCTGTTAAACTTTGTTCACACGCTTTGCTGATGTACGGCCATGAATAGATTACCTGACTGTAGACATGATTGATGATCGTATAATGTGTGTATTGTTACAAACACTCACCGAGTCTACTTAGGCTTATATGGTTCGGAAGTCAAGTTAAACCGGTGATATAAAAGACATAGGAAGTGATATTGCTGGTTGTTTAACGATGCTTCACTAAGGTCATAAGAAACAGACGTTTATGGCTGTTGATCCTGTTCTTCTTATGTCCACTTGCATTGTTGAACCATTATTCTTTTATTGCTTGGATTCCCATTTACAAATTTATTCTACGTTTGTTTACTACTACTTTACACTGTAATCTGTGTCAAAGAATATATTGACGGAAGGACAGTTTTAAAGGTTGGAAAGTACATAAAATTTAGTGATCGGTTTGGGCCAGAATTTCACAAAGGTTGAAGATTTCTACTTTATAGCTTAAAGAACGAGACATTGGTTGAAGATTGGAGTTATTATATTGTGGTAGTTTTCAGTGTTAAATTGATTTATTTTTATTGGTTTCAACAAACTTTTATCATACATATTAAAAGCCTAGCTTCGTACAAATTAAACAGTTCTTCAATTATTTAAAAAAGGAGATGGAAAAAATACAAATGACATTGGGCCGATTTTCAATTGTCTGGTTAGCATCTGGTTAATTAACCACCGGTTAATTTGTTTACAGTCTGTGTGTTTACAACCTGCAATTTTCAAAGTATTTAAATGAATTATTTGAAGATCTTTTATGCAATAAAGGTAGTTTTACAATTTTATTGAATTTAACAAGTATACACTATGCTAATATAGCTAAATACAAGTAACACCAAAATGCAAAATCAAAACAGACAAAGTAAAACTTAACCTAAAAAATATCCAGCTTTTCTATTGGTTGGCTTCTTGTCCTATGTATGTTTCTAATGTTAACCGCCGGTTAAGGCTGAATTGAAAAAACTGTCCTAAGTATCTATAAAACTAACAACCCGCCATTAAACAAAAAATAAAATCGGGCCGACATAGGTAAGCGCTAAAACGCCACTGGCATGAGTCAAATGAATTGCTCTTGGAATTCGTTATTGTAATTTACTAATTGTAACTATAGTTCAAAACGCTCGCAGCTCGTTTGGCCTTCAGCCTCAGACTGACGTGGTTTTTTTTGAAGTATTTCTCATCATAAAGGAAATCTCAATTAAAATTTAATTACAAACGGACTACTCATTCCGCTATTAGCAAAAATCATTCTTTTGGCTGTGATTTTGAAACGACATAGTTTTTTACATCAATGGATAACATTGTAGTTCAAATTGTATTTATTAAAATAAGATAAAATGTACAATTTCAGTTTTGGTGAAAACTTTTCCCCGATAAAGGATACTTCCCGTTCTGATTTTGCTGACTGACAAATCTGTCAAAAGAATATATTGACGGAAGGACAGTTTTAAAGGTTGGAAAGTACATAAAATTTAGTGATCGGTTTGGGCCAGAATTTCACAAAGGTTGAAGATTTCTACTTTATAGCTTAAAGAACGAGACATTGGTTGAAGATTGGGTTATTATATTGTGGTAGTTTTCAGTGTTAAATTGATTTATTTTTATTGGTTTCAACAAACTTTTATCATACATATTAAAAGCCTAGCTTCGTACAAATTAAACAGTTCTTCAATTATTTAAAAAGGAGATGGAAAAATACAAATGACATTATACCGATTTTTCAATTGTCTGGTTAGCATCTGGTTAATTAACCACCGGTTAATTTGTTTACAGTCTGTAATGTTTACATTTTCCTGCAATTTTCAAAGTATTTAAATGAATTATTTGAAGATCTTTTATGCAAAGGTATAGTTTTACAATTTTTATTGAATTTAACAAGTATACACTATGCTAATATAGCTAAATACAAACTGTAACACCAAAATGCAAAATCAAAACAGACAAAGTAAAACTTAACCTAAAAAATATCCAGCTTTTCTATTGGTTGGCTTCTTGTCCTATGTATGTTTCTATGTTAACCGCCGGTTAAGGCTGAATTGAAAAACTGTCCTAAGTATCTATAAAACTAACAACCCGCCACTAAAGAAAAACAAAATCGAGCCGACATAAGCTAAGCGCTAAAACATACAGCATCCAGTCCCTTGGAATTCGTTATTGTAATTTACTAATTGTAACTATAGTTCAAAACGCTCGCAGCCTCGTTTTGGCCTTCAGCCTCAGACTGACGTGGTTTTTTACTGGAAGTATTTCTCATCATAAAGGGAAATCTCAATTAAAATTTAATTACAAACGGACTACTCATTCCGCTATTATAGCAAAAATCATTCTTTTGGCTGTGATTTTGAAACGACATAGTTTTTTGAACATCAATGGATAACATTGTAGTTCAAATTTAATATTTATTTTATTAAAATAAGATAAAATGTACAATTTCAGTTTTGGTGAAAACTTTTCCCCACGATAAAGGATACTTCCCGTTCTGGTTTTGCTGACTGACAAACCTGACCAAAGTATTTACAAAAGGAAAATTTAAGAAATATTATGGATAGTGGACAAGATTTGTAGAGTAGTCACACATATATATACATATTTATTAAATAATGTAGGTTTTGTATGAATGCTCAAAACGTTCTGGAGGTCAGAATCGGTGCTCACTTCATGGTTCGGGATCTGGGGTCTTACCATGCTAAAGGCATGAATATCTCACTTTTCCAAAGGAAATGTCCTGATAATAGTCTAAATAAAAGGCCCAACAGATCGCTGGGTATTGAGAAAACTACTATTTTCCAAGTCAAAGTTATCATTTTATGACATTACAAAATAAGTACCGGACAAGTCCATTTTATGTAAAAGGTATTTAAACAATTGTAAACAATTGCTGAGTGGTGTGTGACTGTGATGGAGAGGGGGGGAGGGACGCGAGCACGCAGCACAGTTTGCAGGTAGTTATGTGTAATCAGCCAGATCTAGAGGAGGAGGCGCCGCGCCGTGTAGACTCTATTATTGGCAAATTATCAGACCAGCGCGGCGCGGCGTGTGATTCCGCACAGGCCTTGGAGCCCTGGTCGTGACTCGGTATGGCCAAGTCCACTGCTTCGCCTCCAGACCACTCCAGGATACTACACAGGCCTACTGACTTCCTCCCGAGTCCTCACCTCCTCCTCTACCGATCAACATACATTACCCAACTTTCTATGAGTTTGAAATTAAATTGCTGAAAGATAGTGCTATAGCCCGGCACGAAATAAGCATAGCGAGCGATGCCTTTCAGAAATAATGGTAGAATAAGGGATCATTTGTTTTTGTTGTATGAACGTGCTAACAGTGTCAAATTTTTAAATACGAGTAATATGTACTAATGAGCCTTTGGTCTTGAGCGTGATGGGCCTCAGGTGCATCTTAATTAGCAGGCAGGCCACTCATCTGGGCATCGCTCATAACATATAGTACAAATTGAAAACGATGTTTTAACGTATTTAATGGACTTTAAATATGGAATCTTTTTACTGGAAGGCTTTATTATTGAGGCTGCTGCATATCAACTTTAAAACTTTCACTTTCGTCAAACAATGAATTATTTATTAGGTAATTTAAAACATTATATTCTAATTAGAACATAGAACTCTAAAATGTGCTAATACACATTTTAAAGTTTTATAAGTAAGAACAAATAGTACCGAGTAGTAACACGTGGTACCGAGTTGGTACACCTAATATATAAAGTCTTATGCGTTCATACGTTGCAGCATTAATGGCGCTATGCTTCCAGTTAACACTTTTCCAGTATCGTATGTTAACCTGCTTAAAGCATAGTTTGAAAATTCTCGATTTCAAATTCCCTAACCCGGATATAGGTTGCTTATTAAAGGAATATGAAAGAAAATTGATTAGAAGCACCATACTTAACCTAATACCAGTTATAACGCAATTAAACGCAATATTAGATTAATTACTTAAAAGTCATTAAAGTTCTTGCGTTTGCTTCCTAGGCTTAGTAATAACTAAACACAGAGAAATACTTCCGGTAAATTATACAAGTTGTATAATTATTCTACCTCCTCAAAACAAGGTGAAAAGCTTAATTAGATAAAGGCTACCTGAATAAATATTGCTTTGCACAGTCCGCTCTCACGAGTGCAAAGCACACTTTAGGAACTTTTAACTTTTCACTGCGATCGACACGTTATAATTATATTGAAACTTGCATTTGTGTGTCATTTGAAACTGCAAAATGTTCTTATAGGCACTGGACGCAGAAGTGTTAATTGCAATGAAAAACTGGACGATGGAGAGATTGGCCAACTGAATCTTCCTAATTCACTAAAGTAATGGATCAAGAAGTGTCTTGTATTATAGCTCAACGTAGCTTTTATACGTTTCCTCGTAAAGCAAAACTTTTTCAGTTTTGGAGATGCCAGTGAAAGATTGGAACAATACACATGTTTTGGTTTTGGCAACTACCCCAGTACCAGTCAGCTATTTTGTTTGTTGTCACTAAAGTAAAAAAATAAAATAAAAACACGCATTTTCTTGAGATACCTCACGCCTAAAATTTCCATAAGATTTTTTTAAATACTCGTAAGTTTGATTGAAAAGACGACAATGTACTGCAGTGACCACCACTGACTACACTATCCTATTAAATCAAAAGTTAAACAAGAAATTAAAATACAACATTTCTCCAAATTTCGGATTCATACAGTCGCATAAAAAAGATACTCGACTCAGTAGAGTCACTGACATATTTGATAAACTTAAAAACATCGATTATTTCATGGTGATCCAATGTGAATTGTAGGTGTGAAGTGTTTCAAGAGAATGCGGTTTTACATTGATCTTTTTAGGAAATAAATTCAAGGTTACGCCACTACTGCGCTAAATCACCTGCGATCTCTCTACTTTTCCACTAGATAATAGCTTTGATTTAGCTGAAACATGTCGTGGATATAACACTTTTGATTGTTTTTCAGTATTTTATTTTAAATTTTATATATACACATAATATAGTACTTAATTCTCACATAGTGCCCAAGTATCTTTGAACAAGTTAACCAAATTTTAAATTTTTTGAATTTCTATCAATTAAGGGTTGGTACTTACCCTCGTTGGCTAGACTAAAACCCAACGGCAATGTAGTAGAGAAATAAACACCAATTGTAACATAATTTGAGATCAATAATAAAATACAGGGCATTTCGAAAAGAAAGAGTACATTTCATCTAAGTACAACATGGAGGCGTAAACTATTTCATATCTTTAGATAGAGCAAAGAAGGAAGTTTTATTATTGTATCAGCATGTAGGTTGTTAAGTTTCATTAGACTCACGTCTTTAGAAAATGACGACTTCACAAGAAAAATCCTTTTGTGTTTAGAGTTGTGTGTATTTCTGAAGGGGTTAGAGTCACCGGACCTAAATGAGTGCGATTTTTATCTTTGGGACTTCATCAAAGATAAAGTTTTTGATCCACCTTAGCCCACTGCCATTCAAGACCTCATGGTTCGGATAGCGGAAGCAGTAGACCTTAGAGTAGAAAAAAGAATTATCTCTGCACTTTCTGCAGTAGACTCCATCACTCCAGCCTCGTATGGCAAAATGGGCCACCGCTTCGATGTATGCCGTGCTACATGATGCGCGTACAATACCCTTACATTATTGCTACATGATGCCGTGCTACAACCACAATACCAAAATCTTTAGACCTTCGTTATAGCTTTTGAAACTTTAAAGTTACGTCATCAAATATACCGGTAGTTTGTCTTTATAACGATACATAATCTGTTCTTTCATTTCGAATCACCCTGTAGAAAACATTAATAATTAAACACAAAGTATGAACTTACCTCGATGTTCGAGCTCCTGGCAAGAGACACGGATGAAGTCCTGAGATAGAAGCACTAACACTAACAACAAATACTTCATGTTTAACACTTAAGCGAATATCACAGTCTAGTAAGGAATATCACAGACGAGTTTGACCAATTAAATAACACAACTATTACATAACGTTGCTTCGAAACTCACACAAGTTCACAACACAAGTTCATCTGATTGGTTTATTTGATCGTTACAGGAGACTTCAGAGTCTTCATGTTCTAGAGAGATTCATCATGGACCAAGCTGCTTACAGTTTAAAAATAAAACGAGTACTATGTAACTTTTAAGGACTATCGGTTTGATCATGCTAAAAAACTGTAACTATGTCCTAACTAAATAAAAACAAATCTAAACTAAATCTCAAAGCAACCCACTTAAAAAAAGTAAAGTAATTCAACAAAGTTCTGGGTTTTATCGTATATTTAATGGGCTTAACTTTACCACAAAATAAAGAATTACTCGTATTTCAGGGTTTAAGAGTTTGAACTATTATTGCGGGGATTCTCCATAGATAATGATTATCTTTATAACAAAAATTTGAGAAATAAATTGAGAAATATTATTGGTTTTGCAGCTTACATTGTGTAAGAAGATGTAAATTTATTTAATCCATTTTCTATATAAAAGACAAATATTTGCTTGTTTAAAGAAGAAGGTGTACACCGAGTAACACTAGTTCAGGAAAGCCTGACATTACATTTTTATCGATTCCTTGAATAGGTTTTACGTGGGTGTATACGTTTTGAAACTTCCAAGGGTAGTGTAGGTTACCAATACAAGCTATTAACTTCCCACGATCGATCTACTACGCCAGGACAACATCTTTGAAGATATTGTTTATACTTTTTTGTTAAAATAAATCACGTTGCGTAAAGTAGTTATAGGATTACGGATTACTTCTTCAATCCAGATATAAGATAAATTATTGCCAACGGGCCACTTAAGGCTTTCTAGATTTATCTGGTTTCTTGCCTTCTTGTGCGAAGAAGATCTCTAGGAGTTAACCTTGTGAAAATTAACGCATTTAAATTTATTGTAGTTTTACATTAAGTTTCAGTTTCCAACTTTAAAAATGTGTACATAAAACTGCACTCTCAATTTGGTTAGAGTACTCGTATGATAAAAATAGCTGAGGTGTACATGGATGCAGATCTAATATTGTAGTGTGGTATTCGCATGTCAAAAGACGAGGGCAACTAGGCTATTGTAAACGTATTCATGAAACATATTTACGTTTTCCGTATGTAGAATGTGTACTAGTTATATTTAACATGACTTATATCAAACGGATGTTAATTTTTCCCCAAAAAAGGGACTTGCGGTGGTCCGATTTTTCTGGCTAACAAACTTGACCGATATTTTTAGAAAAGGAACATTTGTGAAAAAAAACAAAAGTGTTAAAACATGCTAAAATCGTTTAGTGGGGGGTCATGATTGGTGCTAATTTCATGGTCCCGGGCTGTGTCTTAAACCCAGCTGACAGCATGAATATCTCATTTTTCCAAAGGAAATTCGATCAAAAGTACCAACCTGTTCTCGAGCCTAGTTTTAATACAATTAACACTCTTATAAAAATATATTGGTTGTCTAACCGTTCAAGTAAACTGTATTAAACTCAGTTTAGTCACATTTATTTAGAAGTAATATTTACGGATGAGGATAGGCTACACAAACAAGAGAACGGTCCCGGATACGTCAACCTGTCGACGCAAATTGATCGGTTCGCAGTCTGAAACGTAGCAAAGCTTTCTTAATTAAGAGAACAGCCAAAGTAATTAGCGAGCCAAAGACGGTGATATCATGACCACTTAGCCATCGTAAATCATGCACGGTCATTATAATATTATATTTAATGGAATAAATCGAGGCGGCAGTGGCGCGGCCTTGGCTCCCACGGGTCACAGATTATCTAGCACAGGTGTTGTGTCTAGAAGCCAATTTACATTTTGTTTATATTGTTCCGTGAAAAGGTTTGAATTGGATCTCTAGGTTCTTAACAAGCCATTAGTTCCATGTTTAAGTTTAAATTGTTTGAAAAAAATCGGTTAGTTTTATTTTAAAAGCTCAATATAGCTTCAATCCGAGCTCAACTTAGCTTTCAACGAGCTCAATGTAGCTTTTATTCTAGCTTAAACAGCTTCTATATGAGCTCAAAGTAGATTCTATACGAACGGAACGAATTTTTATAAGAACTCAACAGCGCTTTTAGTATATCTCAACGTAGCTATACAATATTGAATATTGTACCATCGTTAGTCGGATTCAAAACACTTGAATCAAGAGATAAAATTCAAACTCAAATAGTTGCTAAAGACAATTAGTTACTTAACCTAGGAGCTGTGAGCATAAATATGGTATTCAATTTTGCGTTGCAATTATGCGTATATGGTTCTACTTTTTAAGTGATTTGTATCTTTTAGAAAAGTAAAAAGCTAAAAATAAAATTTCGTGACATTTTCAGTATTAAAGTAAATAGATAGAAAAATTTGCTTACTTAAAAATCGTACCTAGTGAGTACCTACACTTTTACAACAAGCATTTACATGTATAAGGAATTAATGAGCTTTTTATCCGTATGATTTATTAGCATAGAGTAAATTATGATAGTGTGTGGTTGTATTTAGTATAGTTAGTGCATGAGGCCTATGACTCCTAAAAGATTTGTAAAGTTTCGTGTAAGCAAAAGAGTATAATCTTCGACCACAAATCTTCAACATCACTACAATCCTAGCCACTAACGCGGGGTCAATCACACTTGATGCAACTTTAAAATTCACCAAACAATATTTGTTTGTGCTTCCGTGTATCCTAAGACACGTTAATCCTAATTGAGGACTACCAAAATACCTACGATGCTTCACGACGCTGCTTCATGTTGAAGATTCGATGACAAATGTTTTCAGCCGGACCACTTTTACGTAAAGTATTTTCAGTCGAAATTCCAACGGTTCGCAGATATTGGTGACCAAGATGTATCGCGTCCACTACTCTCGCCACACGGCGGGCCGGATAACCTGTTGTGACGCCGAAGTGATTAATGGCTTGTTTTCTCCATAAGTCGTTCCCACACCGCCTTGATATCCTTATAGCACTCAGACACCTCACCTACAGGGTGAGCGCCGCGTGCGACCGACACGTGAGGAGGCACAGGACCTGAATCTGGTGTTGTGTTGTGCAGGCTGGTCTGGAAGTGGGGTTTCTTTCAAGGAGGTACTGATCGAGATTGAGCAGTCAGGTCAAGCTTAGGGTGGGCTTTTGATTGAAGTAAGGGTGAAAGAGTTAAGTCAGTAAGTAACATTCTTCAACATGAGAACAGAGAGGAACAGGCCTTTCAAGTGACACAGTGAGCTGCAGGGTACAAGCGTGAAAGAATGCTGTATAGAACGGAAATACTTAATTATGTTGGAAATTTTTAAACAGTCAACCATCCAGATGGACTTGGTTAAGCAGAATGAAAGTGTAAACTGGCTAGGGGTAACCAGATTAACATCAAACTCCTTGACCTGCATAAACAAATTAGGGAAACCTCCAGATCCCTTCTTCGCTCAAATCCTCCGCTAATTCTACCTTCTTCAAACACACGTTTTTTGGAGAAGAGAGATAAGACGTTCTAGTCCTCTTTAACCCTTCTCATTTAAAAGAACCCTTGTTTGGGTAGCCTTGTCGGGGATCGCATATGTATACGAGCTGTATAACCATTACTGCATCACGCTGAAGAATAGTTTTCATTATGACTATGGTCGAGGAAAATTTATTAATTAGATACAAAAGAAATCATTTAGTTTTGTTCTTATACTCGTATTTCCTGGATTTTCAACACTCATGGTTTTGGCTAACCGTTTCACAGTTTTGTAGCTGGAACTATAATGGTATTCCTCTTCATTTGCATTTATACAAAACTTACCAGTGAAAAAACTACGCATCAAGTACAAAAAACTAAGTAGCCTGTAACGTCGTGTTTCCAAGAACCATAAATGCTAAAAGCATTGTCGGGAATTACCTTGTATGTAAATAGCATGAGTCACATCAATCAGCACTTGCACATGCGCTCTGATATCGGATTAGTGATAAGCGAAGTTGAGAGCTCGTTATGACAGCCACGTGACGTTGTTTGACAGTGTGTCTGCGTGTTGGCCAGACTGTCAAGCTGTCAACGTGTTGATAACATCTGTCAATAACCTAACCTGACTTGACTTGATTGTATCTTCAACTGTAAGTAACGTACACACTCTTGCCAGTGTAACGTTTAAAGAGCGCTACAATAGCGGACCCGTGGCGGGTTGGAATCGTGCGCGAATCCGGAGCTCATCACGCTGGTGCCAGTTCGATCCACGCAGTTACCAATAACATTTGTAAAGTCACTATGCAGAAACGCTATGTCCTAACTTCGCCTCGTTAAACTAGACAAACCTTTTCACGATATATTTTCGGGATAAATGTGAGGGTTTTAATTTAGAAAGATGTGATGAAAAAAGAATTTAGATTTAGGTCCTATGAAAATTTCTTGCCGTGAGTACGAAAGTAATAGGTTATTTCTCATAAGAGATTTGTATTAATAAACAGGATAGTCGTTATTTGATTATGTAAAGTGGTAAAACAAAAAACACACAGTTTAATGTTAATGAGTTGTCAAGAATTTTTAATACAGTTATGAAATGGTCGAAATAGGAAACCTATACTTAACTCTATAAGATTAAAAAATGAACACTGCCTTAAAAACTTCAAATAGTAAAATCAACTGAGTATTACATTTTTAACTTAGCAAAAGATTCTGAGGTTTCAAACTCTATTCACACGCAAAAGAGGAGTGAATAATTTGCCCCGGTTTGCTCCAATAATATCTAAAGCCCCTCCCTTGGCAGTGACGCCAGTCCGACTTTGTTACGTGACTAAGTGTTGGAACCGTACATCTGCAAACATTCACTTTTAGACATTCCTAATCAAAACATTCAATACAAGGCTGGGTTTTGGATCGACTTAATACTGTGTTGTTAGTGAATTTCCGTTGGAAAAATTAGTTATTTATTCCGTCAGCATGGTAAGCCCAGGACCATGAAATGAGCACCGTTTCTGACCCTCAGTACGTTTCGAGCATTTTTTTAACACTACAATTATATATGTGTGTATTTTTTACGGATCAAATTTTTGTCAAATTTTCATGAAACGTGGTAAAAATGTTCTTTTGTAAATATTTTGGTTAAATTCATTAGCTAGCAAAATTGGACTGCGGGAAATCTCCAATTTGGAGGCAGTTTCACCAAAAAAGTGTGTTTCATTTACTGACCTTAAAACAGTAAACTTCACCCAATTTTGATGAAATTCAATTTTAATATTTGTTATAATGTTACGATCAATACACTTAAAACTATAAACATCCTTTCAATTGTTTCAAAATGGCGTCTAGAAAGTGATCTTTCGCTGTAACCACAGAACGAGTTAACCAAATTTAATGTTATTTTAAAGTGACGAAGACAACGGAAAAATAGAACAAAGCTATTGGACAAAATATTTTAAGAGCCAACTAGAGTGGGTCATTTCTACTTTGCTTCGTCACGTCGCCGTCGGCCCCATTGGTCTTGTCAGCGCTCTCCTAGTAGGACCTAGGAGTTCGATACAGCTGAACCGTTTTACAGCTCAATCAACCGCATACGATTTCCCACACAGATTATCTCCTAGCTAACAGAGTCACACATGTAAGAGGTATAATTTGTTCAGGTTTGTGTTTGTTTTTTCTGCACGAGGCCACTCACTTGCTTGCAATAATGCTATTCAAACTGCCGACATTACATTAGCATTAGCATTGCCTGCGGACAAACTCCCCGGACAAATCACTCGTTTCGAATTATCACTCGATTGTGGATATTAACTTAATTACGACCTACTGGGCTTTTCTGCATTGCTGCCAACTGGGTTTGAAAAGGGTGTTTTAGATGTTCCTTTTCTACGCTCATATTTAAGTACGAACGGTGGAAAGCTGTTTTGAGTTGACTTTTAGTTTTTCATCTTGAGTCTAGTGGGCATTAAGGAAGTCTTTAAGACATACAGTCGTTAAGTTGAATATACAAACTTTTGTTAAGATTTATTACAAAACAGCTGTGCTCATAATTAAACTCTATGTTTTGATTAAACACAAATTTTGTGTTTTAAAATTAAAAGATTTTTAGATCAAGAAAAACAAAGTGTGGTGTGTGTAAAGTCAGTGACTTTAGTGTAGCGAAGATTTAGGATGACTTAGAACAATGCTGCGATTCATAGAAATGACATTTGTCGTTGGTATAGGCAGACACTGGACCAGCAAAGAAGCGTCATAGTACGTGCCACCAGTCTCAGATGAAACCGTTGACAACGTACCTAAATCATGGCCTCCAAGAAGTCCTGATCTTACTCCGTGTGACTTTCTTCTGGAGGATCATTAACATTTGTTTATGTTAACTCGGGAAAAAATCAAATTTGGCGCATTTGAAAGGAAGAATGAAGTTCGTTGTGTCCTTATTACCTCATTAAAAATATTGGTTGTCGCAACATATGGGCTGATGTGGACCATTGTTTGGATGTGTGCAGACTGCAGAGCAAGTAATGTTGAGCATATTGTATATTTTAATTTTTGTAAATACAATTTTAAATTAGGGTGTTTTTAAATCAAGATTTTTGTCCCAACACGTTTAGTTATTTTGATATTACACTTACAAACTCGCCATTTTTTAATGAAAACCCTGTATTATTTATCACTTCGTATGGACCGTAAAGTAGCTTATTTCAAACCCCTCAGAACATCAGGAAACCAAGTATGATAGTTTTAAGTGTTTCGAAAATAGTTTTGAAAAACACCCGAGTTAACTACAACGAAGACAGAAATTAATGCTCTATAATATGCTCTTTATGTGTTTTTGTGCTATATGGATAGTTGTGGTTACTGTTATGGATATGTTGACGTCTATTATAGTAATTCCTGGCAGATTAGCAAAATAATTTTTATATCCAGGTGACATCGAAAATGTATTTCTATGTATTAACTTATTGAACTTATAGGATCCTTGAATAATATAACTATATGACATTCACGTAGTATGTTTGATTCCAAACTAGTAGTGAGGTTGAGGTTGGTAGCAGTGATGTCACTGTTGTTGCATCAGCTGATTTACTGACACAGTTCCCGCCACATTCTTGTCTACTTTACCTTAACCGCGTGTGTTTGACCAACAATTATAGAACAGACAGACTTGACTTGTCGCATTGATTATACGCTTTCTGCTTCTTGCACGACTTAGGAAGGAATGCAGTGGCGCCTGTGTCGGCGTTTATACTTAGTAATGTTAGGTTTCAAGACGTCCTTCAAGGTCCTAGGAGGTCGTCGGAGGACTGATTTGTCCAACGTTCAGAAACGTAATGAAATATATGAACCGAACTAACTGTATTCAGGCGGAAGAGCTTCGTTACCTCAATTTTTTGATAAGGAGGTTAACTATTTGGACACTAAAAGGTAAAAAATCAGGAGCGTTCCTTTCCCCATCAGGAGTTTTACTGGCTATAATAGAGACTTTCAAAATGTCCCTACACTTGTTCCTTTATTTAAAAAAGGTTAATACACTTTGGATTGGATAAAACATAGCCTTTACTGGAAGTTTTAATGTTAGTCCCTACTAAAAGTCCAGTCGGATGCAAACTAACCGGCAAATCATGGACGACATGTCTACTTTGACAAACAAGTTAAAACTAATCCACGTAACCTGACAGTGTCATCATTAGAAGCGACATTCATACTTCACTGCGTATATACTCTCACATGTAAACATCGATCTTCAATGAGGTAATTCTAATGCAGACATTCCCACAGATTTACTCCCGTCTTATATTTCACTTACGCGACGGAAATGTTCGATAATTAGCAGCAGCAATGTGACCTGTTACGTCACATCCAAGATGGCCGCTTATCTTAGGCTTGATTGTTGAATAAAATTACACAGAGTTGTCAGATTCCTGGCATTAATCTCTGTGTCGTGAGCGGTGGTCACGGAGACAGTAGGACAGCCGCGCCTCGCTCCCGATATCGCACGTTATCCGCACGTATACATTTAGCACGTACGTGTTGCACGTGATGCTAAACAATTGTAAGCGTCACTCAGTACCGCAGCTGATCCCATATGTTGACTTTCTTCAACATAACATGATTTAGCGTAATATACACCACAATCAAAAATTTCTGAACTTGAATTTAAAAACTAAAAATATTTTCACTGGTGAAACTCAATCAAATAGGCCACTTACAAGTAAAATGGCAACAATTTGGCGTGCACCCGTAGAATAATTTTTCTGTCAAAACAAACTCGTACCTTGAACATTAATTTTAAACCCAGGTTTTGACTAATGGACCCAGGTCCAAAACTAATTACGCACCCTGAAACGACGATAAATAGTTGGGGATGATGAGAGTTTTCACGAAGATCCTCACATGCGACATACAGTTCTGATGTAGTCTTATGGAATGCTTGCACATTGCATTCCACCACCAGCTGTTCCTATTCCGCATGACACTGATGCTCCATCAGCTGATTTATCAACAATCACCGACCTTGTGCCGACGCACGGTACGAAACTTAAAACAACCACCATTTCGCCCAGACTCAACGTTGAAAGAATTGTGATTTTTTAACTAACCTTTGTAAAGGGAAGATCACTCAGCATAGGCTTACATTTAAAATTTATGACTTTCTTAAATGACCTGTCCCAAGTTACGAATATGAAAATATGCCCAAGGAAGCGTAGAGACATGTACGTAACCACACAACTGCGCTGTTATTTATCAATATTTTAATATATATAAATATTCCAAACTTTTGTTTGACCCTGTATAGCAAATACACTGACAGTGAATCGGTGAGGAACGGCTAAAACGAATCGATAGTGAGAGGATGCCTTAGAAATCATTGGTATGTGGACCCTGACATTTGATTGAACGAGTACCCGCGAACAGGGCACCATCGTGGGGGAGGGTGATACGAGGACTCGAGTGATTTGCTGGATTAGTCTATGGAATAAATGCAGGCGCTATCTTCTCTGAGCGCTGCCTTCCGCAATATTCTCTAATCGTACACACTAACTTATGACGTCACGACATCGGGGTTTTATGCTTTCGATGCGTTCATTAAATTCGACGAACCATTTATTATTTTTAATTTTATCTTATTACCCGAGCGTCAGAGATTTCGACAGCTCTGTATTTCGTGTTTCGTCCGTTATTCCTGAAGTTTAGTTGCGCAGGTGCAGTTATTATGTGTTATGGAGATTATTAAACATGAAAATTTCTTTGATTTTGTTCAACGAGATGAGTATTTCCATTGTCTTTCGCTTAAACCTATTCGGAAATGTATAATCGTGTCTATTATTTATCAACTAAACTGCAACGTTTAAACCCACTAGAACCGTTTGGAAAATCCCATCTGAACGCTACGTGGACTCTGGTCTACGGGCGTAAAAGTACTATATATTTGCGAGCGGCTAGAAACTAAGAAACCTCGTTTCAGGTATAAAAGAGTTTTTAGTAGCTTTGTGACGGTTTGCAAGCCAACAAACCCTGTTCTCGTGTGATTAATTTCTCTATCACAATTTTACATGTTGCGAAACAGGATATCTGGTGTGGATTCGAACAATTCATTTTTGAAATTCATTTTTATTTCGATTAGAGCTCTAAAAGAACTGTATTTCCACTTGTTTCATTGTGGATTTTCTATACAATTCGGAAAATCTGTTTCAATCGGCCCTAAAAATTAACCAATTGCTCATTTAAAAGTTTAAAGCTCCAAGTAATACTATTTATTGCGGTGGCGTTTGTTGACCTGCATCATCACTGGCATTAGGCATGTTCAATAAACCCAATTTCCTTTCGTCCTAAGATGTCGGCTCATATAATCGACACGCTGGGCGCACTGTTTACGGAACTACAGGTTAAGTAACCAAACACAAATGGAAAACTCCTGTCACGTGAGTCCCGTGCGTCCTCTGGGGCTGAGTGGGCTCGCGGTCCATGAGATAGAGAGAGAGAACGGTGCCGGAGCCAGGTGTGAGGTGCGAGGTGGGATGCGCTCCCACAAGAGCCCTACTTAGAGTTTCCCAGAACCTTAGCTCCTACACTGACTCTGGCAGTACTTTCCACCTCCGCCCACGCCACCCGCACTTCCTCTTCCTAACTACCGAGTCCAAGTCTTTGTCAACTCTCTTCACCACTTTGAAAATATGGTCTTTGGATATAGAGAAGTGTCAAAGTACAAAGACTTTAGTTTCCTGTAAACAGTTTGTATAATAATAGTATATTTCATCACTAGGTCCTAAAGTGACACTTTTTGACACGATGTCAAGTTAAAATGGCCGAGGTTCAAAAAGACACTTTCTGGCCGAGTGATGAACGATATTTTTTTTCACGATGCAAATAATAATGAGAAAGAAATGTCAATACATTTTTTAATATTATAAACAATTAATTAAGTAAACATTGTTTGAGCTCAGCAGTCTGAATTATAATGTTTTGAAGAAACAGCTGTTACACTGATTTACTATGCGTCAGTGTTAAATTTCAAAACAATAAAAACCAACTCGTTAACCAGCTGATGTCCATGCCACAAAAAGATCATTAAAATGACCTTTTTCTCCCTAGGGAGAAAAAAAATCATCACAACAATATTTTATTTACCTGGGTGTAAAAGTGACACTTTAGCACTGTCAATACATGTGACTAAAGCAGCTGTTTTCAGAGTAGAATGACAAAAAACCTTTTGTTGCAATTAAATGCATATTTATTTATTTTAAATAATACAATATCAATCAATGCAATCGTTATACCCTGAACGCAAAGCATATAAGTGCTTTTTACTGAATTTGTATCTCTTAAATGCCTACAACCAATTCAGTTCACTTTTGGTATCCTTCTTGTTAATGCTACTTTAAACACTAAAATAATAATTTTATTTAACATTCTAGTTTTTTAATGTAATTAATTTAAAGTTCTATTACAACAATATTAATTTACTTTTAAAGCAAACTATGGTTACTATATTAAAAAAAAACCCATTGGTAGGACGATGGTGCATTACTGAACATCAGTCGAAAAACAACCGAGATATGCTCAAAAACGTAGCCAACCTTCCGTTCAAGCGCACCAAAGAAGACCATTAGATTTTAATTACATTTTGAATTTTAAATGGGTGCCACTTTGAAAACTAGAATGTTGCAAAACTTGTATGTTTACACAGTTGTAGGTTAGCATTAATACTAAGTATACAAAATTTGAACTAAATCGGTTTAGTCGTCCAGGGTTTCATCCGGCTATTTAGTATAAAAATGACACGCAGACGTACAGAAATTAGCAAATTTGGCACCCATGGTTTTATAAATCTTACACAAAAGAACACAAGCCCAAATCTTTTCAAAGAGTTCACGAACACCCTGTACGTAGTATTTGGGCCTATGGGGTATCCATTAAAGCTCCGCTTTACCCCCAATAACTTGACCACAGTGCGTAATATTTCACCAATTTAGTAGTCGCTAACATGTATTTATCTTTAAGGCACCGAACATTATTAGCGTTTACATGTATTCTATCCAAGCAAAGAAAATTAATCATGACAGTGAGATTGAACGACTGCTGAGTTCTGATGATGGGCTAGTTCGTTTTCTAATGTTCTGTGATATTTTTTAGGTTACTTTTCACCTGAAGACGGCAACAGATTGCAGATCCCGAAACGTCGTGATCATCTTGCTCACTAACGATGGAAAATGTCCGCAATAATAGTTTAAACTCTGTTGATAGGTTGTATCGCTGTGCATTTCAGTAATTTGAGCTATTTTCAACGATTTAAATGCATTTTAGACTGGATCTCCCTAGAATCCTACCATGTTTGTTTCGTAATTACTAGTTTGTTTAACCTTCACTAATACAACTTATTAAATAAAATATGAGGGTAGAGATACCTATTTAGGACCTTGGACAGATGTAGTTAGAAAATGATACGTGTATAATTTCGTTAATTCTCTTTCTATTGATACGACTATGTACGTTTTCTATTATTTTTTGAACTAGTTTTCGTGCCATGACACAAAACAGATTATTTATAAAAATACTAACTTTTTTATAAAATTACCCATATTATTTTTACGTTAGTTTTATAAATTTCATCATTTACCCTGGAATAAAATTAATATATTTACAATAAACTTCTTGCTTAAATGTATTTAAAATTTAATTATAACATATTTAGATCTACTAAAAGATGTTGCAGCTTGATAGCTCAATTACTTATCCCCATTTTTCTATTAATAGTATAGCCTACCTATCCATAAACCCAATTTTTAGAAATAGTTTAAAATATTTTACACACAAACAATGCACACGAAAACAGCCTTGTTACACACGCACAGCGCACTTGCTCGGTACGGGCACTACGCACTGCACTGCACTGCTCACTGGCGTTGCCACGGCACGACTATCAACACTGAACAGCTGACTGCCCGGCACCCAGCATCAGCTGACTGCTGAGCTGAGGCCCTCGTGGGGACCCGTCCTTCAGGGAGAGGGCTGGTTTGCAGCCACGCATCTACGCAGTGGTACAAGTAAGCGTGAAGTACCTACTGCTGACGAACATTGATGGTAGAGCATTCCTTAGATTTGTATGAAGAGAAGAAATAAGAATAGGGTGTTTAAGTAAGCCGAAACCTTGCCGGTAAAGCCATTATATCTGCAGGAGCGATGAATAATATACGGAGTGTTTGTTAATAAAAACCCTGCCCAGGTGTTAGATTTTAGATTGAGGGGGTAAAGAGGCCAAGGATTGGTTACTCATATGTATATCTGATTAACCATATTGCGCTACCACCGGAATGAAATACAGTTTGGGTTAAGGAGTGGGAAGAACTAGGCTCGGCTGACCAGACGATCGTGAGAGGTCAAGCGAGGCTACTGACTCAGGGGACTAACGCCCAAGACATAGGGGGCACAAGGCAAGCCTCTCCAGAAGTCGCGGTCTGCTCTGCTGCTGATCTGATCCAACCTCCACTAGTAACGGAACATGTTCAACATCCGGACAGCTACAAAGCTGCCCAGCAATTGCGTGAACCGTTATTTTTGTATGTACACCAGTGTAAACTAATCTGAGTAAGAACTAACTAGACAGATATACCTGGGGGAAAGACCCTGCCTAACCCTGGGATATGATTATGTTTTTAATTTTTATCTCAGGGAATTAATCTCAGTTAATTAAATACACTATTATTTGATTAATGAACCGAAAGGCTAGCTTCTTCAACGTACATGATTGGTTGAAAAGGCAAAGTTTGTAGCGTTTAGGGATGGCATATGACAAAAAATGACTTTAGCGAACCCGTGGCGGGTTGGAATCGTGCGCGACTCCGGAGCTGATCACTCCGCTGGAGCGGGTTCGATCCCCGCAGTCACTACTTACATTTGTAATGTGACTTTACGATAACGCTGGTAAAGGTCGAGGTTGAGTGGTAGAGAGGACTTTGTAGTCCTAACTTTGCCTCGTTAAACAAGACAAACTTTACCTTTTACCGTTACTTCTTGTACGTAGAACGACTACGACGCCACGAGGACTTAGAGCTCTGAGTGCAATTCGACATTATGCCTGGGAGCCAAGGTCTGTTGCGTTCTCATTCATTGCTCTGCTTGCTGAGTTTGCAACGCGGCCGGAGGTTCACTAAAAAGATTCACTCTGCCAGGAATAATATTTCTTACGTTAGAGGACGATTCACTACTCTTAAAGAATGCTTCAATTTCATTCTTATTCTTCCTTATGTCTGTGAATTTTTGATCTGGCGATGTTAACTTATCATCACCTTCTAATCATTTTAAAATCACGTGCTTTTAATCTATGTCAAAGTAACATGATTAAGTTTTTGCGACATCTCACGGCCTTTACTGAACGGAAGCACCGATTAGCAATAAAGAATGCACGCTTTACAGACAAGTAGAGACTTGAAACAGGACCTAAATGACGCGGTCACAGCGCCGGATTACTGGACGTGTCGGAGTGGCGAACGGCCGGATTATAGAGACTGTACTGTATACGTTATGTTAGCTGAGGCAGGAAAATCTACATAGTTTAGCAGCCCAAGCACTGACAGTGCAGCGAGGGAATTATTTTAAGAGTCTCAAGTAGAGCTCTGACGCACGCGCAAGTTTGTTCGTTCTTGAAAATTGTCATTGACATCGGACAAGCTCAAGCATGTTGAGCCGAGTGGGAGAAACACGACGAGAGATGACAACGCTCGCAGCGTTATCTGTGTTTGGGCTGCCGCAACTATGTTGGATTTTCTACCCCAGTCGTGTGGCATCTATTTCCAATCTACCCACTATAACATTATCTTTGGTTCAGTTGATGGTTCATTAATCGGTTCCATTTTCTGCAGATTCGCAGTTTGTGACGAACGACAACAATATCTATTCAAAAAATATTTACTAAAAGACTTAGAAACATACAATATACAAAATATTTTTCGTATACTATATTTAAAGTATCATAGTCGTGTATCAGGTATCGTAGGATTGTACTTAATAATTTATTATAAACCCAAAGGAGAAACGCCCTTTTATACAACCTTAAAAGGAATTATTTTGGTAAATACAAGAAGCATTAAATCCTCCCAAGGAAAAATGTGGTTTAGTAAGATTTATTATACTCGTAGCATAGCCTTTAAAAATTAAGAAATAATTACGGTACTTGCAACCTTTATTTTAAGGTAGGCAAATTCTACTTTGAGAACTAGGCTTGCCCAGCTATCGTGTCCGAGCAATTATGCTAAGAGCACGTAAAACACGTCCAACAGTTTTATTTATAGAACATGAAATAAACTAATCGAAGGATTCATGAAATCCAGCTAAAGAATGAATATAAGAACGATTAAAGTGGGTCGAACTGCAACATCTGGAATGTAGGCCAATGCTGACGTGTACGAAAATTCGGCAGGGCTAGCCGCATCGGGGTGTGTTGGGTGGGGTGGCGGGGGGTAGTAGAGGGGGTTGTTTAGTCATATAACGTAGCAGTGACGTACTTGAACCCTATATTTAGCTTAATGATTTCACAGATTGTGTTACGTAATGAATGAATGAGGAAAACCGTAGATTGGACTCTGTGCCAAATAAAAGTATTCACGTACCGTAGATGAGAATGACATTGGGTCTACTTCTTTGCTTTGATGGTGTCCTCGCTACCCGCTATTGTCGTCTTTGCAAGTGACAGCGGGCTCTTACACAAACAGATGTCTGCATTTTGCAGCTCCCCGTCGACAGGAATCACGTGAGAGCTAGTTCTTGGCTTAGCGATAGTTTACACTAGATCTGTAACTCCTACATTGAATAAATTTTGTGAAACTCAAATTATGATTGAAAATATCAAATTAAGTTTTACCAATGACGTATGTTATAAGAAATTGTTGCCTGCGTAAACAATAAGCATCTACTTATTTTCCTTGATCTTATAAATATAAACTAAGCAGCTAATGCTTTTAAACAGTTTTGTATTTTTGGAAGTGTATATTCAAACTATACATTAGATAAAATATTGATTCACAAAATCTATTAAAAAAATAATACAAATTCGGAATTTGAAATAAAAGATAAGCTATCGAATTTACTTTAGATATGTACTTTAGTTTACTTTAATAATTATTTTTAATTCTATAAAATATTGCTCTGAAGTAAAAAGTTATAACTACAAGAGCGCCTTCAGTTTAAGTATAGGCAGTTCCCGCAATACAGGCATGTAAGCGTATCACCCTTAACGCCGTGAGTGGGGTTAACGTGAACTAGATATTTTTATGATGCATCCTTTAGTCGCTGTAATTTGCAATTATTATTATGAATAATGTTTTATCATGCACTGATAAGTTTTATTTCACTTTTAAAACACAACGTTGTTTAATTAATTTTAACCATTTTTAAATACTATGCCAACAAGAATTGGCTTGTTCTCATAAAAGAAAAACAATGTCAGTTTGTTTACAACTTAAGTAGCTAATTTTAGTATCAATATGAGGGAGTTAATGCGTAGATTTTATTTTATTTTAATTTCAGTTATTTGTTTTAAAACCTTTACAACAGAATTATTTTTTGTGCAAGAACAAAGGAAAAACAATCACAACAAACCAAAAAACCAAAACGTTGGAAATAAGAGTTGTAAACGAAAGACCTTATTCAAAAACCAGGCTGAAAAACCGCCGTATGTATGAATGTGCGAATTTCCTTTCATGTATAACTATAATTCGCTAATTGTAACTCTTATTCGTTTCGCTCACAGCTACGCTTTGGTCTTTGGTCTCAGCTTCGTTGTCATCCTTTGTTACTACTGGCATTACGAAGCTCAAAGTTTCACTTCAACCTTGGGCTTCAGATTTGCGTGTGGTCTTTTACTGCAAATTTTAATACATATCTTGAAGGGAAAACAAATTTCAATTTCAATAAAACCGTAAAAATTGTTCTGACGTTAAAGCAAAAAATCACTAGTATTTTAAAACAACGCAACAGATTTTAGCAAAAAAAGAAATAAAAGTTGTATTTTTATGTATATACTCGTATGTATGTACTATAAAAGTAGTTAATTGTCTTTTGTTGAGTACCAACATTACAAGTAGCCTTGTGTGAACACATCATTTCAAATAGTAACTACATACAGTATAATTCAACTATTTTCTATGAATAAGAGGCTATTTTGCATCTACTTAGCTAGATTGTATTACTAAGAAAATTGAAGACAAAATGTGTGGACTCAAACCCAGGTGATTATGCTCACTTGCCAGGTGATTATGCTAACCTCTACACCATCCGGCCCACCTATTGTGCCTTCAGATTTAGCAAGTGAGAGACCTAGGTTCGAGTCCTGGTTTGGTCCACCCATTTTGTCTTAAATTTTCTTTAGTAACAAATAAGCTATTTAGCGTTTATACAAATTAAGAACTAGCTAGCTTGTATGACAGTAACAATGTAATGTACAGTAACCTTTTAAGAAACGTTAAAAGATCTCTGTTCTACAATACTTTTGTAAACTTTGAAAATAATATGGAATTTATAGGTACTCCTAATGAGTAGAATTCATTACAATAATTTACAAAATAGTTGGTAGTGAATATAAATGGGTTGCTTAGAACAAAACAAGATTACACGAAAGAAAGAAGAGAAAAAATTGTCCTCATTTTGGCAAGCGTGATAATGTTTCACTTAAGAAACCTAATATCATTTAAGCTTGGGTAGCTTTATTAGATGTTTTTCATGCAGCTGGAATAAGGATTTATTAACATTTATGAATGAACTTCCTTTATACGCTTTGCTGGTTTATTTATCAACATGTTCTATGTATTTTAAGTTTGGGTTTTTTTTTATTATGTTTGAAACTATTATGTATTTCATAACCCTCAAACAAAACAAAAGGTGCCCAGCAAAAGTTATTTTAGACAAACAGGCACATTCAGACCCTTTCTTTGATTTACATATTGCAACAATCACTAGATGACTCCTTGTGATGTACAAAGCCACAACAAAAGGAACTGTGACTCCCTCCACTTGTGTGACGGTCACCTTTCCAAAACCTTGTGGACTGTGCAGTATCAGCTCCTCATGACTACCTAGTCAGTATCTGTCTTATTAGTTATTAGTACCTGCTCAGAT
This sequence comes from Matsumurasca onukii, assembly GCA_018831715.1. Lineage (NCBI taxonomy): Eukaryota > Metazoa > Arthropoda > Insecta > Hemiptera > Cicadellidae > Matsumurasca > Matsumurasca onukii. Next base: position 67,421,374 of record CM032062.1, on the reverse strand, counting down.
TACTTTATACTGAGGTACATCAAAATGAGTAAATTACACAATTATTAATCAGTTTTGTAGCTTTCTGGACGTTGGATACGCTCCGTTCCCCACCAGGGGAGGTTGGATCAGATGTCGATACGAGGGGACGCAACAGCACGGTAGGCTGCAACTTCAGGAGAGGCTTCACTATTTGGGGGGGAAGGTTTTCTGGTCAGCCGAACCCAGTCCCATTCCTCTCCCGAATCCAGACTTCCTTTCATTCCGGTGGTAGCGCAATATGCCAAATCAGTTGGGCAGGCATGCAGGGTAACCAGTCCTAACCACTTGATCCCCTCAATCTAACATCCCCTTCACTTTATTTTAGTACTGTCCAATCACATTCCTGCCAGGTTGAAGGAGAAGAAACAAATATTAGGGTTACTTTTACTAAGTTTTGGTTATACTTCTGATACTGATGGTTGTGTGCAGAAATCCACCAGATAGATGATGGGAAGAATAAACGTAGTACCCTTTAAATATTTCTGTTTTTAAAGGGTATATTATTTAAGAGTACTGGGTTAATTATTTCCATCATACCTCATTTCAGTAACCCTCAGTGGATTTGTTCTTATACACCCGTTCAATGTACTTTTGTAAACGGACCCATCAAGTAAAGCCATAGCAAACATTTTTTCACCTTGCTATAGAAATACATTATCTAGCCGTATCAAATCCCTTAATTGTAGAACAGAAAGTGATAATATTAATGATCTTCAGCAGTACACATGTTTTCTTTCAGTTAACTCAAAAACAACCCGCTATCAGCTGATTTCTATACTAAATTCATGTATGCCAAGTTTCAAGTGCAGCAGGCTATTACAAAAGATCAAATTCATCAATTTTACATAAAACCAAGATTTTTGTGGACTAACTGAATTTTATTGATTGTGAAAAGGAAATGAGTAATCAAACCCCGAATGTTTTGGGGGAATTGCAACAAGAGTGCATGAAGAGAGAACAAGGAAGTAAAGAAGAGTACTAAATAATAAATTACAAGTCAGAAGATTTCAGCAGAGACCAAGCAGTAATACATTGAGCAAACAACGCCCGCACCTGAAATAAAACTTCCAGAGTTCCTTCATATTCCTTGTACTGCTAAATAAAGTGTAAACACTACCTGATTCCTACCAGAAATGTGGGAATACTCGTTTTCTTATATTTCGAGTTGAGTTTCATACAAGTTGCTTGTAAGTATTTAGGGTAGCTATATAGTAGCCATTTTGTGTTATATAAATTTTCACAATTGTAAAAATACATAAAATTTTATAACACACAAAAATTAAGGATGAAAACATAAAATAGGATGGGTAAATATAAATAGGATGAAGGAAAAAGGCTCTAAACATGTTCTGTTTACCAAATTATTTTGCAAGTACCATTTTGTTTTTCACACATTTTTATTTTCTATTATTGATTGATAGGTACAGTATTGATATACTATTATTTGAACCGTTTCAAATTTGTTAGGATGAATAATAATTAGATCATAAATGATTAGAAATTATAATTAGAAGGGACACTTGAATTTATTTTGATAATCTTGCTTTTCCCAATTGAATTAACCACGCATCAAGAACATTTGACAAATTAATTTAAGAAAACACTGTGTTGCTGAATGTTGGCTTGCAGATTATAACTTAACCAAAATCACTGCGTTTTATTGTAATTTTTCCCCTATTATAACCATTATTGACTAACCATGTATTCAGTTCACCATTTACTGATTATTAGTATTCGTGTTTTCTTTGTTAATAAAAAAATAATAACTTCCATGTTAATACAAATTTGGAAAAAATATTTGTTGAGCATTGATGCATTTTAACGTTGAAATGAAATATAGTTTCCTTTTCATGGATTTCCCCTTCTTTTGGGAATCTCGTAGGGCACATTTGAGTTACTTATACATGTAAAATGAGTTATTATATTTTATGAATTGTGTTTGTATCTACGTGTCTACAGTTTGAGTTTGACACATCAATTTAACTTAGCTATGATTGAAGGTTTTAATGTATGTCGCTAGTTAACACACTCAGGTTTTGGCTGTGAACTGGATTGAGCCTTTTTATTTGTTACTAATAGATAATCAAATCCTCATTTTATTGAGGATTGAAAAGTGCCATCGGTGCTTATAAGTAACAATAGAAAGTGAAACGTTTAAGGCAAATATAAAAGTCAATGTCAAGCGAATGTTGATATTTAATTTTCCACTTGAAGAAAAACAGTAGTGAAGCTAAGTAACTTCCTGGTGTAAGGCGTCCAGTGATCTAATATTGCAGTTTGTATGCAGTGCAATAAGAGTCAACTTAATGTTACCTGGATTGGCTATTCAATCAAACCAATGATGTGCTATATGACACCACCTCAGCCTTCGAGATGGCAAATCCCCTTCTTTATGTCTGGTAATAAGAGCTTGCATCCTCGGAACATGCAATTATTTGCATCCACACCATTGCGAGTGGCTACGTTGAGCTCTTTACAAAGCATGTCACGTATTTTTATTTAACCATGTCTCATTACTAATTCATTCTCATTTACACGTGGTAGTGATTTCCATGGTAAGTAAGCAGATTGAATTTTATTACATTTATGTAAATAAACTTAAGTACGGACATTTCAAGAATTTCCTTCATCAACAACTTGTTCTCTATTTCCATACAAAGAAGAAAATATTATAATCTGTTTATTAGAGCACACAATAAAACATGGAAGTACCCAGAAAAACATATTAATTTCACAGGACTAGTATCGGAAATAATTCCATTGTCAAATGAGAAATGAAAATAATCTTTATTCACATATTGTACAAAATACAATGAATGGTGTCAAACAATTCGTAATTACTAGTATAAAGATAAGGAGAGAGACAAGAGAAAGATAGGCCCAGTTTAACAGAAAAGCTCACTGATTGAATATAAAGGTCTAGTCAAAAAGTATATTTTAAGATTGTTTTTAAATTATATTAAATTTGAAGTGTTCTTTAATAGTTTTGGTAAAGCATTAAAACATTTAATTCCTATATAATTTATGTTTTCTTTTTTTAAATCTTAATCTATGTGATGGTATTGCAAAATTAGTTCTGTTTCTAGTAAAATATTGATGAAAATCACCAATCAGTGAGATAGAGTCTTTGGTTTGGACGGTGTATAAAATACATTGCTAGATATAATGCGTGTAAACAGTCAAAATATTTATTTCAGGAAATTTTTCTTTTACTGAAGCTTGCCAATCCAGTTTTAACATTATGCGTATTGCACGGTTTTGTGAAATCAAGAGCCTATTCATATTACTTTGACATGTTCCCTCATATACACATAATCCAAATGCTAATTGTGAATGAATATGTGCAAAATATACCAGTTTTAACGATTCTAGTTTACAAAATTTTGACAATTGATAAAGGGCGAATAAACCTGAAGAAATTTTATTAGCTACGTGTTTTATTGTGTGTTCCAATAATTTAACAAGTAACCCTTTATAGTGAACTCGTCCTTTCAAATATCATCTGTTTGTAGAATATTGGTTGAAAACTGATTTCCCAACCGTTAAAATGGTTTTGTAATGTTTTCCCTATAAAAAATCAGAAGTTTTGTAACTTTTTTTTTTAACACTAATTAAACTCAGTTATAAAACTTAAATACATTCAATCTTGACTAACAGTAATTTATTGACTCCTGCTAATTGCCTTTCTCACTGCATAAAGAGTTTTAATTCAATTGAATTTGTCTGTGGGGTTTCAGAAACTTATTAGTATATCAAATTAAATGCTGTCCCAATAACAAGTAACCAAACTAATACGCTGCTATCTTTCGGGTTTCAATAAAAACAAGTCGAAACCAGCTTGCTGATTGGCTGAAATATTTAATTTGCAGCTGAAAATTGTACACTAATGGTAAATTTGCATTGACATAGTTTGCAAGATCATCCTTGCCATGCGGATCAAGTGGATTCATGATTGGGACAGATTACGAGTATAATCTATGTAATGAGACTTGTTTAGATTATTTTGTATCCATCAATTTCTTTCCTTTTAAAGATCCCTGTAAAAAAGTTAAAACAACAAAACCATAATTCTGTTTGGAGTTTAATGAATGACCAAGTCAATAAGAATGAAGAACCAGTATTTAGATGATCACTAATCAATCAGTTAAACAAGTTGAAAAGTGGGTTTGATCAAAAGTTAATATTATTCAACTGCCATTTGCAGAAAACTGCCTTAACCTGATCAAAGCAGACGTTTCAATCATAGAACTCTGGTTATTTCCACTTTCATGAGTTGAACTATTGTTTACGTTTCTTAAGATATATTTTTGCCTCTCAAAAAGTAAAAGCATTACGGACACTAAATTGTAATAAACAAAAAAGACAAATAATTTGTTAAGCAAAAATATAGTTTTGACACAAGCCAGTTAACTGAGAACCAAAATTGTTTGTGTCATTTTAAAACTGCACTATTGGCATGTATTTCAAAATAATTGGCATTTCATTTCCGATAGGCTATCACTCTGTAATTAAAAAATAACCCAAAGTACCGTTGGAAGCTGGACTTGTGAATAAAATACTGTCGATTAAGAAACCTTTTCGGCATCCTAAATTAATGTTTGACAATTTTATCATACTTGCTAAAAAACAATCATATTTAAAAAACTGTCTTCAAATACAGTCTTGTTTATATGTCCGTCAAACACAGGCCAGCAAAATGCAGGAGGATCAAAAACAACAAACAATAAGAAAGCATAAAAAACTCTTAAAATTTTCCTAAATCTAAATTGAAAACAAACCACGACAGTAACAGTGCAGTTATAAGTGATTCACAAAATAAATCCCTACTATCACAACCACGTTCCCAAACAGCAAAAAATTATTTCTTAGTTTTTTTTTCTATATTTTACAGATCATCTCTATAAACTGACATGTTTTTAGTTCCAATAAACTAAAAGGTAAACAATTAATTTATTAAAAAAATAAAAGATTAATTTATAAAAAACTTTTATTTTGCAAAGGGTGTAAATTTAAATATGTCAGTTCAAAGAAAAGATTTTAAGAGGAATTTTAGGTATAAAATAAAATAACATCTTTATTTACAAATTCTTAGGAGAATTGTAATGGCGTCAAATAAAAAAGAATTTTATACTAAAAGGCTTGATGTTTACACACATTAATACAGTCTGCACTGCCTTATGTTCAAACAATTCTTCTAGAGAGTAGAAGGGATGTTCCTCCAGCCACTTTCTCAGGGTTGATCTGAACTGTCAGACTTCCAGCTTTTGCATTTCCAGAGGTAGTCGGTTCTGAACTTTTCTTCCAATGTATGTTGGCTTTCTTTCATACAGCGTCATGTGGTGGGATGGGAGGTGATAGAGATCAGCATTTCTTGTGTTGTGTTGGGGTATGGTCTGGTTTTTTTAATTGACGCCTTTTCAAGATGGGCAGCATTATCAAACATCAGCACTTCAACGTGCCATAGCTTGCTCATCAGACATCTAACAAATTTCAGATATAGCATTTTCATTGTGTAACCACAAATGACAAATCACTATTTTGTCAATAAAATATTCAAGATTTAGTAATTGGTAAGAATTTTATTTTCATTACTGGTTTAACCCATTGATAAATGATCAGCAATGGTCAAAACCAGTAATGGAAATAAAATTCTCACCGATTACTATATCTTTAATAATTTACTACTTTTATTTATATAGCTTGTATACACTCCAATATTGGTATTAACAAAACAAAAATACACAAACTGTCAATTTCAACAGTGAGTTTTCTTGGCCTAACTTCCTTAAGCTGCATTCCTTTTGAAATATCAACTTGTATTCGAAGAACAATTTGAGACAATGTGCGGGGCTAAGACAGAGAGAGGTGTTAAGTTGCTCACACAGTAGAATCACCTCTGACACTTCTTTACTGACAAACCCTTTGATACAGTATACTGTGAACAACAGGAAAATATACATTACAATTGTAGTTTTCCCAAGTTAAGTACATTTTGTGGTCCGTTACGTAAAACCATTTTATCAAAATGGTCAGTAGCTGAAAGACTTTTTAATATTAGTCACAGATTAAATCAACTCAACAGTTGAAATCTAAATTTTTATTTTGGAATTTGAAGTCATATTACATTGCATTATTTAGCCTATTTTTATATTAGTAGCACAATCATAACATGATTATAAACTGTTAGTAGAGTGGTTATCACTTGAAATGCAGCACTATAGTTTTCAAAGCCAGGTTGAAAAGTAAATACTCCTGCAAACACAAATAAATATTTTCAAACGAAGGCTTAACAAATAAATATGTCTAGCGCGCAAAATACTGTAAAGAATATTTTGTAATCAAACTATAATAATTACTATTGGTTCACAATAGTAAATACAACACGATACTCGTATATACAAGGTGTCACAAAACTTTGTAGCGTCTTATGCTGAACCGGATTTTACATACAAAATTAAGTCGAAAGTGTCCTGTAAAATTTTTTTTATTTTGGCTTAGTTTAACCGTAATCTGCCATTTTGTAAATTTTGGAAAATAATTAATAATTCATAATTTTTGAGATCTGAAACTTGGTATAAACCTTCATTGTTTTCCTAATAACATTTTTCTAAAAATATTTTTTATCTAACTTATCAAATTTAAAACTGGTGGCCATTTAAAATTTTCAAATGAAATAGAATCAAATAGAAATTTGACTTTGAAATGTTTAAATGGCAGCCATTTTGAAACTGTATAAGTTAGATAAAAAGTATTTTTGGAACATGTTATTAGGAAAACAATTAGTATTTTTACCAAGTTTCACAAAAATATCTCAAAGGGGTTTTGAGTTATTATTATGTTCAAAAATTTACAAAATGGAAAATTACGGCTAAACTAAGCCGAAATAAAAAAATGTTACTGAACATTTACGATTAACTTTTGTATACAATCCGGTTCAGCATAGCACGCTACACGTTTTTGTGACACCCTGTAAAATTACAACCATTTACTGCTTAATTATATTCCACCTGTTTAATGATATTTGATACTTAAACTGGAATGAACACATAAATAACCTTCAAAATTATCCACTTCACTTTAAAGGTATAATTCGACCATTTTCAAAATTAGGATGTAAACCACTTTCTTTCCAATGCTTCTATAGCTATTTTTACCCTCAAATGACATTTTCCATTTTACTTTAAGGATCTTCTTCATTAAAAAATCTTTAAAATATTTTTACTACAAAAAAGAGAAATGAAATACAGAGAAAATAAATCAAGAAGAGAACATTGCAGAGGCATTTTTAAATCAAACAAAGTATTAATAGTGCCAAGTATTTACTATGATTATGAAACTGTACTGTATATTATAAATGAAGAGCTATTAGTTCAAAATTCAACCAATATTTATAACACAAGACCAAAATGTTTATTTAACATTTACAAAATTATCTCTATGGTAGAAAAAATATACATGATTTTCTGCCAATTGATATACCTTATGACCCTGTATTTTGTAATAGCTATAAACTTGAGGTGTTAAGTATGTAAAAGTTGGGTCTAAAGATTAAGTGATGAGGGTGGAGGGGGGAGTTTGTGGAGTCACTTGGCAAGAGGGGTGGTGGGGGGAGTACAAAAACTCAGGGTGGTCAATTCAAGCAACAATGTTCTGTCTGACAGCTTTCCTGCTTCTTATTTCTTCTACTTACTCCTCATTTGTTCCTGAAGGTACGCCTATTATTACTTACTTGTTTAGTTTTCACATTGTGGGACTATGTATTTATTACATAACAATAATTTGAAAATTAGAGGGATGTTATAGTTTAAGGTAATCCTTGTGATAAAATATATAACATAAAAACATCCTTGGTAAACAATATTTTGTACATAGACATTTGTAGCTAAAAATTTATATTTACAAAATATTGTTTACCAAGGGTACTTTTCTATATATATATTTATAGTATTTTAAAACTGTTGAAGTATTTTGAACACTTTAAATGATTTACCTTTTTGATGAAATTATTTACTTTCTATAAAGGTTTTAAAACTCGAGAGAAATTTGAAACACTTTTGTTCATGCATGTTGCTTTTGTCTAATACCAACAAACATGTTAAAGTTTAAATTAAATTCAATATTTTTTATTGGTTTGTCTTATGAGGTTATAATTTTTACATCATTAGACAAGAACAAACTTATTTTATTACAATAGCATTAGACAAATATTAAATTACATTTTTATACAAAAAGTTCACAACATGCATAAAACAGGATTGCTCTTTTATATACTAAGTATCAGCACTTTTTAGTTATGTTTAAGCTATTTGTTTTGTTTTTTTGTTGCTTAATACATTTACATAACTCCGCTTGGTGCTTATAAGTATAAGGTATCAAAATCAACAATATACGAAATTTTCATTGATCTTTTATGAAAATGAAACAAATTTAATAAAGTTTCTGGTATCTCCATTAATTACATTTTCACTAGCTTCCAGGTGAAAAAGGCAGAGATTATAGAACCAGGTCTCTCAGATTATACAGCCCAGTTAATCATAGTGCCTCTTGTGATCAAATCATTTAACAACAGAACGTTTCAAAGAAAAAAAAATCTCAATTAAAAATATCTTGCAATTTAAAATTGAGTTGGAGGTGGAAAGTTAGGACAGTTTTTATCTAACTCCATATGAGGAAGAGGACTGTTTTGTAAATTCATTTTACAACACTTTTCTCACTATATTTATCACTTATTTTGTATCTAACTTCAACTAACTTAAGTAAAATGCCCCTACATAAAATTAGTAAAAATAAAAACGAGTTGGCTAAATGATGAAGTTGTTTTTAAATTAAGCGTAAACTTATTAATCTAGCAAAAGAAAAACAGACAGGTTTACGTCTGTTGTCAGGAGGGCGAACGATTTACAAATCTTGGAGGCAAATTTAAAAGACGAACTTGACAATCTGAATTCTTGGTTTTATGCGAATGGGTTGAAACTAAATGAAAGTCAAACTCACCTAGTGCTTTTTGGGCATCAGACTCCTAACATTAATTTTCAGCTAAGTAAAGCACAACATACTTAAATTTTAGGCATCTACATTGACTCAAAATAGACTTTTACAAATCTCATAGAAATAATAGCAAAAAACAAAACCCAGCTTATTTTTCTGTGCAAGTTTTGTCAAATTCAATAAACTTTAAAGTTTTGAAAAAGTCTATTTTTTACTTTTGAAGAAGTTTTGACTTATGGTTTAATTGTTTGGAGGGGTAAAGTGCCTTAGACAACTTTAACAGGATATTTCTCATACAAATAAGGCTTTAAGAATTATTCATAAAGTGCGGTTTCTGGAGCATTGTGAAGAACTTTTTAAGCAATAAAAACTATTACGTTACCAAGTTTGTACATTTTGAAATATATAAATTTTATTCCAAAAACAAGGACAGTTATATTGACAGAACAGAAAACCCCAGCAAGATAATTTTTATTCCAATCCCATTTCACTCAATGTCAAAATTTCAGAGACCACCTAAGTATTTATTATGTAAAGTAACAAACAGATTTTTGAAACTAAATAAAGAAATAACTCAAAGTAATAAGTATTTATCCAGGACCAAACAGTATCTAACAAAAAATGCTTTTTATTCATTAAGTGACTTTTTAAAGAAAAAAATTTTTGGTAGTTTTTAATCAATTTTCAAGTATTGTTTTTGCTGTTGTTTTTTTTTCCTCTGTTACTTAATATAGTTAATCCAATGTGTACATATTTTGGTGACTTTATATCAATTGTATACAGTTTAGCTCATAAATAACTGTGTAAGAATTTATTTTTACCTTTTCCTAGCCTTCAAACATAAAAAATGGTAATTCTTTTAATAAAATGATTAACGTTTACCTTGAAAAATACCAGTAATACAAAATAATCAATACTTACATAAACATTGTAAAAAATAAGGAACAAAATTTCAATACATTTCTTTTGGCTAACTAATTTAAAAAACTTAATTTTAAAATTTGATTTTTCAAGAAAATAATGTAGAAGGTAAACTACCGCTTAAATTGCTACATTTTCATAGGATATGAAATAACAACTAATATAGGAAGAAACGAAAATTCAAAACCTATAAATTTATTCAATAGTCTGTTCATGAAAAAATATAAACAAAACATAGGTCTGACAGACGTTGTATAGTACTTAGGTAAAATCTAGAGTGTATAGTAGTTAAGGGATGAAGTAATTACAAAAATACTGTGATCATTCTCTATGTACTTTATATATAAATTTAGAGAAATGGAGATATTCTATTCTAGTATTTACAGTAAAAATACACAGAGATTTTGCTTTTCAAGTCTAAATAAATTATGTAATAATCTAACAACAAGAACATTAAAAACACAGGGTTTTGCTTTTAAATTCTAAATAAATTGACAACAAACCCAACATAACATTTCAGTACTTAATACAATGAAACATTGTTCTCTTGAGGGTTTTGATATATCAATTTTTTTTATGGAAGTAATTTCTTGGGTCGATATTAGGGGTGGACGGATTGATTTTTTCTTTAAGCAAGAATCGGGCGAGAAACATTTTTTCTTGCTTGAAATCGAGAAATTTTCGGTGGGATTAATAAATAAATATTTTATTGAATTGACATGTTTACAAGCATGTATCTCAATCGTCTACTATTTGATATAAAAGTTTGCATTCATCCACATCTAGATCCCTTTCAAAAATACATAACTTACATTTGTACTATTCCCATTTACTCGAATTTTTCCAGTCCTACCCCTGTTAGTCTGATTCTCGAATATCCCTATTGTGTGCCAAACTCGTTTGAACTGTAAAATGCTTCTACGACCAAAACTGGTTTTAGACGAGCTTTGAAAGCCTTTGGCTCTGTAGTTTGATCAAATTGGGAAGTATATTGACAAACTGAACTCCTGCCTGTGAGGGCAAACGTTCATGAACCATCGCTGTGTCTCCCAGTTCAATAGTTCTCTGTCTCTGGTTTCGAAGAGTGTACATCAATTCCTCTTACAAGGTCGCATTTACATTTGAAAAAGACACGTTTCTAAAATGTAGAGAGAGGGTAAAGTCAACAGTTTTAATCTTTTGAATGCTGGTCAGGAATAATAGTTTATTTTAGTTATTACTAATAATTATAAAGAAATGGTCGGGAAATTGCATACAGTTTAGTTCATAAATAACTGTGTAAATTTATTTTTACCTTTTCCTAGCCTTCAAACATAAAAAAATGGTAATTTTGGTGACTTTATATCAATTGCATACAGTTTAGTTCATAAATAACTGTGTAAGAATTTATTTTTACCTTTTCTAGCCTTCAAACATAAAAAAATGGTAATTTTGGTGATTTTATATCAATTGCATACAGTTTAGTTCATAAATAACTGTGTAAGAATTTATTTTTACCTTTTCCTAGCCTTCAAACATAAAAAAATGGTAATTTTGGTGATTTTATATCAATTGCATACAGTTTAGTTCATAAATAACTGTGTAAAATTTATTTTTACCTTTTCTAGCCTTCAAACATAAAAATGGTAATTCTTTTAATAAAATGACTAACGTTTACCTTGCAAAATAACAGTAATACTAAATAATCAATACTTACAAAAACATTGTAAAAAAATAAGGAACAAAATTTCAATAAATTTCTTTTGGCTAACTAATTTAAAAAACTTAATTTTAAAATTTGATTTTCTGAAAATAATGTAGAAGGTAACCATAAAGCAGAAGTGCTACTGCTTAAATATCCTTTTAAATCCTCCTATATTAGTTGTTATTTCATATTCTTTTTTAGATGTGAAATAACATATCTCAAGAAAATTCAAAATCTAAATTTATTCAATAGTCTGTTCATGAAAAATCAAAACAAAACAGGTATGACAGACGTTGTATAGTACTTAGGTAAAATCTAGAGTGTATAGTAGTTAAGGGTTGAAGTAATTACAAAAATACTGTGATCATTCTCTATGTACTTTATATATAAATTTAGAGAAATAGAGATATTCTATTCTAGTATTTACAGTAAAAATACACAGAGATTTTGCTTTTCAAGTCTAAATAAATTATGTAATAATCTAACAACAAGAACATTTAAAAAAACACAGGGTTTTGCTTTTAAAGTCTGAATAAATTGACAGCAAACCCAATATAACATTTCAGTACTTAATACAATGAAACATAGTTCTCTTGAGGGTTTTTATATATCAATTTTTTTATGGAAGTAATTTCTTGGGTCGATATTAGGGGTGGACGGGATTGGATTTTTCCCTTTGGGGGGAATCGGGCGAGTAACATTTTTTCTTGCTTGAAATCAAGAAATTTTTGGGTGGGATTAATAGTTTATTTTAGTTATTACTAATAATTATAAAGAAATGGCCGGAAAATTGAAAACAGTTTATTACAGCAAGAAAATTGTACATTTACCCTACAAAACCCAATCTTGTGTTCCATTTGTGGGTTTGAAAAGAAATTTGTAAGGTACAGCATGATAGTGATTTGATATTATTGATTATGCTGTATTAATGATATTACCATATAGTTGAACTTTGTAATTATTACAAGGAATTGTAAACATTAAAATGTCAAAATATGAGGTCTCTCCAATAAGTTCGCGAACCGGTTCAATGTGGCGGTGCAAAGCTCCGCCAACTACACCACGTGACTTCTGGACATCCAATGAAGCGTCAGTGCTCGTTTGACAGTCGAGCTGTGCCTGTTAAGCTCTCGGTGTTAGTTTATATTTTATTAGTTTTTGGTATTCGTCAAAAAGTGGAGATTAATCAAATCACTGTACAATTAATCAACATTAATAGTAAACTGTCAAAAATTCCTCTTAAACTTCCATTTTTGCTAAAAAAATCACCGCAAAAATTCCCAAAAAAACCCTTCCTGCCCAAAAAATTTCTTTTGTAGAGGTTTCCCACCCGATTTTCGGAATTTTATTTTTTATTGAGAATTTATCGATTTTAGGGTTTTGTTCAACCCTAGTAAAAGCAAAGTTTAAGCAAAACTTTATTTAACCTTCTTTCCAAACAAAATTTAAATGATGAAACTTGAAACTTTATGTTCCTATGCAAGTTTCAAATTTCAAAATAAAATAAATAACCTCATTGCTTAAAAAAGTATGAGTGTTAGAGTTTATATGCAGCAACCTCAATAGATCTATGTTTCTAAAAAAAAAGTGTCCATTTTCAAGTACATTAACCAGTTTAAAACATCATAAGTAGTTTTTACTCCATGATATAAGCAGTGTAGTAGGGCCCCTCCAACTGGCCGCTTCTTAACCCAGCCAAATTGACTTACGGCGGAAACATCATAGCTCGCGAGCCAAATCATTACGACCATATGGTAAAATGTATTAATCATTTAATTTATATATTTACTATTATTTTGAAACTAAAAAATAAAATCTCAGAATTTTATTTGGGCTTAACACGTCATTTTGCTCCTCATTGCATACAGTTAGCAAACAACTTCGTTTCCATTGGAAAATAAAACAAAACATAGATGTACTTTGTTACCATTTTAATTCTCACAAATAGTTTCAGGAAAGTATCGCATCATATGGTGTAAACTTCATGTCTATTAACATCTTAGTTTTATTTTTAAATTTTGGTTACGTTTATTTAATATACAGTAGTTACAACTTACATCACACCTTATCAAAATACCTTTTTAAATCAAATTAAGTTTTAAAATTATTGGTATTATAAGGCTAGTGGCTTGTATACAGAAGTTATATTTTCTTGTTATTATAATGTACCAACTCAATTTTATATTGTTTGGTAATAAAGATTGCATACCTTATTGCCATCATAAAACTCAACCAAATTCGAACATATTAAACACTTACCTTACTGCAAGCGGTTCTAAACTAATCATCTCCTACTTATTTGTCCAAGAATTGTAATAATGTATGGTGGTTAAGTGGAGGAGAGGACTTTATACGACAGTCCTAACTTTGCCACAAAAATAAAGACATATTTCATTTCATTATATTGTAGTTTTAAATTGACGCAATACTGCACTCTATGTATATGTAAATAAAGATTTGTTGTATTTGTAACTCCTCCAATGTATGAAATCAACACTAATACTGAGTTTAATCTTCTTGAGCCTGACTACTTTGTCTTGTTTGTTGTAGACAAAAGGGTGGAGGACATCTACATACCCATGATTTTAGCTACAAAGGATGATCTCGACAGGCCAATAGTCTCTCGAAGGACAATTCTTTACCACCCCCTTGTGCGGTTCCGAACGGCGGACCTCCCTCCCGCGTTCTTCTTTGCAGAAGATAAACCTCCGGGTAAGCTTATTTCTTGTGGGTTGGTTGCTCAAACTAACATTTTTAAATTGTTAGCAGTATCTTGACCCTACATTCTTGAAAACAAAATGTAGAAGCAACAAAATATGTTCAAATGAAAATCCAATCCAGTTAGAGGAAGTGCCATTCATTCTTAAGAAACAAGAGGTAGGAAAATCACATAACACTGAACAGCAGATCATGATTTTTATTATTAAATTATTCAAATATTAATTTTATTTTTATGTTAACTGTAACTACCATGCCTATCGACATGTTCTAATTTTAATAATATTTGTGGACTATTTTTGCCACAGCCTTTGACAGGGAAACCAGGCAATTTGTTGAGACATGTTCTTGATTCTAGGTTAGTTTAAGCTATAGTATATATTAAAAGTATTATTGGCCATGCCCATTTTATATAAACTGTAATTAACAACAATAAACCATTTGATTTGATGAGTTATGCCTTTTCAGATTAGTCAACCAATTACTAAAGTTTGATCAAAAGTGCCCCATTTCCACAAGCATTTAAAAGTATTCAGAAAAAACTCAACCGCAAAAGCATTTTATAGTGTGGATGAGTTTATGGCACAGAAATTTTATGATTTCAAGAAAATCAATGTCAGAATGTATGGACAATTTTAGTTACTGAACCATACCTTTGCAATTACATAACATGTTGTAATGTTTCTGCAACAAAATATTTAATCACTAATTTGATTTATTCTTCATATTTAAAAAATAAATCATAACAAACACCGGTGTCTTGAAAATAACCCCCTCTCCCACCTTAACTTTTGAAACGCTAAAAAATTCCAATTACAATTTGACACATGTAGTACGAGTACAGTTGCCTGAAGTACATTTTACGGGATTTTGAGTTCTCACTCATAACAAGGGGTTTTAATTCAAATTAGTAAGTTAAAATTTGAAATGTAATCTCATGTTCTCCCTAATTTAAAAGGGGATATATGGTATTAGGTAAAACCAATGATGCTGTACATATATACAAAGAATGGCCTCATAATTATTAGTCTAAGATCTATTTTATTTTACAAACACAAATAACATATTGATAGATTTCAAAAGAAAACTAAAAA
This sequence comes from Matsumurasca onukii, assembly GCA_018831715.1. NCBI lineage: Eukaryota > Metazoa > Arthropoda > Insecta > Hemiptera > Cicadellidae > Matsumurasca > Matsumurasca onukii. The sequence goes on along the minus strand of CM032062.1, from coordinate 67,405,948 downwards.
CATAAAGATAGTTTATTATAATTGAATAAATTACTCCAGATGACAAAAACACATTTACAGTTATATTAACTAATTTGTAATTTTTTTCAATACAGATAGAAGAGCAGTGTAACATTTGAAACTTAGATGTTGTCCGCTTTTTACACCCCTCATTATTGTCGGTTGCTCTATTTTCCTCTATTTTGAAAGACAAGACTTGGGTTTACTTGTGGAATATAAATTAAAACAGTCCATCAACGTTAAAAGTAGAAATTTGCAAGAATAACTATCTCTTTGGAAGGTTCTGAAGTGATTATTTTCATACTCCTCACAAAATACAACTAGTTTAATAACAAGTTGACGAACGAGTTGTAACAAGTTGTTGGATTTTCAGAAGTAGAGGAGATCCAGCTGACCCGAGCTGACGTGATGCAAGAGCTCAGTTCTCTGTATGAAGACGAGTACAACCAACTCCCCAACAAAGAAAACAACATGCGTTTTGGCCTCGTTCGTTAAAACTCTCATTAGATTTTAAACTATTTGTTAAGTAGATATCTGTTTTCAAGTTTTCATCTGTTAATACCGAATAAAGCAAGCAATTTTATGTGTTTTACTTATGTGACCTCATTTCTTACAAAATTGAAGAATTTTATTAAATATTTTATCAAAGACAATTGATTTCTAATACTTTCTAAATCCCATAAAAATATACAGGGTGTCTTGTATATGTTAAAATGTTGTTATTTACACTTGTTCTGCTTTTAAAACTCTAAAATGTTTTATTTTATAAATATACCTTTCATTTTTATTTGTTTCATGATATTTTACGATGCTTGGCAAGTTATATGAAATTTTGATGCCATCATTTATATACCTCTACTAATCATTAATTGATGATAACTTAATTCAGTAAGTTATCAGGTTAAGTTGTTTTATTGTAAGCAACACAATGTTTGTAAACAAAATCAGCTGACCATTATTGATCAGCTGATCTAAAATAAATGCCAAAACAATGGTAACATCATATGATATCTCATTTCTTGTGCCAGCTGCTAATAAAAGCGCACAAAGACAATAGTCCAAGTAGCATTGTTGCAGTAAAGTGCTCATATCTCAATTAATTTTGAATGGATTCTTTTGAATTTGGGGTCATTAGTTTTGTATTAAACTACTGCTTTTTCATTATACCTCATAATTCATATACAAATTATTCGTTTCCTAGTTATTTAAATTTTAAAACTTTAAATAGCCACCATTTTGAACAAAAAAAATGTTTTCTTATTTATATATTTTAGGTTTTGGTTAGAGGAACAATTATGCAAAATTTCAACGGAGTTGATCAAATACTTTGTGATATATTAGTTATTTACAGTACAACCTTGATATAACAAACCTCGATACAACGAAATTCTTGATATAACGAATGTTTACAAATCCCCTTCGATTGTCCATAACACTCAATGCAAATTACACCTCTATATATTTTAAAGAAACACTTTGAAGACCCTCGATGTAACGATTTTGGTCCCCAAAAGCCACAAGCAGTACCTCAATATAACGAAATTCAGGAACTCTTACCTGTACATAACATAGTCTACCTCTATATAACTAATTTCCCTCTGAGAGTGTGTAGTCGGAACAGCAACTCTCAAAGCAAAAATATCATTTTCCTTTTGTATGTACTGAACCATTCTACAGTGTCAATTTATTAAATATATACTCTATATAAAATACATGGCTTTGTTGATTATCATCTTTACTTTCCTTCTTGCCTAAAAATTTCCAGTAGGCAACTACGTACATCTAACGATGTAGTCAGCATTGATAGTGAACGCTATATTGAGGTTTGTTATAGATTTTATGTTGAGGTTGAACACCAAAGTTTGCAAAACCTCTATATAACAAATGTGTCTGGTTTCACCTCAATATAACAAACCTCGATTTAACAAAATCCTTGATATAACATTTTTACAAATCCCCTTGACATTTGTTATATTGAGGTTCCACTGTGGTTAAAACACAAAATGGCGGCTAGGGGAGAAACTAAGGATTTTGGACCCCATTTTATATTGTGAAACTTGTTTGTCTCAACCTAAGGAAAGTTTTTTTTTTTTTTGTATTGTTCCAGAGAGTTCCAAGACAACCTGTTTACAACAAGCTGACTCAGTGCGTTAAAAGGTTTAATTATAAATAGTTTTTCAGCTCAAAATATTATTAGGAATTACTCAAGCAAAACTGTTTTAAGCCTTAGAGGAGTTTAACAACTATAACTAGGTCCATCCTCTTACTGCTATGCTGCATCTTGCATATTACATAAGGTGTTAAAACTATTGGCCCAGTCAAACTCAAAGAATTAAGTCAGCAATGAAGTAGCGTTAATAAGGTGATTAGTCCTTATGTGATGCCCTCAATGAATTTGTTTCCTCTAAATGAGCGGTAAGGCTATTAATTATTAAACATAGATTTTAGAACTTACTAGTATATTTGATACAAAATACTGTACATAAAAAGCTACATGGTACCATACAAGTTTTAAGCTTCAGGCCAGAAGGTATCGGTAGTCTTTTTCCTCCTGTTTGCAGGATCTCGGAGCTTTTTGGGAATATACTCTCCCTTTGTATCATCAAGTCTTTTAACCCATGGGTTGACTCCAACCTCCCACCACTTTCTCTTGGCGTCCATAGGTCTTGTTTGGAATTTTATCTGGAAACATTATTATGCTGTTATTGTGGTAATAACTTTAGACACATATGTAGATGAAGTCAAAGATAGCAAGCATACAAGAATATAGAACAAAGTAGTGTGCTAAACGCAGATTGTGCTTAGGTGGCGACATAGCCATCGGGCAGTAGAATACATCAGTTAAGAGGCTGCCGGAAAAAATTTAACATGGGAATATTTGCCAATGATATTTTAAGTAGATTAACGTACCAAAATAGAAAAGTGTTTCAATAGAAGCATAGAGCCATTAATGCTGTGGCATATAAAAGCAACAACATAACACTGCCTTGCTAAACACAATTTTTAGTACGATTATTCGAGTTCTATGTTCTTCCCGGAAAATAAAGTTTTAATAAACTTTATTAATAATTTAGGTAACGTTTAGAAATAAAATATCGGTGATTTAATAAAAAAATGCTAATAGTATAAGTATATCAAGAAATGTTTGTTCACCGAAAGTAAAAGTTTTTGAGTTCATATGCAGCAGCTTCAATAGCTCTATGCTTTTTGATTTAAGTACGTAATTGGTTAAAAACATTGTTTGCAGTTTTTACTCCATGTTATAAGCTGTGCCCAAATCAGCCTCTTAGGGAATTGAAGAAGTAAACCAAATTCTTCAAACATGGGTGTTTAACCCAGTCCATATAATGCCAATAAAACAACATGAAGGTTAAACGAATAAACGTGCAAGTACCTTATAGATTTGTTCCCAGTCGTAGATCTCGGGCAGGATCTTGTTCCGAGGTCGGTTGCTGCTGAAATAGAGGAACTGCTGTCGCAACCAGTTTCTTCGCTCGTCATGTGTAATGTTCTCTACGAGAGGCACGTCTTTGTCCAAGTATGGCGACATATCCACGCCTGCCCGCTCAGCTGGCAAGTTCAGGTACGACTCCATCAGTAGCGCCAGTGCGTTGTCGTTCCAACCTGTACACATTTATTGGATGCAACATTTTTTAATTGTTAAACAACTTTAAATAGATCTGACAGATAAGACTGTAAAGTATATTTTGAAACCCCACTCAAAAATGTTAAGGTTTATGTTAGGTTGTCTTAGTAAAAATTGGAATTTAATTAGATTCCACTCTTAAAACTCTTAAACTCATTTACTTCCTAGTTCCTATCTAAAACTTCACATAAATTCAAGCTTTTAGGTCACCCAGCCCAAATAATTTGACAAGTTACCGCAAGTTTTAACTCTTGAAAATAATTAAACTTAAATCTTAAAAGAAAAATATTTAACACAAACAAATTTTTTAATTGAGAGTTGTAAGTAATAAAAATTAATCACCTATTATTTCACTGCCTTTAATCTTCTCATACAGTTGACATGGTGGCAGGGCATAGCAGGCGTTGACTTTGGGATTTTCATCGATGAGCTCGTCGTGCATCAGCAGAGTGTTCAGCTGATGAGCGAAGAAGGAGAATACTCGTCCGTCGGTTACGATTGTGGTGGTGGACATGGGGTAGGTCAAGTCTTGGAACGTTGTGAAACCTGCACACACACAGGTTATAACACTTTTCATCAGGGTTTGGTAACTTTTGAGGAGTACCTTGTACGAGAATTGTAAACACTGTCCTACAGATTATATTGGCCAAACCTCATTATGGCTTAAAATGACTGACCATCGTTTCAGTGTAAATCAGAAAAACGTTTATTCAATCAAAAACTTTTTTACATTACATAAGTGCCATAATGCAAAGAACGCATTTCTGTTTGAAAAAGTTTTATAGTTGTCAAATTAGCAGCTTTGCTTCACTAAATCACGAAGATTATGCAAAACCCGTTGCTCAGCATGCCGCTCATCACAGTACAAGCTTAGACAATTGCTATATTCTAACTGGTTTACACAAAATTGAACCTTCCTCTACGGTAGCTTAACCAACTTACTTACAAAATTCTGAATGGCACATCAATTGGTTATGAAATCAAGAACTCCTTTCAAGAGCACTTCAAGACAAACTGGCTCCAGCAGTAAACATTAGATATGAACACTACATCTTCAACAGCTTAAAACAAGCGGATGAAGAGTCTTATCAAGACTACTTCATGAAACTAAAATCACAGAGTAAATTATGTGACTACAAAACTATAGAAGATGAGTTGATGATAGATAAAATAATATGTTCCATCAATGATGTATCAGTTAGAGAAAAACTATGGATGAAAAAGAACGGTTTGTAAAGGATTGGTGTTTCAAACATATTACCAGCAGTCCGCATTAACCAAAAAGCAATGGGAAGTCAGAATTGTCAGTAAAAATAATAAAAGAATGGTCAAGAAAAGTCTAGAAAAAAATTATGATTTCTATAAAATGTTGCTGCTCTACAGAAATACGTCAAACAGGATCAATATTAGCCCTGCCAAAAGAATGATGGGTCGTTGGCTAAGATGTGACATACCAAACATAGAAAATACAACTATTTGATGGAAACAGAAGAAGTCAAGAAAAGAATTGTGGACACCAAAAATACAAGCAAATCGTATTACGACCGAGGATCAGTTAGTAGAAGAGAGCTTGAAATAGGACAACAAGTAGGGTACAAGAAAACGCCTGCAAATGATGAATGGTCCAAAGCAAAAATATATAATAAAGAAGGAGACAGATCTTACACTATCGAGACGAAAGAGGGTTCAACTCTTAGAAGAAATGAAAGATACATTAAACCAGATACCACCTCTAATAAATTTGACAACAGAGGAGGTATCATTACTTCTGAAGATAAATCGAAACCATGTCCTGATGTAGCTAAGAAAGAAACAAGTGAGGTTCATCAATATGCTGAAGATAATACAAACTCAGCAGTCAACAATATGTTGAAATCAACAACAAGTATGCCAGACCTCAGAGGAATAGACAGTTACCAGTTAAACTGAAGGACTACTACTTACATTGAAGAGGGGATATTGTAGTATAAACTAAAATAATTTAAATGGTATTAACTTTTAATGTGTTTACTGTTTTAATATTTTATTGTTGAGATTGTTGCTTTTGTATTAGTGAGATCATGACAAACTAAGTTCTATTAATAAAGAAATATTTAAATGTTTTACATAATTTATATGTACTAGAAAACAATACTATACTATATGATTATATATAATTTATAGTATAATGATATAACTATAAATAAAATATATCCTTAAGCTTGTCTACTCTGCATAAATGAAAGAATGTAAGCCTTTTTTATACATATGATTTAAATATTTCTAGTCTAGGCTATGTTAAATGATAAATTTACAATTATCCAACAGCTGGTTAAAAGAAAAATACTGTAGAGCCCAAATTCACTTTAGAGTAAACACAAACAAAAACTACACTTACATCACTATAAACACATACATTATAAGAACTTCCACCCAAATTTGCTAAGTATCTCTTTTAATGGAATTATAAGTAAATTACACTATGTTTTCAAGTAAACCCTTACCTACACCTACACTTAAATACACTACACAAATCAAAGAAAAGTTTGAATCATGAACTGAAAACACAAACTTTCGTACAATCATTCACGGGCATCATGGAGACTGAACAAACGGTTGAAGAGAAAAATACATTAAATAATGACAACAATGAAACAAAACCCACTGAAGGGAATGTATCTGAAGAGGAGGAACAAACTAGTTCGTCACAAAAAGTTGAGAAAAAAAATACCTCAAAAAATAACATTTACGAAGACAAAGCTGAAACTACTGGCAGAGATGTATCAGAAGGCAATAAAAGACAAACACATTGGTCATTATGTCTTCATTGTTGCCTTCCTCCGTGGCTTCAAGACAACAGTTACATTGTCTCTGGACATCGGCCTCCGCTAAACTCTTTCTCCGAATGCTTCTGGTCAATTTTTCGTATCCACTCCGAAACTGTCAACATTTGGACCCACCTGCTGGGGTTCTTCATATTCAGTGTTTTAGCAATACTCTACTATTTTCTTCAAACTGCACCTCTGTATGAAAAGTTAACACTGTTTCCATTTTTCCTTGGGTCAATTCTATGCCTCGGATTTTCTTTTGCTTTTCATACATTTTACTGCCACTCTCCCTCAATGGTCAGAGTTTTCAGCATTTTGGATTACTGCGGGATCTCTCTTCTCATACTAGGCTCTATTATTTCCTGGGTTTCCTACACATTTTACTGCTATTTTTGGTGGAAGATATTATATTTGAGTTTTACGACAGCATTTGGACTGACTGTAATATTGATTTCCCTACAAGAATCATTCTCGAGCCCTGAATATAGACCGGTAAGAGCAGGTATCTTCACACTATTTGGACTGTGCGGTGTTGTGCCGTTTGCCCACTTTTGGTGGTTAGAAGGTTTAAACAAATTGATGGAAATTGGAAAACCGGTTTTCTTTACTGCTTTTTTGTACATATCTGGTGCTGTGCTTTACGCTCTGAGAGTTCCTGAAAGAATGTTTCCTGGGAGGTTTGACATTTTGTTTCAAAGTCACCAGATATTCCATGTGTTAGTGCTTCTGGCAACAATGGTTAATTACTTAGGCCTTAGCCGCATTTCTTCACAACCTAAAACATGCTAATAAACATGCAACTTCAATACTGCCTATGGTTTTTTCTTTCAATCTGTGTTTTACTTTAACTTAGGGAAAACATTTAGATAAGATCATTGCCTGGGGCAATAGAAAGATGGTTTTTTCTTTCAATCTGTGTTTAACTTTAACTTAGGGAAAACATTTAGATAAGATCATTGCCTGGGGCAATAGGAAGAAAAACACTAATCTTTTATGAAAGTTTTAAAACAAATTACTGTTTATTAATTATGCAGCTGCAACCTTAAGGTCTAACTTTCATTGAACGCAAGTAACCCTTTTTGGTGTCACGATTTGGTCGTTAAATGCACATCAAACCGCAGAACTTAATAAAAGGGTTCTTGCATTGATGCTGCAGTTGAATACACCAGTTTCAGTCAAAAGTAAACCACTTGGACTTATTATTTTATCTTCTTCTATAAATCAATATAAAGAAACAAATCTTCTACTTCCATCCACTTGATAGTTTGTTTCTAACATAACTGAATGACTGATCATGAGCCTAAATAGCTTCAAAAGCTCCCCTGTACCCGTACTGATGTTCAAACTCGTTATGTGTTGGAGAACCCACCTTTCCATGTATGTAACGACTTATGTCCAGGCGGTGAAAAAAATGTTAACGTCTTATGTAACAAAAATTCCATTCCTTGTAAGTGCTTAACAGTGGTTTTGTAACAGTAAGGTCCAATGTCTGTGGTCGAAATTTAAACACATATAGTTGACTAACATGTAACAACTATAACGAAAGAACTTATGTAAGGGTTCATACTTATTTAATAATTAATATGATAACTACCCAAGCCATGTTGAGTCAAACATGCTTAAAAAGTAAAACAACCAGTCAATATTGTCACCTTGGTAAAAAGCTTGAGCGAGGAGCCAAGCATATCCGGCCAGTACGGCCTGAGAGACGACAGTGAGTCTCACATCGTCCTCGACGAAACTCGGGGGTCGACCCAGCAAGTGTCCACAACCGTGGAACGAGAGCAGTCCGAACATGTTCGGGTCTCCAGGCCAAAACCCTAAAACAATACTCAGTGTAAAGATAGCAACCTTTTCTTTCAAACTATCATTGTCATTATATACATTATATGGTTATAGCATAGTCATACAGTACTCTCACTTGAACAGACTAATGTCGTAGAAGGGTAGTCCGGATTTCAAAAACAACGGATGAGTGTGAGTTTAATAATTTCTGACTTTCTGTCTTACTAGAGACGATAATAGCAAATTGAATATACCAAGATTGAGTGTCTGAACTGTTATTTACGCATTTGAAAATTTGATGCATTAATATCTACTCCTTATTGTAAAAAGAAGCACTGCACTTTTTTTTATCGCTGTGAGAGAGGGATCGGGAGCCAGCTTGTTTACTGTGCACAAGAAGACGTGTACAGTCAGCTGGCGATACTGATTTTTCCATTACTGAGAGTTGCATATTCCATATTGCACATTAACCAACAGTTTGAATAGCAGCAAGATTGTGGTCCTATTTAAACTGGAACTGAAATAAATCAAACATCTAAAATAGTCAAAGTAAAAACAATTTTAAAATGTTATATTGTGAAATATTTTAGATGTTTTCTCTGCAGCCTACCTGGAATGTTGGTTCCGTGCCTCCTGATTTTCTCCAGTCCGTAGAAGCCCGGATCAGTCCTCACACATGGAACATGTTTGATGTCTGGTTCCAAGTCTCCGGCAGTTGTAGAGCTGCTCACCTGAGGCTCCAGGGGCTTGAGGGGCTTGGATGTCCTAAGCTGTAAGATCGGTTGGCCGGTGTACTGGATGAAGTGACCGACTAGATCATCAGGCTCTTCTTTAATTTTCCTCTTGGCGTGACGATTAGTTTTAAGTTCTTTTTTATGGTCTTCGATATCCTTCTTGCGCTCATCGTAAGTCTCCTGGTTTGGATAAAACCCGCCAACTCGCCAAAAAGCTTCTATACGAGGGTCATAGTCAGTCTGAAAACCAATTAAACTTAGAACTTGGTTTAGGTACAACATTTGATTTAAATGCAATCATTTTATATCTGTTGCAGAAAATATACAGCCTTATCGTGGGCCCCCTACGAAATGGTTAAATGGACGTCCAAGATCAAGCATATATAAGTGAATGATTGTTAATCATTTATTGCTTGTCAGGAACAAGACATCTTCATTGTTTAAATTGTACTCATTTTATAACTGAAATAATTGTATAACACAGGCTGTAATTATGTAAAATATTAATATTACTATGTATACATTATTTTTTCCAATTTTGGTATAATTTGTTTCTCAAATCTAAAGCTATTAAATTGAATTTCAAAACTCAATGAACAAATTAGGGATTGAATAAGATTGGTTACACTTCCTCTTAGATGGACTAATTTGAATTATTGGAAAGCTTTGTAGGTGACAAGAGTACTTAACACATTCAATGCGATCAAAATATTAATTCATAAATATTGCATTTGTTTCTGTGAAAATTGCAAAGTGCCCATAGGAAACTGACACAGTGATAGTGTTAAGTCAAAAACAAATGCACCCAAAACCAAATGGAGCCATAAGATCACTTAATACCATATCTGCAACTAAAATGCTAAATGTGTGAAAACAGTAAAGATTGTAATCAGTAGGGCTTTAAGCATAGGCAATGTAGACGTGCGCCTAGGGGCCAGCACCACAAAAAAATCTATAGTGATTATAGTTTATTATCGAAGTTACTACCTACATAGAAGTACTTCATTCGTATGACCATAATGGCCTAGTGTATTTGTGAATTTAATTAATGATGGTAATTGAAAACAGAGCAGCGATGTCGCTGTGTTTTGGGATGATATTTTGGGTCAAAATTTAAACGGAAAATTTGTTGTTTGTAACATGTACGTTTGTATGGGGGTTATGAATTACAAAAGGCAGACAGTCTGGAGGTCCTCTCCCGGGAAAAATTGAAAAATAAAAGATGCAAAATAGTGCTTTTAAAGGAATTTGCACTAAATATCATGTGTTGTCTTGCCTGAAAATATTAATGATTTGTAAGTAATAAAATATGTTTTGTCCCATATGGACGATATTCCATACCCCCTAAACAGTGCTCAGCGAGCCCAGAGCCTGCACCACACGTGGAGCCTAGGAATCTGTATTTTCTAAATCCGACCTGATAATGAGCCAGTTACCTCAGTTTCATACAGATGTGGCGCATGCTGGGCCAAGTTTGCAGCCAGTATTCTGTTTATCTGCTCTACAACTCCGCCAGTCAGTTTATCGCTCAGCTCACCATCACTCAGAGCGTTGTTTGTCCCATCTACCTCATGCAGGTGCCTGTAACCAACTCATGTTGTAGGCTCAGAGGATTGTTAGTGGTTCATTAGTAAATATATTGCTGAGTGCATTTTTATATTTGCCTACGGTACTTGATGTTACAGAATGAAAAGTCAACGAATGATTATTACTCAAAAGAAAATTTGTATGAGAATACAGACTTTTTTAACTTGCCAGTATAAATCCGTCTTTATAATTGTGGGCATGGTATAATATAAGTCTAATGAAGCTGTCATGTTTTTGGCTCCGTTTATCAAATTAGCTAAGCAATGGATAAGTTTTCATCACACATATGGATCAGCTTATGCAGAATATACCTATAAAGGGAATATTAAAACAGCGTTTGAAATATATTATTACTCTTGTAAATATTTATCCATGTTGTAATTCTTTATCTACGCTTACATAATCATGGCTCAATTTCTAGCATGTACTCTTTAAATACTCTATAATATACTATAAGGTAAAATAAGCCACCTTGAATTATAAAATATTGTATATTGGTCCTTGACCGTTGGAAGGAAATAAATAAATAAATAAAAATAAATTGAATACAAATATCATTGTTATCTGATGTTGGGAAAACTAATTTTACTAACTTCTCTACTAAAAGGTGAGTCTATTCAAACTAAAACTGATTGTGGATAAACTACTATGAAGCAGGAGCTTGCTTCTTTCAAGTTAGTTTTGAAATAATTTAAAGAGGATTTTAGTGCAAACTTAAGATGGTTTTGTCATAAGTACAACATCAGACATAATTAACTACTCCATTCCATTAAACTGTGTTTATATCTTCACAGTTTATGTTTTGTAGATTTTAGCTTTAATTGCATTTAAAGTTGTGTACATTGTTTGTTTAATTTTTATTTTAAAGTGTATTGAATATATTTTATATATTGTAAATTTTGTATATTATGCTTGGTGGTTAAGTGGAAGAGAGGACTTTACAGTCCTAGCTTCGCCACATAATAAAGACTGATTTGATTTCATTTCATTCCAGTTTACTGCCTTCAGCCATTGAACAAAAGCTAAGTTATGCAGGTGTGAAACACTGGAACAGTTTGCCTGATGAACTAAAGACCACCGGAACAGATATTTTGAAAGAAAATTAAAACAGTGGCTACAAGAAAATCCATTTTATTCTTTGGCAGAATTTTACACAACAAACATGTTTATTGTACAATACTTAGAAATAACAACTGATGAATCCAAGCTCATTTAATTAGCATGCTAAAGTAAAGCAGTACTTTTATTAGGCTACTACCCAGCACTGCTAACATTATAGCAAACTAAAAATTTGAACTAAAATTTTGCCCTAGCATAAACAAAATTTTTAAAATTTAAAAATATTAGGATTTAACTTAGACTTAGTAATAAACCTTATACCCTGGACCGTGTCTTATCGATTTTTCTTATTCATAAGGAATTTTATTTGACCTTCATTGGTCTAATTAGGGATCACAAAACTCACCTCTTATAAACCATTTCCATTATGATTGCCTCTTGCAATTGTGGTTTAATTGTCCTCAATACATTTTCAAACTCACTTTGAGACAAGACACTTGCAAATGGCAACTTTTCAACAGGGATTACATCTGTTCTGGTAATGTGTTGAACAAACGGTAAAAAATTAAATGGGTAAGATCCTTCTTTTAACATTAAAGAGCTCCATCCATAATAACGGGGTATATTTATGCCTAAAAACTTTTCCTCAACTGTTCCGATACGCTTTAACTTATCAAGCTTAAAATCTCTTTCCCTCTTGTACGTGCTTATAGGACTTAAATCCAAAATTGGAGGATACTGGGGTGACGTTGTATATTCTTCATTTCCACTTGAAGTAGAGTTTGTCCTTTGAGAACACTTATTAAAAAATGTACAAGATGTTTTATATTTAACAAGACCTTTTCGAGGAAGCCGACATAGAGCCATAATAGTCTTGGATTAAAGATTGAGACTGTTCATGTATAAGGAGGAACAACAAGGTTGAACCTGACTTTAGTAATTATAGCCTAGATCAAATTAAAAGGGTGTAAATCCTGAGAAGAACCTTTTTTAGGCTTACAATTAGTGTTGAAACCTAACCAGCCTTCTTTTGAAAACTAACCTATAAACCAGCTCTCATGGAGCCAAATTTCCCAGCCAAATTATAAAAGCCTTTTACTCAAACCAGATAATATGATACAGTAATATTATATACACGTTTTAGTGTAGTGTTAGAATCCCAGAATACATTATTCTATTATAAGTTTCGTATTGATATTATGAAAAGGGTAGTAAAACCACGGAGATCACAAAATTTACAGATCGCAACAAAAAAAAACAATCCATCCAGAACAAAACAATAAGTGGCAGACGACAAAAGGTGATCCATGCAGTTTAAATTAAATAGAATCCTTGGCCAGTTATACTATACAGTATATCTACTTCTATCGCCGACTTTTGGCTTCAAAGCAAAAAATTCAGTACTTTAACTATTTAAAATAACTGAAGATAAAAATATTATTATTCATGTTAAAATTCAACTTGGAATGTGTCAGAAAAATAAAACGAACCTCACAGACTTCGAAAAGTGGGCCTATCTATTTTTCAGGGCAGCCTATAAATGGAGTTTTTTTAAGGCATCATATATCTAATTAACATTTTCCTTTCCCAAAAATTTAGAAATGAAAAAAACAATTGTCTGTGGTGAATTACTAGTCATTTTAACGAGTTTGTTGGAACAAATTATTTATTCATTTGTCCAGATTGTCGATTGGTAAGACGGGTCCATTGGATTTAAATGGTTTATATAAAGTCAACGCACGGGACCATTGATTGAAGACAATCGACCCCTACCATAATGTTTCTATGTATAGAAACGATAGTTTTTTATCTGTGCCCACACACCGCACAGCTGAGGTGTCAGATTGACATTTTTGATTTCTGTGATTTGATAGTGACAGCTGAGACCTGACAAGGAATATAATAATGGTTGTGAGCATAACTTGTCTTGTAGTGTGAAGGGAAATCATGATAATTATATAAACTAGATAAGTGTTTAAAATTTCCTTAGGTTGGTTTTTATGTCAATTTTTGCATCACTTCGGACCTAGGTTCTCAGTAGCCAACTTTCAATGGCTGGTCCAATATTTTAGTAAAATCTTGTTTCAATTCAACATTTTTTAAAACGGTAAGTTGATATTGACTTTCAGACATTAATGCAACTTATAAAGGCTAGGTACTGGGGATTTTCATTGAGGCCTAGGTACATCTAATTGGTTTTTACACTATTGCCTTTGGTATAACCCATATTGAATTATTATATCAATATTGAATATTGGTATTTCCATATTATTGAACATTTGCAAACCAGCTGTATACCTATCCTATTACTAGTTATTAAAATAAGAAACAAATGGACATAAGTTACCTGTGGTAATATATTTTATAGTGTGAGTACATATTTTAGAAACTTCATTAGGCCAAAGCGTAGCCAGGTTTTTCGAATTGAGGGAGGGGGTCACTTTGAGAGGTATTGGAGTGTGAACTGCCAAGAGTCTAGAAGTTACGGGGAATTTGCTAAATTTGTATACATAGTAGTAAGTTTAAGGCATTTTAGTTGCAATTCTTACTCTCATATGCGTCAAGCTAATTACAAAAGAATGTAGTGTTACGATTGTTAATAGACCTAGATAACTCTGTGGACTCATTAGCAAGTACAAAATTAACCAATGTTCAGATAAGTTCCTCTACTAAGATTATTTACCCTACAGCTAGATAAGAGGTAATATGACCCCTTCTAATATACCCTTTGAGCACAAGGATCCTGGATGGGAGAAATTTAACCGCTGCACCGATTGTTTATATCCAAAACAAGCTCAAAATGGCCAGATGTAGTGGCTTGTGTCTAAGAAGTTTGTAGACCTACCATCACGGCAGTTGACTGCACTGTCAACCACTGGTCTGTATTGTTAGACTACTTCAAGGAAGGCAGAGCATATTTTGTGCTGGAAGTCGGTATCGATCACTGGGAGGCTCTTCCTTGGGACTGTTTACAAAATTCAAGGAAAAACTGGTTTTAAGAGCTTCATACCTTTATATACATCTATTCCAGTACTGAAAAAAGGCACTTCTTAAGGTATATTAATGTATATAATTATTTTACCATACGTGTAAGACCAGTATATTCTTCTCTTTATGATATGGTGGGGTAGGGCAGACATCAGACTATGATGTGTTAGTCTTTTTTTAAGGAATATCTACACCGGTATGTGCATTGAAGTTATGAGGAAAATTTTATAGGTCAGTACAACTATCAGGACAGAGACACTAATTCCACATCAGGCAGTGGCGGCTCGTCAGGTGAAGGGAGTGAAGGGTCACTTCACCTATGTTTAGAGGAAAAATTAAACTTTTAACATTTAATTAATCCGTTTCCAAAGTCCGTGGATCACATATCAACGACGACAGTGAGTAAGATACAAGCTCGACAGCAATAATCGATGGTTGCCTCGATAGTCGCACGGAGTTAGTATGTCTCTATGGTTGCCACTGGCTACTTCGGTGTAAGACCGAATCCTTCGTTGTAGCCTGTAGGTGAAGAGATTTCTGGCTGGCCTTCCCTTGACGCTTACCTACGTGGTTGGGATAGACACTGAGGCGAGGAAAGGGGCTCGTTGCTATGGCAACAGTGACGCTATAAGTGTATATTCAAAGCCCGTCACTTCGCGTAGACAACAGACCAGTTGTTCAGCTATCATTAGACCAGCGGTAACTACTCTGTTTTAGGCCTACTTTTGCAATCACACGACCTGATTATGTACATTGTTAAAGAACTAACAACTAATTTAAATAGTTGTATATTATTTTTTTACTGACCTAATACTACAAATCAATGTTATGCAATAATTTCTATACGTTATTAGTGCTCCACTTAGTACGGTAGTAAGTAGTTCAATGTTTCAATTCAACATATTATTTTTTGCAATATTAGAATCATTAATTTTTAATTCCCTGCTAGAACTTGCAATCTGTGATGAGTACGTTTTCAACTATTTATACGTAGTTCCCTACAGAAATATTCATATTATCGATAAACAATAATTAATGTATCCAGTATCTTGAATTTTCTGTCCACGTTTTAAGAATAAATATTTAAAAATATTTTTCCTCTTAAATAGTGGAGTACACCTGATTTGCCCTTCACCTTCCTCTAGGCTCACGAGCAGCCACTGACATCAGGTACAAAAGACGTACATAACACATGGGACAGTTAGGTCGAAATTACCAAAATGACAAAAGATTCTAAAGTCACATGACCAAGTAGAGTGGGATAAGGCGCTCAACCCTCAGAGAAGGGTATCCCAGTAGCGCACTTCAATAGTCTTGCTAACTTCTCCCAGCGCCACTTATTTTTGTAAGTAACAATGCAACTTGTTTAGTAAAATGTCTCTTAAAAAAATTAAATAAAGTGCTCTGTAATTTTGGAGACTCTAGTGATTCCAGTCAAGTTTGATGATAATGATCAGCCAAAATAGTTTCAGGCATGAAGATGTCGCACGGGAAAAACTGCACAGCGAATGAACTGCTAACCCGAGTGGGAAACATAACTGAAGAAAACACCACACCTCAGAACATGCTGTCGAACCCTCCCAGCAACCTAGCCTCCAATCAGATGCCTCGAGCTGAATCTCCTGAGCCCCAGATAGTTACGAGCATGAATCAGCTGACAGTCAGCCAGAACCTTGCTGAATCCAGTGGCACCAGCACCAGCTCTAGCTTCCTACCTAACAGCCATCCAGTATACAATTGGCAGGCCACTAAAACCACTGTGAGTTACTTTTTACATACTAAACGTTAAAATGCAAATATTTTCAAGTTTTGTTGCTGTCAACTGCAAGTATTCTTTTACTTGTTATGAAAAATTCCCACAAAATAGATGGTGACTCAATCAACAAGATACAGAATATGAATAGTTTTGGCATTTATCTTAAGGTATTTTGGATTAATATTTATGTTAAAATATTCTAATTTGGCTCATTATTATTTGCAACTTGCAATATCTTAAGGCATTGAGAGGTTTTTACAGAATGATGATGATCATTTGTGGACATTTGTTAGGCTACGTCTGTTAATAATAAACATGTATGAATTTAAAAATTTAATATTATATTTCGATACCGAAATTTTCTGGTATCTCCATCAGTCAACAAGATAATATAATTTTTCTTGTTGACTGATGAAGATCTGTAGTATCGAAACTCTCATGAATTTTAAATTTATACATGTTTATCTAACATCACGTAGCCTAAAATGATCTTAAGGCACCTTCAAAATGTTTACCATTTGTTTTGGAGTTGAAATCATTCAAACTGCTTTGTCCAAGAACCGTGCAACTCACGGTACAAGTAAAATACACTCTATCCCCGAAATTGGTCATAACTTTTCCTAAAAATATGCAAGCTTATGATTCAGCCTACTGTATGAGTCCAGATAATGATGTGGCTCAGGCAAAATTATCCAAACTGTTTAAGGTTTCTTTGATACTTATTCAATTAAATACAAATTGTACAAGTTTTTGTCGATATGGTATTGCTGAAGGTGGTTCATTCATTATAGAACGCTAATTGGTTTCATACCTATTTTTATACAAATAAAACTATTTTAAATTTGAAATTATATTTTGGTCTCAAACAATAAGAGGGTTTCTGTTTAAAGCAAATTAACTTCCTGTAACAAGTTGTACAAGTTATTAACTTATACATTTTTCTATGGGGGATCAAACACAGATTTTTCTATCTGTAGGTGAAGGAGAGGTTTGCGTTTATGTTTAACAACGAGATCCTGAGTGACGTGCACTTCATGGTGGGTCGGGAGATGACCCAACAGCGGATTCCAGCGCACAAGTTCGTGCTGGCGGTCGGAAGCGCTGTGTTCGATGCCATGTTCAATGGTACGCTCGCCACACATGCAGACACGGTCGAACTCCCTGACGTCGAACCGGCTGCCTTCCTCGCACTTCTCAAGTAAGCAGTGTGTTTTGCAGTGCTTTGTAAGGTTGAAAATAACAATTTGCTAACCCAGTTTGAATGATAACTATGGTAATCTAGGGTAGTTTCTAATAGTCTTAGATAATGATATTTATAAAGTCAAATCAGAACTTTTTCTCCTTACATTGTATAGAAGACACTTCCTTCTTAAACCACCTGGTCACTGGACCATCAACCAAACTAAAAAATGGCCAGACGATCCAAAATGACGTGGAGAAGACGTTGTGGGGGCTTTTTAGAGCTCCAGCTTTGGGTCAATGTTAAGTGAATAATATAATATGGTTAAAAATGCAGATTCAGCAAAATCCTAGAATTTGGGACTAATTTCAAAAGAAACCGCTCAAATGAATATACGAGGGCTGATCAAAAAGTTCCAGGACTTTTTATAGCTTGAGAATGCAGCAAAATACAACAATGCGGTTTGCAGCAATGCATTCTCTGACTCATCAGTAACACAACTGTGGTTTTGGATCAATCCTATCTCCACTCAAACAAAAATAAACAAGTTTTATTTGAGACACGTTTTGTTGTTCTGGCGATTCTTGGTTCATGAAAATTATGAGGAAGAAGATCAACATGTGTGAAATTGAACAAAATCTTTACTGAAACTTTTGAGTAATTACAAGAGGCTTTTGGTAAAAAATGTTTAGCTGGTCGCGTTGTCATGAGTGGAGAATGAGGTTTAAAGATGGCCAAACATGAACAAAAGATTATCCTTGTTCCGAACCCCCTTTAACATCAGTTTGTAACAAACTTTGTTTATTTTTGTTTGAGTGAGAATAGGATTGATCCAAAACCACAGTTGTGCTGCTGATGAGTCAAAGAATGCTTTGTTGCAAATTGCATTGTTGTATATCTCTCAATTATCATGCTATATAAAAAGTTGTGAAACTTTTTGATCACACTTCTTACATTTACCAAAACATTTCAGATGTGTATGTAATTAAAGCCTCAGGTGGCCGGCTAGACCATCAGACGGCCAAACCAAGGGAGGTTGTCCAAGAGGGAGTCTATTGTAATATAAAATAACATAAAAAGAAAAGTAAATGAAAAATATGGTGCGGTGAAAATTTTGTTTATAAAAAGGTTAACAAGCAAAATGAGTTAGGGGCGAAAAATAAATATCTTTGTTTAGAGTGGTCAGAGTAAGTGACTTGCTATGGCAACATCTCTTGCTACTTAGGTCTCTGTCACCGTTCGTTTGTTGTAGGTTTCTCTACTCGGACGAGGTTCAGATTGGTCCGGAGACTGTCATGACGACCCTGTACACAGCTAAAAAGTATGCTGTTCCTGCTCTAGAACGCCATTGCGTGGACTTTTTAAAGGTTTGTTTCAACACGATACAAGAATTGTGCCATGATTAGTTTCAGTTTAAGTTGTTTAAATTTCAATAGTTTAAGTTTTCAAACAATTTTTCTTTAGGTACTTTACAACTAAAGTAACCTGAAATAAAAAGATTTAAAGAAAAGGGTATTCTGGATCATTCTAAACTGCAATGATTTATAGTAAAATGAAGCAATAAAAAACATGTTTACTTTTAAAGCTTTTTATAACTTTTCGTTAAACAAGACAAACTTTACCTTTTTTAGCACCATGCCATTCTAGTGTTGTTGGTTGGTTCCAGTCAAACCTGGGAGCTGACAATGCCTTCATGCTGTTGACTCAAGCCAGGTTGTTTGACGAGCCACAGCTGGCGGCTCTGTGCTTGGATACTATCGACAAGAACACTGCCGAGGCGCTGGCCGCAGACGGCTTTACCGATATCGATCTCAAGACTCTCAGTGCTGTGCTGGAGCGAGACACTCTACGTATCAGAGAAGCCAAACTCTTTCAGGCTGTTGTCAGGTGATTTGCCCAAGAATTAACTTAGCAAGTCATGGTTTTAAAATACTTTTACTTTGTAATACCTATATTGACTTAATCATTATTTTAATGTGATGAACCTTGTTAATTAGGATTTTGCTCGTCCAGAATTTGGGTCTATCAGTTCGGTTTTTAACTAAAAACCAACACTTATTATTTTTTTTGTAATAACTATTTACAATAAAAATGATTGTTGATAAAAATTCTATCTGTATAATGTGACCACCTGTGGTGATTATTGTGTGATGTGAGTTGATTTTTCTATAGTTAATACTTAATACAGTAGTTATAATAATAACAATAATAAAACGTCTTTATTTGGTTTAACAAAAAGGCGAAGTTAGGGCTTAAAAGCCCTTTCTACCACTTAACCTCAGTAGGTGGAATAAAAGTTCTACTGCCATGCAGTTTATAACTGTTTAAAATCAGACATTTAATCATATTATATTAAATTAATTGTAAAACTGAATATGTGAGAAAATTGGTACAGGATTGTGAACAATCAAACACTATCTGGAAGTATGTAATGGTAGAGTTTAAAAGAAAGAAAATGTAGTCTAATATTATCCATAAACCTGCTTCCAATCCTTCTAAATGTGTATAACACAAACACATTATTGCCGAATGTGTGTTGAAGATGGGCAGCGGCAGAGTGTCAGAGACAGCAGCTGACGACAACACCTCAGAACCAGAGAGCTGTGCTGGGCTCAAGCCTCGAGCTGCTGAGGTTCCCTCTCATGTCTGTCGAGGAGTTCGCCTGCGGAGCCGCTCGCTCAGGCATCCTCACCGACCGAGAGATCGTCTCACTCTTCCTCTACTTCACCGTCAACCCCAAACCTGCTGTCAACTTCCAGGACAACCCACGCTGCTCCATGACTGGCAAGGAGCAGTCTGTCAACAGGCTAGTAATTAAATTAAACAAGTGATTCAATTTGTTCTTGACAGTGGGAAATTTAAATACTTTGAAAGTTATTTTGGACTTTTTTATAGTTTGAAAGGCCCTTTTTCCTTCCAAAAATCTCTTACGTTCTTAGATAGTAAAAAGATTAAATTAATAGTATATTTCATCACGAGGTCCTAAAGTGAACCAGCTAATGTCCATGTCACAAAAGATCATTAAAATGATCTTTTTCTCCCTAGGGAGAAATAGATCATCAAAACAATACTTTATTTACCAGGGTGTATAAGTGACTCTTTAGCACTGTCAATACATGTGTATAAAGCAGCTGTTTTCAGAGCAGAATGACGAAACGATACTTTTACTTAAAAATTTAACTTTGGCCAAATTCTGAATCATTAAATCAATGGGTCTGGGTTTGCCTTTTCATACAGTCAAACTCTTGGTTACAATGTTAAAAATATATTTTCAGGTTTCAACAAATTGAGAGTCGTTGGGGCTACAGTGGAACAAGTGACAGAATCAGGTGAGTTTAAGAACAAATCCAGATTTCCAATGATAATTCAAGCCTAAACATCTTGGTATTGATTAAACATCCAATTGATACGAGGTCCGTCAAATAAGTTCGCGAACTGGTTCAATATAGCGGCCTTGAGGCGACGTAAAGCTCCGCCCACTACGTCACAGGACTACTACACATCCAATGAAGCGTCAGTGTTCGTTTGACAGTCGAGCTGTGAATATCAAGCTGTCTGTGTCAGTTATATTTTGCTTGTTTTTACTGTTCGTCAAAAAATGGAGATTGATGAAATCAAAACAACGCTATCAACATCAAGTTGATCCAGTGATGCCCTCGCATCACAATATTGCATTTAAAAAAAAGGAAAAGTCACAGGGGGCAATATTTGGCGAATAGAATGGGTGGTCAAGAGGGTTATAGAATATTATGCCAAAAATATTCACGAACGATCAAAATAGAATGCGCAGGGGCGTTGTCATGTTGAAGGATCCATCCATCGCCTTGCCACAAAATCGGCCTCACACGACACATGCGATCTCTCAAGCGACTAAGGACCTAAATAAGGTTCGTCTGCAATAATTCTAACTATTTTCCGACGATCATCAGACACTAGGGCTCGCACACGATTAATGTTTTCATCCAAACATGAGGCTGAAGGTCGTCCTTGCCTTGCACCATCTTAAGTGCCTTAGCGGGCATCTTTGAAACGTTTAATCCACTTGAAAATGGACTTTTTCTTAAAGGCATTATCTCCGTAAACAGCCCTCAACATATCTGTAATTTCATGAGAGCTTTTCCCTAGTTTCGCTAAAAGCTTGATGTTGATTCTTTGTTCAGTGTTTTCATCAATCTCCATTTTTTGACAACAGCAAAAACAAGAAAAAAATCAACTGGCACTGACAGGTTTATAGGCACAGCTCGACTGTCAAACTAGCACTGACGCTTCATTGGATGTCTAGTAGTCACGTGATTTAGTGGGTGGAGCTCTATGTTGCCTCAAGGCCTCTATGTTGAACCAGTTCGCGAACTTTTTGGACAGACCTCGTAATCCTCAAGTTTGTTTGAACACACTTCATACACATTCCACCAATCTACATTAATGTTGTCTATAGAAATAAAGTGTATTTTGACTTTGACATTTCTTTAAAGATGAAGTTAGAGTAGTTGCCAGATCAGATGATAGAATGTTGTCAGATGACAAAATTCTAATGTCTTTCGATTAAACCTGGTTAAAGTCATTTGTGCATAGTCAGTGGGTGTTTCAAGTATCTGTCATTGATCTTTTTGCTTTAATTATTGACAGGTTCATCTCAGACCAAAGGATCTTTGTTGTTGGGTTTGGACTGTATGGTTCAATCCACGGACCCACCGACTATGACGTCCACCTGCAGGTTAGTCTCGCTTTACTTTAAATTAAGTAATAACTTCCATAACCACTGAAGATTCTATTCTGGTTGTATTAAGAGTTGGTTTGTTAACTAGGTACTTTTGGCGCTCCAGTCAGTTTGATGGACCTAATCTTATTTAATAGTCATAGAGTCTTCAATCCTGCAGAATAAACTAATTCAACGCATTCAAGTACAATAATTTTCCTCCCACAACAAGAAATCGTCAGCCATGACTCATTTTGTTGTTGCTTTGTGTAGGTGATCCACACAGCGTCCGGAAACATCTGCGGATCCAACAACACCAGCTTCAGCTGCGATGGCACCAACTACACGTTCCGTGTCATGTTCAAGGAACCAGTGGAGATCCTGCCCAACACCAGCTACACTGCCTCCGCCACTCTCAAGGTGGGTGGAAGGCTTGCTAGTGCTTGAAGAACTAGAGTGTATACCAACCCCACACCCTTCATAGTAGTATTGCCAATATATTGGCTAATTAACACACTCATTAGGTGAATTTTACAAGGAGAAAGAGGATAGTAGCTAGCTTACCTAGAAAAAGTTTAGGGACCCAGCAAAATAGGCACACTGAAGAGTTACACACAAAATTCACTGATATTTCGCCCTTACTAAGGGCTTTTTATCAAACAGAGTTCTTAACACTAAACACAAAAATCAAAATGGCCACATGGTGTTTTTGTGTGTGTTCAAATGTTAAGAACTCTGTCTTTAAATAAAGTAAGCGAAATTTCAAGTGTCTGCTTGCACAGATGCAAATAGGCCAAAAGATAACGGTGTTGTGTAGCTTACTGGTAAAGTTATGTCATTGTGATGAACCAAAACATAACAATATGACTTTGATTGATTGATTGACTGGTACAGGGACCGGACTCGCACTACGGGACGAGGGGCCAGCGCAAGGTGGTGGTGGACTGTCCCAGCGGAGGTAAAGTCACGTTCAGTTCTCCTACGCCGGCAACAACAATGGCACCTCCGTGGAAGACGGACAAATCCCTGAGATCCTATTCTACACCTAGGGCTCTGTGAGTTGTAATTCAAACAAGCTGATTCATTCATTGTGATAACAATATTTAAAATTGTTTCTAATAATTAAATGTTTAAACCTTTTATCATTTATTTTATTATGTTATAGTATAAAATTGCGTGGTATTGTAATAATAATCTGTGGTTGGGGCTGGTAGGAGCACACAACTGGACAGTGTTTAATAGGGACAAGTGGTTAGTTCGCTGTGAATACTACACAGTTTTGTTCCAGTGTTCGTTAGCAGGCTGCAGTTATAAGTGTAGTTATTTACTTTCAGTAGAGTGGACTTCAAGGTTTAATCGAGAAGCTAAGTCCAAACGCCAGGGTTAGATAGATAGAAAAAGTTGTTCTTGCTAAGGTTGGTGAAAATTAGTCAATAAAAATGCCCCAACCAACTGCTTACGGATGGCGCTTTTACCAGATAAGTAGATTGTCTGGCCGGTGTGGCACACAGAGGTGTTACAGAATATTGGTTGACTAGTTTTGTAATACATTAAAACTCATTGGGTCTACTTTGACACCAAGGTTAACAACAAATCTTTAAAAGTGAGCTGTCAATTATGATTTTTAAACTTAACGATGTCTCTGTTTGGTTAAGTGTAAAATGTGACCCTCTTCTGCCACTGTGAGAAGACAACCATCATTGTGGATCGTATGTTTCAGGAGGACAGGAGGAGAGTGTGGGACTCGAGGCTTTGATAAAGTGGCAGGAAATATCAGTGAATTTTGTGTAACTCTTCAGTGTGCCTATTTTTGTTGGCCCCTAAACTTTTTCTTAGGTAAGCTAGCTACTATCCTCTCTTCTCCTGTAAAATTCACCTGTTTAGCCATAAGGCTCTTCCTTTCAAACCTAACACACTCATTAATCATTCCTCTTAGATTTTAATCAAGCTCACATATGAGGGCTGTTCAGAAATTATCTTCCATTTCTGTATAGCTAGTTGATGAGTGAAACCATATGTGCTTGTACCGTATATTTTGCTTGGGCAGTGTAACTCTAAATCTGACAGTCAACTTGAAGTTATGTTTTTTCCATGTGTGCTGTATGATTTTTAACGTTGAAACAAAATTATCTATATGTAATATTCCCGCTGGTTAAATAATAGCCCGCCCTATTTATTTCAAAAACTAGGTAAAATTGGCTTCCAAAGTTTTTGCAAAATGGTTTTTAGACCCCTTGTTTTAGACAAACAGATCTAAACTTTGTCTTCAACTTTGTGTGTATTTTAGCATTTTGCTAACTAAAATAGGTTAAAGAAAGAGTTGCATTCATTTTTTATATGGACAATCATGGCAGAATGTGATGTTACAGCAAAGAACACCTTGTGCTAATAGATATCTTAGAGTATAGTTTAAAAAATGCTCTTTTTTATAATATAATGTTTTAACAAAATATAGTTTCATTTTAGAAATTTTAAATGGAGCTTAATTTAAAAAACTCACACAATATTTGTTACTGGACAACATTTTGAAAAATGTCGTGTGCGCTTTCTGACTTTTCTGCCCATCATATGATTATTTATTTTGAAGTATCTTTTTCATTAGCTAAGAGCTGTATGCTTTGATAAAAGAGAGCATAAGCTATACCGCTATCTTCCAAGTTTAATGCTGTCTGCTTGCACAGATTGCAAATAGGCCAAAAGATAACGGTGTTGTGTAGCTTACTGGTAAAGTTATGTCATTGTGATGAACCAAAACATAACAATATGACTTTGATTGATTGATTGACTGGTGGGGACCGACTGCACTACGGGACGAGGCCAGCTAAGTGGTGGTGGACTGTCCCAGCGGGAGGCAAAGTTCCAGTTTCCCACGGAAACAACAATGGAAGACGGACAAACCCTGAGATCCTATTCTACACCTAGGGCTCTGTGAGTTGTAATTCAAACAAGCTGATTCATTCATTGTGATAACAATATTTAAAATTGTTTCTAATAATTAAATGTTTAAACCTTTTATCATTTATTTTATTATGTTATAGTATAAAATTGCGTGGTATTGTAATAATAATCTGTGGTTGGGGCTGGTAGGAGCACACAACTGGACAGTATTTAATTGTTTACAAGTGGTTGTTCTTGCTAGGTCGGTGAAAATCTATATAAATAAAATAAGACTTTTGTCTGTACATTGCAAAGAATCCATCAGTTTTTGGTTATTTGGGTTAATATACTTTGCATAGACCCAAACTGTGTGTAAAAAAAATTCCTGTCTGTCTGTCGTCTGTCTGTTAATTTTAAGGCATCTTGGACCGCTTATAACTCAGAATCGACTGAGCTATGGCGGTGAACCTTCGCTTTAAAGGTTAAGCCCATTGCGCAGTGTGTCTTTAGCTATATTTTATACCCATACAACATCCACAAAATAAATGGCGAGAGTCCAGTGGGCACTTTGTAACGCTTTTAGGCATTTTAGACGCTTATAACTCGAACTCGCTGAAGCTATGCCGGTGAAACTTCATTCACGGGTTAAGCCCATCGCGCAGTGTGTCTTTGGCTATATTTTATGTCTATATAACATCCTAAAAAACAGGTGGAACGGCGAGAGTAACTATGACTCTCACAAGGTAGCTAACACTTAACTATATGAATAAAATAAGACTTTGTCTGTACATTGCAAAGAAACAACTTGATTACTTCCAAGATGTCTACCCTAATCTAGACATAAACTGAGAATTTGTCTTTCAACTTCTGCTACTAACTGTTCGAGGAAAGAAGCTTTTCTTGTTTCCAGAGAGTAAAGAATTTTAAGATTGATATTGAAGGAAGAAAAGTTAAATGTCTATCTATTTTGTGCATAGAGGCACAATTAACTGTGGATTATAATGCAGCATTGTAAAACTGCCAGCAAGAAAAGCCCACGGAAGGTTTTGTAGAATAAGCATTCTGTAATATAATGTTTGGTGGCATGCAATTTTACATGTACATTCTGCCCTGTTCTTGTTATACAATATTACCACATCCATTAGAACTTATTTTACCACTTCAACAATTATATATATTGTATATAAAATTAATTAAATATACCATATTCCAAATATAAAGCTCTATTTTCTAACTAATTTGTATTGTGTCAAACTATCGTGATGAACTTTTCTCAGTTTTCGAAGCCTTATTGTGGGAGGGGGGGGCGCACTTAAGTGTGGCCTAGGGCTGGCAAAAGTCTGCAAGGGCCCTGGGAAGAACTAGGAGTGCATTCCAACCCCACACCCTTCATATAGTAGTACTGCCATCATATTGGCTAGTTAAGAACTAGAATGTATTCCAACCCCCACCTTCTTCATAGTAGTATTGCCAACAGGTTGCCAATGAACCCACTCATTAATCATTCTCTAAGATTTTAATCAAGCTCTCACATATGAGGGCTGTTCAGAAATTATCTTCCATTTCTGTATAGCTAGTTGATGAGTGAAACCATATGTGCTTGTACAGTATATTGTGCTAGGGCAGTGTGACTCTAAATCTGACAGTCAACTTGAAGTTATGTTTTTTCCATGTGTGCTGTATGATTTTTAACGTTGAAACAAAAATTATCTATATGTAATATTTCCGCTGGTTAAATAATAGCCCGCCCTGTTTATTTAAAAAACTAGGTAAAATTGGCTTCCTATGTTTTTGCAAAATGGTTTTTAGTATCCTTGTTTTAGACAAACAGATCTTTGTCTTCAACTTTGTGTGTATTTTAGCATTTTGCTAACTAAAATAGGTTAAAGAAAGAGTATGCTCTTATTTTTTATGGACAACGGCAGAATGTGATGGTACAGCAAAGAACACCTGTGCTAATAGATATCTTAACGTATAGTTTAAAAATGCTCTTTTATAATGTAACGCTTTTAACACAATATAGTTTCCATTTAAGAAATTTTAAATGGAGCTTTAATTTAAAACCCCACAAAATAAATGGCAACATCGATAACAAGAAGATGGTGAACTAACAGGCAAACTACATTGTTTTCTAAGGATATATAGAAAACTGTTTTTGTTTACTTTAAATTTGTTTTTTTAATATACAACAGCTATGTTAATAAAGGTCCGAGGCTAAGCATGGTACTCTCAGCTATCTATACCTAAATAAATGAGGTTTTGACTGTACATTGCAAAAATACAAGTTTTGGTTATTTTATGTTAATGTACTTTGATGACCAAACTGGTGTCAAAAATCCTGTCTGTCTATCTGTAACGTGTTTAAGGCATAATGGGCTGCTTATAACTCAAAATCGGACGAATCTATGGCAGTGAAATTTTAGGGTTTAGCTCATTACGCAGTGTGTCTTTAGCTGTATTTTATACACATACATAATTAAAAAATAAATGTATGGGTTCAGTGGGCACTAAACACGTTTTAGCTGCCACACTTACAAGTCAAAGTTATTAATAGTATGGCGGTCAAACTATGTTCAAGGGCTAAGCCCATCACGAGTGTATCTTTAGCTATATTTCATACCCATACAACATCCAAAAATAAATGGCAACACTTATGTTATAACGAGATTATGGTGAACTAACAGGCAAACTAAATGGTTTTCTAAGGATATATAAAAACTTTTTTTGTTTATTTTAAACTTGCAATTTTCTTAAAATATATATACAGCGTTAATAAAGCCCTGAGGTTAAGCTGGTACTCTCAGTTAGTCAATAAAAAGCCCCAACCAACTGCTTATGGATGGCGCTTTTACCAGATAAGTAGATTGTCTGGCCGGTGTGGCACACAGAGGTGTTACAGATTATTGGTTGACTAGTTTTGTAATACATTAAAACTCATTGGGTCTACTTTGACACCAAGGTTAACAACAAATCTTTAAAAGTGAGCTGTCAATTATGATTTTTTAAACTTAACGATGTCTCTGTTTGGTTAAGTGTAAAATGTGACCCCTCTTCTGCCACTGTGAGAAGACAACCAACATTGTGGATCGTATGTTTCAGGAGGACAGGAGGAGAGTGTGGGACTCGAGAGGCTGTGATCACAAAATCGTATCTGTTTCCACTTGCAAGGCCTACTATGTTATGGTTTTGGTATTGCTATTTTTAGGATCTGGTTTAATGTTATTCTTTTTCTTGTAGAAATTCATTGTTTAATGACTCTTCTATGTTTGTTGTTCAGGAGTTGTACGGTTCTTTCTTCAATTGTAAACACTAAAAATTGAGATGGATTGTCTTGAATTGACTGATATGGCATGCCTTACGTGTTGGTTTTTGGTTAATTAAGAATGAAATCCATTATCACAAAGGCAACACAAAATGATAAGTTGTGGTTATTATAAAATACAACTCTCATTATTTTAATTTTGTGTACAAAACCTGATAAAATAATTATATAAACCCATTTTTTGAGAAAGTTATACCAAAGATTAAAGAACAAAGTTGTTATTATCTTAAAATTAAATTAGACCAGATTCAGAATGTTAGTTACATTATGTTTATCTAATGGACAATGCATAACTTTGCCTGTGAACAATCCAAAGTGTTTTGTTAGTTTATTTCAAATATATTTTTCTTTTGAAAATACTTTATTTTTTAGTTTTTTTAGAGGTTTCAGAAGTGGAGCATTCCATTGGGACTAGAGTTTGGATCAGTATTTTTAGCTGTATATAATTTTTCATGTACCAAGTCATCTAAAATTATGATATTATTTAAAAATAATATAGATGCACATAAAACGACTGAGTTTTGAAAATGAATACATCTTGTTGGTTTATATGTGATGATTGTTTTTAACCACCCCAATGTCTCTTTCCTGTCAATGAATTGGACATGTGTGGACCAATTTTTAATTGGTCAAAGTAAAGAGTCTTTCAGTTCCTTTCACTTTTTTCTGACAATAAAAAGTGGAACCCAATTCACAGTATGATTAAGTTTAAAGCTATGCGGAAAATAATATATTGGCAAGTTTGTTGAAGCAGTAACTACTTACTTGTTGATTTGACGTGATTGAAAGGAGCCTGTATAGTGCATTGTGGGAATCAAACTCTGCAACTGAGAACTTCAGTTGAAGAACATCAGTTGACTAAACTCTACAAATTAATAGCTTCACACGTCCACTAAAAAAAACCACCTACTAACCAATTATGAATGTTCAGTTGTTGACCAAATATTTGTAAAAATACATAATAATCTTTTGAACTTTTTTACTATAAAAGTGATTTTTGTTTTAATTTTGAGGGTTGTAGTGGCAGTAAGTGATCCAACTTCCTAAATATTGAATTTTCCAGGTCAAACTTTATTTTTTTCCCACTAATTGCATAATCATTAATTTATTAATATAGTGTTTACAACCTAAAGATCCATCATTTTGTAATTCAATTTTCAAATACTTTCGAAAGTTTCGTGGTAGGGTAACAAATATTTCAACTTCATTAATCCCTAACTGTCAGTAGCTGTGTCACTGTTAATGTTTTCCAGACAGAAGCCTTAGGCTGAATTCGTAGTTCTTACTTTGTGATCCAAAGGTAACTCTTCTAAATTTCTTAGGTTATTTCTTATCTTCCTCTACACCAAAAGATCCAACAAGAAAAACAACATTAAAAAGCTTAATTATGATGTTTGACATTCACACTATTTGCTAAAAATATGTTTTAAAAATATTTTAACCCTTTGCGCTCTAATTTTATTTTTAAATGTTCGTAAAAGCCTCCCCGTATGGGTTTCCCAGTCCCCTCAGCAAAATTTCAGCAAAACCTCTGGTACGGTGCATCACCAGTCATTGAACCACTTCTCTTGGATTTAGCCCCTGAGCTCAAAAGTGCCACCTCACTGGATTTAATGAGCCATTTTCTCTTCAGTGATCCTTAGTGGGTCATTGTCGCCCCCGCACCCGGGATGATCCAATGATAAGCATTGCACCGTACCAGAGCGAACCCGGGTGGGATTCAAACCCACACTGTGACAGGCAGGGGCCAACTGTCCGTCACTATAACCACTAAACCATAGGGCTGTTTGTCGAGGGCTGTCAAACTTGCACTGAGTTGGCGTCAGGGGGGGGAGGGAGTGGTAGTTTCGGTGTTCTCTGCTAGGGCCGTTAGTGTAACGTAGCCCTTGCCTATTGTTTGCGCTATAAGCAATAAACGATGTGTCGGACTAGACTATTTTGCCGTTCCGCTCCGATGTCAAACCCAGTTCGCTAAAAGGTTAATACTGGCTCGATAATTTTTAACATGTATAATCATAATATGGTCCAGTTAAACTGACAACCAGAGTTGTCTCATTAACTGACAATCAGGTGGTGATAACTTGTAATTAGACTATAATATGATTTACGGTAATGTCGTGTAGAAACAGGGAGTGGAGTGAAAACATACAATAAAAAGTACTATCCAAATAAATAACTAGGAGGTGGACAAAACCCAAAAATCGGGAAATTCCCAACGAAAAAACCCCAAAATTGGACAGAAAATCCCTAAAAACCAGATTTATTTGGGTAGGAGGGATTTTCGGAAAATTTTTGAAGCAGTAGGGATTTTTGGGAAATTTTCTGGGCGGGTGGAATTTTTCAGTAAAAATGGGAGTTGAAAGGGAATTTTTGGCTGAGAAGATTTCTAAACAATCTTATTTTTTCATAATTTTATCCTGATCAATGATTAGTTTTCTATATGAATTCATATAAAAATTCACTTAATTAGTAAACAAATCAAAATAAATATTTTAAAATTATGTTTAAATGTATACATTTGTTTAAGGAATTATTATTTTAACCTATTTTGGCATTTTAGTGTTTACAATTCCTTGTAAAATAATTAAAAAGTTTAATTATATGGTAATATTATTAATATAATCAATAATATCAAATCACTATCATGCTGTACCATACACATTTCTTTTCAAACCCACAAATGGAACACAAGATTAGGTTTTGTAAAGTAAAATTTGTACATTTTTCTAACTGTAATAAACTTTTTTCAATTTTCCGGTCATATCTTTATAAATTGTAATGACTAAAATAAGCTATTAATCAAGCCCAAAAATGTCTTGATTTTAAGCAAGAAAAAATGCTTCTTACCCAAATCCCGCCCACCCCTAGAAATAAAAAACTATTGTCATTCGTGGGAGAAGTTAGATTAACTACAGTTAATAAACACTAACAAAGCTGGTTGAAAGTCTACTAATAGTACAGATG
Organism: Matsumurasca onukii; assembly: GCA_018831715.1. NCBI lineage: Eukaryota > Metazoa > Arthropoda > Insecta > Hemiptera > Cicadellidae > Matsumurasca > Matsumurasca onukii. Next base: position 67,374,547 of record CM032062.1, on the reverse strand, counting down.
GCCCATCTTGGCTAAACGCGTGGCCACCCATGTACTAACCGTTCTGCTTACATTAAAAAATATTATACTGACACAAATGTTTTTAGAATAGAGCCCTCCTCCCCATCTATGAGCCAGCTCTGGCTGCCGCGCATTCAGCTGAGCTGGGCTATCTGTACACAGAACCAATCACTAGGATAAAGCAAACCCAAGTGTTTCAGCAAAGGTTGAAGTGGAAACATTTGATTGCTTTAGAACGTCTCATTCAGAATGAGGCAGATGAATATATTGTGATTATTTAGGTTATTAAAGGCTGAAAATTGAATTTCTTTGGGGTTCAAAGTAAATAAAAAACTAAGAACACATAATACACTCATGTTAACATGTTATTTAATTATACAAAAAATACACTATACATTTTCTTTAAAATTAGGTAAGGTACTTTTTACATTTGTATAGAAAAATAAATTATACTCACTGAAGTTGTCTAAAACAAATTTAAGTAATTATTTTATAGTGACAAATCCAAGAAAAAATTAGTAAAACTAAAGAAGTGTGTTAAACAAGAGAATGTAAAAACCACAACAAAAATAAAACTGGACATCAAATCACATATTTACTTAAAAATACAGTAATTCCTGTAAAATTTAAAACAACAGGATCAATTGGGGAATAAAACTACTCGCCACGCTTGTGAAATTTAAACAAATATTTAGCTAACATTAGTTTTTGTGCAAATTCAGTAGCTTGCTTTTAGAATAACCGGGTGAAAATACACTGAAAATTGGAAAAATAGGAGAAGATCAAACCAATAATAAGTTACAAATCTATTGAATCTAGTCATCATTAACAACTCAATTGCTTTTAATTTTGTGTTAATTAAATTGAATAGCCTGCATTCGGAGTTCAGTGGTGCGGAGGGTCACATGTTTGATTCCCAATGCAGGCCACATGGGTTTAGACACAACCCTTTTCCCCAAAGAGTTTTTTTTGCACATATCTGAGTTAAGAAAAACTGCCTTTGGCATAGATCATATTAAAACAAAATTATGTACAATCGTAAACAACAGAAAATACAGGCGATCCCACAATTACAGGAGCGTAAGTGTACAATTTTGTTAGAGTACAGAGTAGTTTTAACCACTGGTGGTACAGGAAGCTTATTACACTACACATTTTAATGATTACTAAACACAATTTCTTTTGAGACACAATGGAAATGAGGGATGTATAGACACACCAGGATCACATTTACAATTCATTATACACTATTAAGCTCATATAATATAAGCAGAAATACTATGTGTAGTAAATAACTTATACTGATCAATGAGATGTTGAGGAAGTCAACATAAGTGTTTCTAAAGTAGTGGTAACTTGACTTTACATGTATTTCACTATTTGGTAGACAGTTGTAAAAAAAATATATTTTTAAAAAGTGTTAAACAAGAGTTTTCAGACATGTATTAGTGTTTTTGTATTAAAAGTATTTTATTTTTATTTTATAAAGTCAAATAAAACAATTATGAAAAATTGTGTTGGCTAGTGAAATGAAATGAATATGTATTTATTAGTATGGAATGGATGGGTGAATAACAAACAAAGTGCCACATGAAATAACAAATTAACGGGCCACTGTAAGAATAATATTTACCATATAAAAAAGCTGTATAAGAACTATCTCTATACATTATTGGAACTAGAAAAATAAAAATAGAAAACAAACCCCCAATAAAAGTATTTAATTTAGACTTTCATGAATGTACTGGTTTTGATGTTGTGACCAACTGACTATACAAACAGTGACAAACAATAGACTATAGTTCCTACATTCCGTGAACCAGCTGATTAGACTGAGTATTTATTAACATATTCGTGGAGAACAGTAATGTGTCAAAATAATAAGAGTACAAAACAGATTAATATGTTGTATGTTCTTCATTGTTGGTTGTCCAAGAATCCATTTTCTGCGTAGAAAGTCTGTTCTTGAAGCCATGATGTCAGATGACGTTTGAAGTGTTTTTGTTGTACTGTCTTGAGGTGTTCAGGGAGGTGGTTAAAATATAGAGCTCCTATTTAGGTTGATTTTTGTTCAAATAAACTTAGGCGATGTTCAGGAAGTGTAAATTTGGTGGTGTTTCTCGTGTTGTACAGGTGGAGGTCTCTGTGTCTAACTTATTCTGTTGTAATGGCATGGAGGATTACTTCTCTGATGAAGTGAGAAATGACTGTAAGGATTTTGAGTTCTTTGAAAGTTTCCCGGCAGCTATCTTGATTGTTTTGGTCACCTAGGCATCTAATAGCTTCTGTTTCAAGAGCACCCTGTCAAGATTGCCCTTGCTTGCTCCCTCCAGACTGCAATGCCATACCTGAGGTGGGACTCAAACAGTGCAGAGTAGGCTGTTTCTATACTGCATGTTTGTTTAATCCTACGTCTGAAGTAAATGCCTGAGCACAGCTTTTTGCAAAGCTGGTCTACATGGGGCTTCCATGAAAGTTTTGCGTCGATTGTAATGCCCAAGTGTTTTGTGGAGGTTTGGTTTGTAGGCCAGGTAGTGAGGGTGGTGGTATCCCATGTGCTTGGTAGTGAAGGTCATCTGTACTGTTTTATTTGCATTGAGGACCAGGTTGTTGGTGCTGCAGTATTGTTTTGTTCTACTAAATTGGAGGTATGTTTTTCTATTTAGTACTCAGTTATGGATTTTATCGTGCTGTGCTGGGTAAGGACTGTAATAATATTTATTTGTAGTATTTGTTTCTGTGGTTGGTCCACTTTTGTATTTAGGATATACTTTTGCTATTTTAAGTTTGGATGGGAAGATTCCTTGTGAGAGGGATTTGTTTACTAAGTTAGTGAGAGGTGTTGTGCAAGTTCGAGTTTACAAGTTTTGGCAAGTTTGGCTGATATTTCTCCGGAGCCGGCTGAGTGTTTTGGCTTAAGTGAGTCTATGGTTTGTAGGACCTCTTTCTGTGTGACTGGGTTGAAATGGAGGTTATGGTTTGTGATGGGGGTATGTTGTCTAGGGTGTTATTTGTATTATTGCTTTGAAGTGTTCTTTCTGCTATTGTGGTGAAAAAATCATTAAAGTGGTTTGATATTTCAATTGGCTCGGTTAGTATTCTATTGTCTACTTGTAGTTTAGGATAATTGTCTGATGTTGGTTTGGATTTCCGTTCTTGGTTTATAGTTTGCCACAGTGCTTTAGACTTATTTTCTGCATTATTTACATAGGCTGAGGTATTTTGCTTTCTTAGCATCTTCAGTTGTTGGTCGTAATCCTTTTTCTTAACTGCTGTTTCTGCTATGTCTCCTTCAAGCCCTGTAATTGGCTCCTTTCCTAAAGCTTTTATGTATTCATTTTTTAGTCTTGTGAACTCGTCATCCCAGTTTTGTATCTTTTTATGTGGTCTGATTGTTATTGTTTTAGTGGGCAGGGAACGTTAAAGGCTGCCTGGATGGTGTTATGGAAGTTAGTGTAGGATTCATCTATGTCTTGAGATAAGAGTACATTTTCCCAATTTTGGATCTGCAGGATTCCTTTGAAACTTCACCCAATTGTTTTCAGACAGCCACACTTCTGATTCTGCCGCACTTACTAATTCTGACAGCTGTTTCTTGCCATACCTCTTCTCCAATTCTAATTTTTTCATGTCATCTCCATTTTTGTATTCTTCTAATAGTTCCTTTTTATCGTTGTGCAGTTTAAAACCCTCTACTCCATGGCATGGTATGATCTTTGATAGAAGATGCAAAATGCGTGGTCACAACTAGGACAAACAGCTAAAGGTTTCTCTCCTTGGCTTTCGATTGGATATTGGCAATGGAGAAGAGGACAGTAAATCATTTTGCTCATTTCATCTAAAGCTTTATTCATCAACAATTGGTCATATTTGTCATACAACTCCTTAGATACCATCTCTCGAACTATATTAGGTGGGATTTCCAGTCCGCAGCTTATCTCAGGGCAAACAATTTTATCCACTGAGTAGTGTTTAATGTTCACTTCACACATGACCCTGAGACATTGGAGGCAAATGGTGTGGCCACAGCCTAGCTGTTAACATTTTTCTTCTAAAATGTCAAAGTAACAAACCTTACATTCTTGAATGTTTCTCTTAAATTCTTCTGCTAATTTTAAAGCATTGTAGACTTTAAGCCCAGAGAGTTTTTTTTAGTATCGATTGTGGAAGTAGTTTTATTGCTGTGGCTTTCTTTTTCAGATTTTCTTTTGCCTGTTTTATTACAGACTTATCTTTGTCACCTTCCAGATACAGTTATAGATTTTTTCTTGTAGTGGTTTTGTTTCGTTGTCAGCGTCAGCAAATTCTGCAACTACTGAATCGTTGCCATTAAATGTTCTTCATTTAATGGTAGTTCAGCTGGGTTTGGAGGATACTCTTCTCAACTTCAACTGAGCAGGATGGACATTAGTTATAGAAGCAATGTCCATCTTGCTCAGTTAAGATTGAGAAGAATGAAGGCTGCAACATAATTATTTGTAGGAAGTGCAGTTCTGTTGGGCTAAAGACTATCATCATTTAACCCCTATCGCCATTTCAGTGATGTGCCATCTCCAATTTCTCCATGCTATGACTTGCTGTTTTCAGGCAGTCACACTTCTGATTCTGCGGCACCACTGTAATACCCAGAAGGTAGACGCGATTGATTTTTTCAATCGATCATTTGATATGGATTGATAACATGGGGAACGGAAGTAAAATAAGTTACTTATTAATATTACAAGCAAAAGCTAGTAGATCCTAACAATAATAAACCTTTATATTTTTACTTAATCTCATATTCATCAAAAAATCATGAATCACAAACCTTACTAAGTGACGTGCATAGTTACAACACGAGAAACAAAACAATATTGCAATAGGGCAATGTAGGCTAAGTAAAACGCAAAAGAGTCACATCATTATGTTGAAAAAACTCTGGAATAAAGTAAAACATTTAGTACATAAGTATCCAATAAGGATGTTTCACAATAAATTCTATGAGTGGCTATTAAATAACCCATTTTATAATATATCCGAGTTTTTGAATATCAGTACGGTAATATACATTTTTAAAGGTTGCAGAGGTGACATACATCTCAGGTACATACAACTTTACACTGTAAACAAATAAGTCCTAAATTAATTCTATTATTATAAACTTGTTAATTAAAACTATATATTAATTAACTTTATTTTTTGTATCTTCACTATGTCTTATTAATGATTTAATTTGAAACTAGATGCTCATTTAATATGCTGGTTTATTTATTAGTGTATTGTCTTTAGTTTGAATATGTCTTATGACAGTAAACTGACATTGTCAATGCATGTATTTGTAAAAAAGGCAAATACAGATTTATTTATTTTATTATTTATTTATTATTAACAGCCACAAGAAGAAATCTATAACTGTTCTCTTGAAGGTGATGAAGACGAGTTTTGTTGCAGCCTTCATTCTTCTCAATCTTAACTGAGCAAGATGGACATTGCTTCTATAACTAATGTCCATCCTGCTCAGTTGAAGTTGAGAAGAGTATCCTCCAAACCCAGCTGAACTACCATTAAATCAAGAACATTTAATGGCAACGACTCAGTAGACGCAGAATTTGCTGACGCTGACGACGAAACAAAACAACTACAAGAAAAAATCTATAACTGTTATCTTGAAGGTGACAAAGATTAGTCTGTAACAAAACAGGCAAAAGAAAATCTGAAAAAGAAAGCCACAGCAATAAAACAACTTACACACAATCGATACTAAAAAACTCTCTGGGCTTAAAGTCTACAATGCTTTAAAATTAGCAGAAGAATTTAAGAGAAACATTCAAGAATGTAAGGTTTGTTACTTTGACATTTTAGAAGAAAAATGTTAACAGCTAGGCTGTGGCCACACCATTTGCCTCCAATGTCTCAGGGTCATGTGTGAAGTGAACATTAAACACTACTCAGTGGATAAAATTGTTTGCCCTGAGATAAGCTATGACTGGAAATCCCACCTAATATAGTTCGAGATGGTATCTAAGGAGTTGTATGACAAATATGACCAATTGTTGATGAATAAAGCTTTAGATGAAATGAGCAAAATGATTTACTGTCCTCTTCTCCATTGCCAATATCCAATCGAAAGCCAAGGAGAGAAACCTTTAGCTGTTTGTCCTAGTTGTGACCACGCATTTTGCATCTTCTATCAAAGATCATACCATGCCATGGAGTAGAGGGTTTTAAACTGCACAACGATAAAAAGGAACTAATAGAAGAATACAAAAATGGAGATGACATGAAAAAATTAGAATTGGAGAAGAGGTATGGCAAGAAACAGCTGTCAGAATTAGTAAGTGCCACAGAATCAGAAGTGTGGCTATCTGAACATTTACATAACACCTACAATACAAGTTTTATATTTTGCCTTTCAAATAAGGAGAATAAACACAGTTCTATTTCTTAATGGAACTGAACTGTAACTCTCTACCGCAGTTTGCAAACAACTAATTGCAAGACATAATATTGCTGATCTATTCAATTCACTGTTTAAATAACTCTCTAAATAAAATGAAACAATAATTATTTCTGATGGCAAGGGGCCATTCATAAATAACGTAACGCACCAAAGGAGGGGGGGTTGGAAATTGTACGTACAAGACGGTTCCCTATGAATTCATCTCACAGGCCTTTTAAGATAAATGATTTCGCGTTATGCTACCAGGAGCGTCTTACGCCATGGTACATGAGGGGATATGAACAAAAATTGTGATATGTAATGTACTGATGACTCCCTAGCAGTATATATTAATTAGAGTTTTACTGTTTTAAAAGTAATATTCAAAGATTATAACTCCAGGATTTATAAATAATTAAAACCTTTTCTTACAAGCTTAGTTTACAACAAGGAAACAACTAATTCTCTTCTAGTTTTGTAAAGCTTTTGAAACAATATATTTGAAGATATTATTTCACACTCTTTAGAAACATTGACTATCTACATCTCATTTATTTTACTACCAATTTAAGATTCAACACTCCAGAAGTTCTCAAATAAAAATACACTTGGTTTTAGAATAAGAATAAAGACTGATCCTCACAACACATCAGGAAGCAGTTGACATTGTAACACAGCCCTAATTATCTCATAATGTTATTACAATGGTGAACATTTACCCAACATACAATTATCCTAGGAATAAATCATTATGTTATGTACATCGTACATAAAACAAATACTACCCAAATAAAACACGTTTTACTTCAAACATCTCTTTGTCGTGAAGTCATTTTAAGTTGAAAAAGCCAAGCTCTAAACATATCTTTACTTGGTAATGAAATACTAGTTAAGTAGATGAAGTCACGTTTGACTAAAGCTCTTTCTTTTAAAAGGAATTTAATTCCAAACAATTTTATTTTTCAGTGTTTTTTTTTTTATTTCGGCTGCAAAGTCATTTTTTAATGCATTTTGCTTAATACAATTTACAGGTAAACTTTGTTTTCGTCTTGTTTTTTAAAATCCTAAAAGGGGTCAAAACCAGTTTTCATTATTTTTATTTAGAGTTTTATGTAGCTCTTTGTAAATTGAAATACATGCTGAGCAAAATTGTAAAACTACCATAAATAAAATGATGAACTTTCCACAAAAATGCACCTACAATAATGGAAAAACACTCAATTCTTAAAATGATTAGGATATATCTAGAAGCTGAGATTCAAACAAACATATGCCTTTACTGTTTAGTTAGAAGCACATGAGAGTTTATCTGAACCTGGAGGTAGGCAGAGTGACTTTGTCGTCTTGTGGGAAGTTGCACCACTCACCGTACGGAGTTTCACGGCACTGTTGTCGGGCGTAGGCTCGGCGGAAGAACCAGTTCTTGCGTTTCTCCGGGAAGTGGTGGGAACCGTGGCGGCGATACGACGCTCTGTCAAATAACCAGTCACTTCGGTGGTGTGACCTGTAAACAGTTGTTGTCTGAATTGAAAGCTTAGTTTCACTGAATAAAGATCATTGTGTTTACGATAGGTCAAATTGATCTTTTACTTGTTTCACAACAAGTTCTTTTAACACTTTGAAGCCGAAGCCCGAGTCCTACTTGGAGTCTATTGTAGTAGTTACCACGACTGCTACTAGAGTGCTAGTGTTCCACACGTGGCAGTTTATTGCGACTGTGAGACAGCTTCTTTTTAGGTGTGAGAATGGCCGGGTGGTCTAAAACGTCAGCTGACGAGCTTGCGACTTAGGTCTAGCGGTTGTCGCTGGTTCAAAACCTGCAGCGGGAGCAATCCATTTAAAGCTCACTTACGTGTGGTTCAGTGATGGAGAGGGCCTACCTTAAATAAACGGTGACCGGCAAGGGTGCAAGTTGACAGCGTAAGGGAGTTTAATATGGATTGCTAAAAACACCCGTTTTGCTATTTTTTGCTTGGTAGACAGGAGGAAGATACATTTTTTGTTGTTTTGGGGTTGATTACATTTCCAATGAGAGATTGCAAAAGAGTGTGTGTGAGGAAGTCATAACATAAGTAAAATAAACAAAAAATACAGAAAACTGTAATTTAAAATGATTGGGCCAGGCTTCAAAGTGTTAACACTTAAAATGTAAAAATAACCAAAACGTAGCCGCAAGACCTACCGTGAATCCTTACAAATTTTCTGTGGTGGGGATAATTTACACTGGAAGGGCCATTTTGGTTGGGCATTATTCCCAAGAAATTTGTTTTAAAATCTATAATATAAAATGAATCGCGAAAAATGTGTTTCTAAGCAAGATAACTCAACAACGCCTGGACCAATTGGCTAAATTTTTTAACATGTTCATGGAATCAATGATGGTTTTACACAAGAAAAATTTGTATAACTGCCGGAAAACCCTTAAAACAGCCCCTTTCTTTTTCCCATACAAACTTTTTCTAACTAAAAACGTGAAACAATTTGAGCTGTATTGTTATTCGCTCCAGCTGATATCCCTATTTTACAGACATAAAAATATGTACGGAATAAAAACTGCCACATTACAAATCTTTTGACGGGATCGGTCGGTCCGGCTATTGGTATAAAAATGTATTTATGTCTCGTATTTTTAATAAAACTTGGTATAAACATTTGTTACAGTACCAAAAATCAACAAATTCGCTCAGCCATACCTAGATAACGCCTGAACACCTTTATCAGAAATGTTCTTCGGCAACAATAAAATTTTAAGATAAAGAATTAAGAGAGATAAAACTAACAACATTTCTAAGATAGATTATAGATCTCAAATTAAGCTGGATCATTTATATTGACCTAGTAGTAAAACAGATTTCATCAGGGTTGGTCACCAACTATCCAGATATTGTAATATTGAATATCTGAATATGGTTTATTTCTATTACTAAAGAAATTTGAAGACAAAAATGTTTGGACCGAACCGGGACTTGAACCCGGGTTTCCCGCTTGCCGGGCGGTTATGTTAAAATTTTTAGCACAAGTCCCGGATCGGTCCAAGCATTTTTGTCTTCAAATTTCTTTATTAATAAATTAGCTTTACAGCGTTTATACAAATTAAGATCTATGGTATATTTTTATCTCATCTACCCATATTATCTTTTTGGCTTAGTATAAATGGAGGAACATCAAATAGTATCATGGACAGACTCATGATTTTACAAAAAAACAATTTGCATCATTTCAAATTTAAAGAGGCATTGATATTTTACACCTAGTACACCACAGTCTTGTTAATCCGAACTAATTGGTACCAGACCCAGTTTGGATTAGCGAAAAATCTCGACAAGTTTTAACGGAAATTAACATTTTTATGTAAAATAACGCTCTAATTATACAAGAACAACAACGTACATTATATTTTATTTATAGTACTGTAGAGGTGTGCGAAGAGCAGGTTTTTAGGTCCAGACGAGATCGAAGCAGAATAAGCCAAAATCTCGAATCAAGATTGAGACAGAAATTATAATTTTGATAATTTTCCGCTTTATTTGTTTGTTTTGCTATTAAGTAGTTTGCTTAGTTGTTATAGAGTGGTATTATTGTAATATTAAAAGTGTTGTGTTTTATGTTTCCTGAGTGCTGAAGTATTGTACACATAAATAAAATGTTAGTCCAGTTTTGATTACCAATAATTATGTTTTATCATCATTTTACATTGAAACAAGTGAAAATATAACGATTTTGTATTAGCTAGGCCTAAGCTAGACCACACAAACAGCAATATAACCTAAAACATTACAAGTCAAATAAAAAAATTTAACTAACCTATGCCTACCAGAAAATATTAAACTAAAATATTAGGGTTATGACATATAGATTATTGATATTCAGGTAATAATTATTGTTCCCTATTCCATCCTATCACATCAAGTTTTAGTTAAGCCGCCTACTATACCCTAACTTGTACTGACAATCACAAAGTTCTAATTTGAGTTTGTTAGGCTGTAACACTATAAAACATTAAAATAAACTTAATAGTGCAGTAAAATATGCATTATGTATATTTCAAGTGTTTGAAAACAACTTGTATTACTAAAAGTGAGTAAATCAACAAGCTGAGCTTTACACCTTTTCCCAAAATATGTCGTGAGGTTAGGTTCTGAACATACTGACAAATGAGCGTTTCTCCGCTTTTTGTGATCAAAAATTGATTGGTTACTATTTAAAACTTGTTTTATAACCATTTTCTTTATTTAAATTCTAAAACCTTAATAAATCACATCATGTTTGATGCTTTTGTAAACACCTAATAAAAAACGTTAAGTATTAGTGGAGTCCCTAATCCGAACTATTGGGACCAACCCTGTTCGATTAGCTGAACCGATTAAGCAGACTTTAGGTATATTGATATTTATCATATATTGACCTTATAGGTCATATATTGAGTTTGAGCGACCAATATTTATATTTAAATGTAAGAAATTGTGCATGAATACAACTTTGTACACTGGAATACAAAAACAGTGCGAAGTAACGCACGCAGATAAGGACGGGCAGTACAAAGATGATGTGGCTGCGGGCCTACGCGGCGCGTCTTCCTCCCCAACCCCGCTACCGCGTTTACAGGTACCGACATCCGCTCTAAAACATCAATGACTATCACCGTACATACTAGGAGGTGTGTCGTCAGCCACTACCCCGCCGAAAGTGGATGTGTTTTGTTTTGAAAAGACACCCGTGTATAGTGTTGTTTTGAGGTGGTTAGCGTACTTTTACATTCTTTTTGTTTTAATGTAATAAATATGCAAGCAAATAAACATAGCTTTTAAATACAAAGTATGATATATGTAATTGGAAACCAGTTTTATTTATTTTACCAACTCAAAATCGTGATAATTTTTTTCCCTCAACAGTGTTCGATTACGGATTTTTGGATTATTAGCGGACTCTAGTGTAACTAACCTATATTATATTCCTCTGGGTACTAACAGATCACCTAATAATGGCGTAAGGATCGTTAGTAATGTTTGCTATAGATCAAAAGTGGAAACATTCGACTTTAACTGTTGTTCCGATTACTGCATTATAGAAAAAAATAACAAATATTGCAACTATCGACACTTAAGACTATTGTAACTATCGATTTAAAATGACTAGTTGTGTGTATGCTAGTTGTTATTTTGTGGCGACTGCCATCTTGACAGCTTGTTTACTTCAGATATAAATATTGCATCATCCTCTTATCTCGTCCGTTTCAGTTGCCTACTGGACATCGATGTTACCTAGCGTTGTTCAAAGTGCTGGCACTTAAAATTTGGAACAAATCTTCTAGTTTACAGCGAAATCGTGTTTCAAATACCTTCTAGTCAATTTTATGGCATAACAAATTTTTGTCGGTGTTCATTTTTCTCGCCTCTCTCAACTTTCGAGAATAAAAATTTTCGCGAGAAAAAAAAGTCTCGCTCTCATCTCGAATCCCGACATCTCGCACACCTCTACAGTACTGTACATATGTTGATGATTGCATCGTGAAAGGCTGCAATACGTGTGAGATTAGCTGCATGCACACTGACTGGGGTCAGGTATGACAGTACTCGCGCAATGCTTCATTGACAATTTAACGGTAACTATCTGTACTGTTTTGTATTCACACTGTTTCATTAAAATGTTTTGTTGTTTTCTAAAGTGAGTATTTTGTTTTGTTTCTTCCTGACAAAATGTCTTTAAAAATGTCTAGAAAAACATTCAAATTTGTTTACCAATTGCTAGTTTGGATTAACCAAAATCGGATTAACAGGGTTCTGATTAATAGGATTGTGGTGTAACAAATAAAAGCTAAATGTTTTACTCACCACCTGGTTTTTGACCTAGAATCCCCAGCTTTAGAAACCAATCACCACTGTTTTAGTTTTGTTGTCAGGACGCCTCATCGGAAGAGAACGCCCACTGACGATATTTATTTGTAGGTTCAATTATTCTATCTTGTCCCAAAGGGTGTTTAAATTTACCCTCTTGTTTGTTGGTATCTTCTATATTAAATTCAAAACATTTCCACTGTTTGACTTTTGATCCTCAATTATATTAAAATCGCTTTGAAAATTCTCTCTTTTCATAACTTTTTCCTCTGAACTCCTTTAAATTTTCTTTGTTGAAATTATTTGTGTTATACTCTTTCCCACTAACTTTGCAATATTTTTCAAACATTTTGTTGAACAAGTCAATTGATATCTTAGCTTTATCGTCAATGCCTTAATTTTTCATACAAATTAAAATGTTTAGCCTTTTCACCAATCTTGTTGCATGTTTCTTTCAAATATTAAAATTTTGTCTATGGCTGACTTTTCTCTGTATCTATCTTCATAGTGTGATTTTGTACTATCATACTTTTTCTCTCTTGACTGTTCATGTTTATACTTATGGTTTCTCAGGCTTTTAAAGTTGTATGATTCTTTTTATCAAAATGTTCAGTATGACCATTATCATTTTTTTGCATTTATCCTTACTTTGAAAGATTTTGAATTGTATTCTTCATTTTCTAATTTGTAATGGTTTTGATTTGCAGATTCCTTTTTGTCGCAACCTTACCATTGTTTTCAGCCTTGTTGTCCTCTTCAAAATTTATTTTCTCATTATTTTCAACGCTTTTGGTCTCCTCCTATAATACTTTCTGATGATTGGTATTGTCATTAACAATGTAAGCATTTTGTTCTGAAATGTTGCTTGTTCCCGCTTCTTAAAGAGTTCTTGGGATATTTTATATTTTTCCTGTTTTACTTTGCCTGAGTATTTGTCTTTAAAACTTTCTTTTTCCTGAGAGACTTGACTTGTATCCTTTTCATAGGAGGGATTTTCTTTCTTAAAACTCCTTATGTATTCATTACTTTCAAATTCTTTTCCTTCTGATTTTCTGTAATACTTCCCCGCTGTCCTTGTCTACTTCATAATGGTAATCATCTTGACTTGAATATCTGCTTGCTTTTTCTTCATATTTTGCCATCTTTAGACTTATCTTGGTGTTTATAGTCTCCCTTAATGTACCTTTCTTCTCAACAAATTTGGACACTCATAAACAACCCTTCAATTCATCTTTATGCCCAGATTTTCTAATTCACACCATTCTTTTTCAAAGACCTCTTAACTTTTGAACTCTAAAAAGCACATTTGAAGCTATTTTATCCATAGCTCTAGAAACCCAAATTCGATTTCTTTTAAAACTTCATGCAGTTGCTCTTTTGTAACTTGAGTGTATCTTTCAATTCTGAATTTTCTGAAACAACGCTTTCTAAATCGTTCAATCCAATGTTCAAAGGCCCAAAATCAACAAGGTTTGAGCCAAATTATTTTTCGCATTGACAGAATCAGAAGCATCACCCAAATGTTGAAAGTGTTTTCCAATGTTAATGTTATTGATTGTTAGAGGAAGTTTCTTATTGGTTTGACCTGTAGGATTTGGGTTTTCTGGTTTTTGCAGTCTCGCAAGGTGCTGGACCCCATCAATAAGTTGCCAGACACAAGTTGGTTCCTCATTCAGTGCCTCAGTTACATCTCCTTCAGTTGTCCAAGAACTTGTTCTCACAATTTTCTCTTGAGAATGTAGCTTTGGTGTAACTGGCAAATCTGAAACAGACATTATAGAGGTTACGTTTTATGTTTAAATGTTTTGATGTTGCACAATATTCTTATAAAAGATTATTGTTGTCTAATTTTGGCTCTTTTAGTAAGTTAAGGCTAAGGTTTAGCCTTAAAAGAAACCACAAGTAGAGTAAAGTGTAGGCAATATATGGGCCTGGTTTTGTTGCCTGCATGGTGATGCTGGTTAATGGACCGATAAGTTGGAAGAAAATACAGCGTAAGCACTTGAGATGGATGTATATATAACCTGGTGTGGTGTATTATTATTCGGCCTACGTTGATGCTGGTTAATGGACCGATGAGTTGGAAGAAAGATACAGCGTAGGCACTTGAGATGGATGTATATAACCTGGTGTGGTGTATTCTTATTCGCCTACGCTTATGCTGGTTAATGGACCGATGAGTTGGAAGAAAATACAGTGTGCACTTGAGATGGATGTATATATAACCTGGTGTGGTGTATTATTATTCGCCTACGCGATGCTGGTTAATGGACCGATGAGTTGGAAGAAAATACAGCGTAGGCACTTGAGATGGATGTATATAACCTGGTGTGGTGTATTATTATTCGCCGCTTGATGCTGGTTAATGGACCGATGAGTTGGAAGAAAGATACAGCTGAGGCACTTGAGATGGATGTATATATAACCTGGTGTGGTGTATTATTATTCGGCCTACGTTGATGCTGGTTAATGGACCGATGAGTTGGAAGAAAGATACAGCATAGGCACTTGAGATGGATGTATATATAACCTGGTGTGGTGTATTATTATTCGGCCTACGTTGATGCTGGTTAATGGACCGATGAGTTGGAAGAAAGATACAGCGTAGGCACTTGAGATGGATGTATATATAACCTGTGGTGTATTATTATACAGCCTACGCTGATGCTGGTTAATGGACCCATAAGTTGGAAGAATGATATAGCGTAGGCACTTGAGATGGATGTATATATAACCTAGTGTGGTGTATTATTATACAGCCTACGTTGATGCTGGTTAATGGACCGATAAGTTGGAAGAATGATATAGCGAGGCACTTGGAGATGGATGTATATATAACCTAGTGGTGTATTATTACAGCCTACGCGATGCTGGTTAATGGACCATAAGTTGGAAGAATGAGATAGCTTAGGCACTTGAGATGGATGTATATATAACCTAGTGTGGTGTATTATTATACAGCCTACGCTGATGCTGGTTAATGGACCGATAAGTTGAAGAATGATATAGCGCAGGCAATTGAGATGGATGTATATATAACCTGTGTGGTGTATTATTATTTCAATTCCACGCTGATGCTGGTTAATGGACCATAAGTTGAAGAATGATATAGCCGAGGCACTTGAGATGGATGTATATATAACCTAGTGTGGTGTATTATTATACCGCCTAATACGTTGATGCTGGTTAATGGACCGATAAGTTGGAAGAATGATACAGCATAGGCACTGAGAGATGGATGTATGTATAACCTAGTTTGGTGTATTATCATACCGGCCTACACTGGATGATGGTTAATGATCAAATACAGCATAGGCACTTGAGATGGATGTATATATAACCTAGTTTGGTGTATTATCATACGGCCTACACTGATGATGGTTAATGGATTGAATGATACAGCAAAGGCACTTGAGATGGATGTATAATTGTATTGTTTTATTTATTAACTAAAAATTAATTTACTACTCAAAATTTATTTACTACACACAATTTTAAAATAAACTTTTAATATTGGTTTTGGTTTTATTAGTGTTATTAGTGTTTCTATAATGTTATTAAAGTTAATATCATTGTTTGTTAAATCTATCAACAACATAGTTGACTTGAGTTTGCTTCACTACCTAAAATGAAGGAGTATTTTCCAATATGTTCAGGTCTACATTCCAACAAAGCCACCTAAAAAGTGCAGATACTGATAAATGTTAAATAATGCACTATTACTTAAAACATATTGTCATATTTGTATTTAACATATGCACTGAAGAGTTTTATGTCTCATTGGCAAAGAATACCATAGAAAATCAGACATCCATTTGAACTTTTGTTTATAAATTAGCATGACAAAAATTATATTACACCTTGAAAAGTTTTCAAAAGTCAATTTTGGTGTATGGGATATTTAATTTGTATCTATTTTGATCTTCAACCATTTTCGGTTATGGATTCAACTGAACTGTTTATTTAGTTGTAACGAGGTAAATTTTGTAGTGGGTCAACTTTATTGGCCCAAATATGATTTTTCGTTGACAGACGCCGCCGAACGGACTTGTCGACTGGATTCAGGATGGTCCGACCACCCCTCGCAAAAAAATTAAAATTTAAATATACGAAAACATATTTTTTGTTACATACAGTATTTTTTAACATCAACGTTAAAGGCTAGTAGTTAAAACAATATTTAGTGACATTATAGTGCACTAAAGTCACGCTTGACAATACCGGAGTTAGCAGAAACGCGAACTGTTCCGAGCTCAATCGATTGGGGTTGTCAGATACAATCGCGCAGACTGAGCAGGGAGTGGATCGAGCAATGCAGGTAAGATAATAAGTTTTGGTAAGAGAATCATCAGCCACGTTAGTGCTGTCCAGGCCTGTTTACCCTGACCGCGACGCCACTGGGCTAACAGTAGTAACTCTTTAAATCAGACCAAATTTTAAATATTTGCACCCAACATTCCAACCGTATCGCTCAACAACTTTTCCCCACGGCTCGGTTGACATTGGATAGTATCCTGTATGTACACAAGTGAAAAGTGCATGCAAAGAGGAAGAAGCGCTTTGGAGTTCAAATTTACACTACTCAAATGTATCGTTTTCACTTACTTTCAGCAGCCATAAATACAACGCTGAGAGGATCACTGCGATAGGAGAAGAATAGGAACCAACAAAAGAAGTGTCAAACATCTCCTCGGCTTTGTATGTTGTTGACAGATTCACGGCAGACGGCTCCAGCTCTGCAGCTGGCACCACTTCTCAAGGCAGACTGTGCAATCAGCTGTGTCTCCTCACCTCTTCAGCCACTTCAGCCTGCGATCAGTCACTTTGTCTGTTCAACTGAAGAATACATCTAGAGATTAACAATCTTTTTGAAAGTAGTGTCTCACTTATCTTACTTAAAGTTTTTACAATTACTGTATAATTATTGGTAAAATATATATTTATTATTAAGGTAATTATATAAATGGTAAATATATCCCTATATTTCAAATATGTTTTGCCTTATATAGTGAGACTGACAGAGGTTGGCTCGGCCTGTCACTATCTAGTGTAGGGGATTGTTCTAAACTGGTAAACACATACCTTAATATAGCTAAGTGTAAGCCCCGAACAGAAAAGTTCTCAAGCACAATCTTAACCCTACACATGTCGCAGGAATTCATCCCAAAATGTCGCACTCATTTTCTAGGTTCTGTGCTGTTTTTGTAAAAAAATCAGGAATATTATTATTTTTTCTAAAAGCACACACTATTATATATTGTTGTTTTCAGAATGAAATTTCCTATATACTAGTTACATCAAAATACAATTTTGAATCACTTGAAAAAAAACAGCTGAGGTTCAACTTTGAAAGTTAGCAATAGCGAAAAATAATTTTCAAAAGCAAAGTTCTGTGAAAATTCAGAACATTTTTTTTACCACCAAATAATATTTGCAAGCAAAGTCCAAATTAGTTTTTTACATAAAAACATTGTTTTTGCTAGTCTCTGATTTTTTTTAGGTGAACTGTATTTTTTTTTCTAGAACCTTACAATTTTTACAAAACCGCAAGGGTTTGGCTGTGTAACTCATAAGTGCCTAAGACATGTAATAAACACTTTGAAAAAAACTTTTTCATATACTAGAATAAATTTGCAAAAGGAAAAAAATCCAATCAACAGCAAAAAATAGCTTGTTCAATTTTATTTTTAGTGATTACTTCTGATTTTGATATTTTACCAGAAAAAACGGAAAGAGTAAACAAAGAGTGATCTGTCAAAACATTTTTTTATTGCAAAAAAACTTATGAAATGGGTTTATACATGTATTCTAGATAATAAAAATAATAACTTGCATTGTTTTACATATACATGCAAGGTATCATAAATAAAAAACTACTCGCACGTCATGAAAAATACATAATCGGTAATGGTAAAACTTAGATATAAGTTACTTTTGCATACTAATGTGCTAAAAACTAGTAGCTTTTGCATTTGTTACTCTATAAAAACATATTCATTGGTCAAACAAAACAGTCATGAAAAAAAATGCAATTGTGGATAAGTTATCATGCTTACAAACAAGGGAGAATAATTTATTTCTAAATACTATCTGTAATATTTGCTTATATACAAGTGATTGCATGGTATAAGTGGCTGTTGAATTGAAATAAGTAAAAAAGTATCAAAGAGTTTTGAAAAATGTCATAAGTTTTGTAAAAAAAATTGAGAAGCTAACAAATGACGTCAAATTTACAAAATATTTCTAAATAAACGAATAGCCTAGCCTAACACAAAACAATAAAAATACAAAATAACATACAAACACTCTTACAAAACATATTTACAACTACAACACATGAAACACACTGAAATAAGTAAAAAAAAGTATCAAATGGTTATGAAAAATGTCATAAGTTTTGTAAAAAAATATTGAGAAGCTAACAAAAAAACGTCAAATTTACAAAATACTTCTAAATAAACGAATAGCCTAGCCTAACACAAAACAATAAAAATACAAAATAACATACAAAACACTCTTACAAAACATATTTACAACTGCAACACACGTTTTCACTTGTTTGATTGCCGCTGCCTTTTATAGGCATGGGTTGGCCGGAACATGTGTTCAAGTTCATCGAAACATTTTTGGTGAACTCCAGTGTTGCACCCAGGACACCAATAATTTGTTCTAAGATGGCAAACACCACACACGCGTTTATTGTTCCCTGCAATTTTCACGCAGCTGTGGTCTGGAGGAAGAGGAACGCGGCGTTGTGTCTGTGCCGGCGGCTGAAGATCCCCTGAGCAGGAGGTGCTAACGACAACTGCCGCTTGATTTTGGACCAAACTGTTTACAATTGCGTTCATATAGTCCCATCGACTCATAGGTCTGTTGGAATGGTATCGGTACAAAATATACCCATTCAACAGAGCCATGTCAACGAAATTGTAAACAATCTTCTTCCAATAGCTTGGTTTGTCGTGAACACGTAACATGATAAACACTTTTATCTTTAGAATCAACACCGCCATATGTTTATTATAACCGCAATTACCACTGGTTTGATTCTATCATTGCCCCACAGCTAATCACGCTTGTTTTCGGAGAAGCTGTAGAGATGAGCATAACCGGCTTTCGAAGTTGGTCGCTCCTTATATTTCACGAGCAAGACATCATTCTGTCTGAAATATTTGACTCGCCAGCTGCAACATTTGCCTGTTTTGCTTGAACTGGAATCAAAAGACTATTTTTTGATTGTACCTGTCAAAAGGTTCTGGACAATAGAAGTCTTTTGCCAGGGCAATTTTGTATAAAAGTTGTCGGTAAACAAGTGGTAATACTTATTGAATAATCTTGCACCGCATTAATTCAAGAACCACTTTTGAGTGAAAGGGTCTCGACCTCCAGCTAAAAAGGTTTTTCCGAATATATGCGGAATGCATGACGTATCCAGTTTGCGAGTCAAACTTTTTATGCCGAATCTGCAGGCGCTTTTATTGCCATGTATTTGATGAAAGCACAACGGTTTTTCATGCCAATCATACTTTCATCTATACATATCTCCTGATTCGCATAAAGCTCTCTAAATGCCACATTTATGTTATCAATAAAATCAAGACCTTCACCCAGGGTCATACCCAGGTTGGCCCCTGTGGAGATACTCAGACGATACATGAAACATGGACATTATTTGTTGAAATCCACGCAAGACATTGTTTTGAAAGAAAGGTGTCAATAAATTGGGCTGGTGGACCAATATTGCGACACGCCTTTTCTTGGAGACAGGCCCATGTTGATCAAAAGACCCCAAAATTTTCATTTCAGAACCGCCACATCAACCTGCGAACAAGCGGATCGGCGGTAGTTTCACTCTTGCACGGCGCGTTGATGTGGTTTTGAGCATATTTATTGGTTTCAACAACCATCAGATTCCAAATAAAACTGGCCATGAACAGCAGGAAACTGAATGGGTGTAGTACACCCATCAGTATTTCTAGGTCCAGGGTCTTTCACTGAACTTACTTTTTATTTCTATTTCCGCTCAGGAGGATCGATATCCTCCCAATCATCGCTACCTTGATTTGGAGGAGCTGCAGGTCCAGGAGCCGCTGCCGGGCCGGGTAGAACTGCTGCAGTCGGTACAGCTGCTGGGACGGGTTGAACAGTTGCTGCGCCAGGTGGAACTACAGGTCCGCAACCGCTACTGTTTCAGTTGTTTTGGGCAGTTGTTGTCCCACGGCCTTTCTTCCGACAGTCCGGATAATAGAGGTTACACATGGCCTCGGTTGTAAATCCGATGAGGGTCCGGGCAGAGGGTGAAAAGATGTCCCGGGTTGGGGGTCAAAAGATGTCCCGGGTTGGGGATCAAAAGATGTCCCGGGTTGGGGGTCAAAAGATGTCCCGGGTTGGGGGTCACTAGTTTTTGCAGCAGGTGTCTTCTTTTTTTTGAGTTTTTGGCGTTTACGTTTTGGTGAAGATTCACTTGTTTCACTACTGCTATGATCTGAGCCGGGAGAATAGTCTAGGCCACTACCACTAGAAAAGTCTGTGAGGGAATGGTCATCTTCATTCTCACTAGGGTAGAGACACGGCCTTCGGATTCGTCATCCGCCAAATGCCGCCACTTCTAGACACTCCCGTATCGCCCACTTCATCAAGGGCAATGCCAAATCGCCCACCTCACTCACCAACTCCTCAACATCACTTATGTCCCAAACATTGCCACTTGCCGTTGCTCGAGGTGTTGATGCTAACAAAGGCGTAGGCCAAGGCCTACCTCCTGACGAGTCATCTGTAGGAGATTCATCTCCATCAGAATATATCTCAGTTTCGAACAACAGTTCTCTGAGATCAGAGGAGGTTTGTTTATCCATAATTATTTCAAATTCACAGAGTAGATACTAGCTCAACAAGTTTAGGTACTAAGTTTATAACAATAAATTTAGGCTAAGCTAGGCTAGCCTAGTAAACTACCTCGACCACACCACACAGTATCCTAGGCTATAAAATTCACAACGAAAAGTCCTAATCGGCAATAAGTAATAAATAAATAATAAAAACACACCACTTTTACACTATTCGCACTCAAAAACAGACAGTAGAAATGTTTCACTTCAAAATTCGAGTCCAAAATGGCGAATTCAGCAAACAAAACAACAACAGGAGCGTCTTTTCTTTGTTACGTGAAAAATCAATACTCGACAGATTAGATGGTGGAGTATTTTTTTTCCATATTCTATTTTACTGGAAAGAAAGTGGTTCATATTACAAGTTCCAAAACTAAATACAAAAAATAGGAAAAAATAACATAGCATGGGCTTACTTCATGGGTCGATTGACGTTTTGGAATCTAATTAAACGTTCTTCTCTGAAAAAATAATTTCATATAGATAGATTTTTTTTGGGCATTATCCTCTATGTCAGCTGCATAGAGGAAGAAACGAACTATAGGAATAAGTGTTTGCTTTTGGACTGGCAGCCAGCCAGTACACAAACAAAAATTATGAAAGTGGCGTACTTTGGCTGCTCTCGCACTATAACGACACGATGAAAAAGTTTTCTAACTTTGAAAAATTGTTGCTGCCGTAAATATTGACGTAAAAAAAGGTTTAGTATATCAAAATTATCCTAAGCTCAAACTGCGTCTAATGATATAAACAGAGTAAGGGTATTCGATGAATAAAATATAATTACTGGCGTCAAAAGGTTTATGAAGTCAGCCCATATGGGCCGATTGACATTTTAGAAACCCATTTGAAGTCGACCCATATGGGCTGATTGACATGTGTAGGGTTAAACTATGGTATCTTTACACCATGTTACTAAAAACTTTTCCGTTTAATTTTCAATTGCAAAAGAATTATGGAAAAATTTGATAAATCGGTTTATTAGAGGTTTGTGTGTTGCCATTATGACAAAAGTACCCTTTATTCTACTGGGAAAGAGACTGGATACAATACAGTAAATAAATTTATAAGAGGAAGGGATGGTGAGTTATTGTTTTACCTTGCTCAGTCGACTCGTTGTCAGGTTCAATAACCTCCACACTTTCACCGTCACTGCTTGGAACATCGGGCTGGTTGGTGTCGACATGTTCCACAAAGTTCCATCCATCAGACACATCCGAGTCACTGCCTGCTCCGTAACTCTCGGTGCGTTTCCTAACACCAACAATGTCACTAGAAGAAAACAAACCGTGATTGATTACTGTAAATCTTTTACTCAACTTTTATTTTGAAATCTATATCATATTGGTTTTACAAGACAACCTGTTTCAATGAGCCTATTTAAATTAGGACTAAAGCACAATTTCTACGCAGCATTGATTCTGATTTGGAAATTGGAAAAGTATGTTTTATGTCAAAGTTTCATCTAAAAGTTGATGACAATCTCAGTTCAGAAAGGTGTCATCTGCATCAAAGTTTATCAATAGAGTATATCTGAGTATAATATATAATAGTAAATCTGGTTCTACTAAAATATATTTAGTAAAACAGAGTACACAAGTAAACTAAGATTAAGGACATATAAACATGTTAATGGTCCAAAAACCAACAACGGTGCTTAATGGTACTAGCACTTCCAAAAATCTTATAGGTTAGCATCCAGGTAACATGTTGGCTCACCATCTAAATATGTGGTTCATTGTTCATCAGTTGACTTTATTTTGCAACAGTAAACTACAAAATCTCAATCTCGAAGGTAGGGAACTGATTACTATTCAAACAAACTTTCTTTTGAACAGGGTGGTCTATTCTCATGAGTTACTTAATTTTGGTTACATAAAACTAGACCTTGTAAAATTACAGAACAGTGACTTTGAATTTTTAGCAGTTATCTAAGTTCAAATCAAGTATATCTGAGTATAATATATAATAGTAAATCTGTTCTACTAAAATATATTTAGTAAAACAGAGTACACAAGAACTAAGATTAAGGACATATAAACATGTTAATGGTCCAAAACCAACAAGTGCTTAATTGTACTAGCAACTTCCAAAAATCTTATAGGTTAGCATCCAGGTAACATGTTGGCTCACCATCTAAATATGTGGTTCATTATTCATCAGTTGACTTTATTGCATTGCAAATGCAAACTACAAAATCAGTGGATGGTAGAGACTGTCTGTTACAAAGTGCATGCGCTTCCTGTCTTTGCTTGTAAAATAGTCCCAACTTTAAAGCCACTTTTAAATATGTTCAACATAAAAATAACCGAACCTAACTTAACAACTTATTCACCTTTAAGTTAATTTGGTGGGTGACAGAGACTGTCGCCTGCCACAGAGTGTCATAGCACCGTGTGTCTCCCATCATAGAATAGTCCCAACTTTAAAGCCACTTTAAATAAGTTCCGCACCCAAAACCAATTTTATATGTTTAGGGCCTCCTCAACATCGTTAAATCAGTTTTAGCTAATGAGATTCACTGTTTTGGACAAATACCCAAATCAAATCTATTGTAATGTGGGCAAATAGCACATAAAAGCAACAGCACTGATGTAAAGTAGGGATGACCTGAGACCCAACATAGCCCAGTCAAGACGCACATTTCCATCTACAGAGCATCTACACTCTACAGCATGCAATGTCCTCAACACTACTCATTGCACAGCGGAGGATTGGGAACGCGGCTATTTAGGTGAGTGATGGTGCTTCAAAACACACCTCCCTCTCTACCTTCTAATGCGCTGTGGGCAACTAGGCCTGTACTCCACATTGCCAGTTCCTTATAAATAAAGTTACAAACCGTATTGTCCTTTAAACACGTCAATAATTTTTCTAATGGTATTAGCTCTTGGAACATGTAGGCATCAGCCTTTGTTTAACTGCTGACCTAGGGAAGCCATCTGACTTTACAATAGTTTGTGAAGAATTATTTACCTTTCTCCCGCTTCCATGTCACAAGTTAAAATATTACATTAATCAATGGTTGATTTAAAACATTGGAATCGCACTCTGAGTTATCTGCAACCGTACAATACTTCTAAATAAGTACCAATTTACGTACGTATTATACAGTACTGGTACTAATAATACTGACAAAGTAACGTCTACCACCTTTACAACAGAAAATACACCTATGGATCAAACAACACAGAGTACAATTAAATTACGTAATAAAAGTACAATGGTTGTAGTGATCACGCACTAACCACAGACCTCTTACATTTCCATTCGAACTGCACATTCAGGTCGCTACCGGGCTCAACGTTTGACAAAGTTGAAATGAAACAGTAGCAATTGATCAACTTGCCAGACAAAACTTCTGGGGACAAAATGTTGCTTTGCAAATACTTCTCTGACTCAACACAATAGAAAGTTCACAAGTACCGCAGTGTTGCAACCGATGAAGTACATTACTTTTAACTATCACCCGTTGCAAGGTATCTCAAAGTAGAAGCATTGTTCGGCAGGTATACTGGTTTTCGAACACAATTGTTTTGCATAACAATGGTGCCACCTAAACTAAGCAAATTTCAATATTAAAAAAGTCATTCTCACAGCGCTGTATAGCCACTTTGTATTTTAAATCCAACATCAAACTCCCCTTAGGTATCACTTTCACGCTTTGTAAAACTACGAACCCACCAACGTGGTAATTTTACGTTTCCGTTACTTTTAATATAAGCCATCATCTCCAAAAGCTGTGTATACTGTTGTTCACCATGGTTGTTGAAACCTCATGCTAAAAACGAGACTAAATGGTAATCGAGTCACAACATTATTTTAACAAGAGCCCAACACTGTTGGTAACCAAAGGAGTGTAAACTTCTTTCAACATTGTCCCAGTGATGACCCAACATGGAACAATGTTGATCTCAATGTTAAATGGAAACCCAGTTCAAACTCCACATATTGTACTAATTTCAAGGTCGCATGCAGGAGGACGTTTTAGACAGTTTACTCAGACAAAACCTAGAGAAATTTAATTGTACTCTTGACTCAGACAATAGCTAGGTTAACAAGAAGAATAGTATGCACCATGCATTATTTTAAACACATGAGCCAAGAACTCAAAAGCTGAACAAATAACTCAATGATAAAATAAAGAAATTAAATCAAAACAGCCGACGCGCATTTACAAGCACTGTCGTGAGTTATGGAATTTTCACTTACGAGTATAATTTACATTGAATGTGCTTTTAAGGGGTGTTTCCAAAGCCTCAAAATTAATGCGATGAACGAAAGCTATTTTCCGTCACCATATTGTTAGCCATAACTGAATGATGAATGTCCATTAATGAGAATAATGGTAATGGGATGCATACTTCACACCATTGTCCTAATAATACTTCAACTTATGGATGAATGTTTACACCATGTTAAATTGAAATTGATTGAAAATACAATTTTTAAAAGAATAGACCACCCCATTTTGAGGGGATGCTCTACCTAATAAGTTATTTTGGTGGACCGATTTACAAGACATTTAAAAGGAAAATTTGTACCAGATTTCAGGAAAATCGGACAAAAATAAATCAATCTAGTTATTTGTGTTGATAACAAGGAAGCATTCAGCAGGCAGAGAACACATCATTTCTACAATAATGTTGATGTATAATATGTCAAACATTGTTGCTGCAGGTAAATATTGATTCTCTATAAACGAAAACAAAATGTTGACCCCTGAAATACCTACGGTACTAATTGTTATATTCATCTTACTTCAACCATGACGATGTCCTCATAGTAGGAATTTAAAACTATTACAACGCAAAATTATTTGTACTAAGGGTTTTACTTCCTGCTGTAAGGTGTTACTAACTTAAACTAAACTGCATTAAATATAACAAGAAATATAATCGGCATGTATTACGGCAGCAAGAAGATATCAACAGCTAAAAAAAGTCACTCTCGATGTCCCAGGCTCCCAGCACAACAGCTGCAGCAGACGCACGCTCTCGAGTAGTCCAGCTCTTCTTATCCACTGCAGGTTCTTATTCGCAAGTAATGAAAATGGTTTAGTGTTTCACACTAAAGACGAAATAATTCAAGAGGTATAGGGCTTGAAAAATGTGAAAAATACGTTATCAAAAGAGTAGGCTACAGTCTTTAACTCTTTATATTACTATATCTCAAAACGTTTATAATACCTACAGGGTTATTCAAAAAAAGAATGTCCTACTTTCATTTTTCTGTAACTTTATAGTATGAGTGCTTCATGAATAAATTATATGTCGTTGAAAAGAAGAGGTTTTAAAGTTTTGTTTACATATACTGGGAAGTACTTCCGCTTTTAATTACCCAAATGACTGCCCATTCAAAATAAGATATTTTGAGTTCTTAAATTTCCAAAAGCCAGTCAGTTCATGTGTGTTATGGCAGGGTCTGCTGGGGGCTTGGGAAATCCCACTTTGACTGGTTTGGGCTGCTTTCTACTTTCCTTGCATAATTGAAAGACTATGGAATAAATATTTATAGAAGTGTACCAAGGAAATCAAACTTCGAAAAGTGCTCTTTTACTAGTAAATTTATGTATAAGTAATAATTCACGAAAGAGAGTTGTTTGAAAGTAGGACATTATTTTTGAATAACCCTGTAGTATAAATCAATCCAACGTGAAACTTAAACACTACAACTCAGTAATCAAACCAGAATGCAACAGAAAACTTAGTTCTCTTTGTAGAAAGACTAATTTATATAAATACAAAATGAGAAAGGAAATTGTTAAAAAAGTTATTAGGCCCAATCAACACTGAACCACAAACATTAAAACTTATTGGTGAAATAAGGAATTAGATAAATAAGCTCTGGCATACTAACAGCCTGATGAAGTGAATATAAGATAATTGGACAACCTTTACAGTTTCCTCTTTTTTTCATTAAATTTTACTTTTTGTATTGTACAATAAATAAATAAATAACTTTATTTGCAGTGTACATTAAAAATGTGTTGCAAAAAACAAAATATAAAAAAAAACAATTGTAATTCCATTCACACATATAACGCAGGCATGTCATTCATACGCACACTACTCCCTCCCTGAAAAGGTAAAATTATTGCTTTTAAAATTTGATTGGTCCAGAAACTCAGCAATATTATAAAAGCATGGATACTAAATATTTTTTAATTGAGATTTAAACAAATTTTGGTTACTTTCCAATTTTATATCCACTGGCAATAAATTGAAAATTGCACCAATTTGGGAAGGTAATTTTATGAACAATTTTGTTCTGTGTTGTTGAACCCGAAAATCCTTTCTCATTTTGTCTCGTACTCGTGTATGGAGCCCTGCAAAGGCAAACTCTTAAAGGGCAATACAGGACAGTCTCTTGAAAATGTAAAGGCTTTGGAAAGAGTCATTAGATTTAGACTTTTAAAAGTTTCACGGCAGTGGGCTCTAAAATTTAACTGTTCCAAAATCGAACTGCATTTTTTTGTAATCAAAAACACGTTCAAAATGAGTGCGAGTACTACTTCCCAAAACATAATCTAACTTAGGTGAGAAAATATGAGACCGTAATATGCCATAAGAGGACTTGGGAGAGCAGAAGCCGGATAGTTTGCGTAAACCAGAATATACCAGCCGCAACCTTATGAAAAAGAAGGTCGCAACCTTATAGACTGTGAAGCAAACTTCAAAATTTATGAACTTGAAGTAAGGCGAATACAGACACAATAAATGGCTCGTAGCATTGACTTTAAATATTACTAGAATATCAAAGCGGCAGTATCCATTATCACGCAGCCTGTTAATTATCGAAATGCTATCTACGCGAAAACAGGAAGTTACAGGAATTTACTAAAAGGAAAGGAGGCCTGGAGTGATGAAAGAAACAGACTCATTCAAAGGATGATGCAATCTGGACTCAGAGAAAGCCACAACAACAAAGGACGCAAACCTCAAACTCAAAATTAATCCCCGTCCAGCACATGCATAGAGCCAAAATATAATCATGCAATAATTATATCCAATATAACCAACCTATTATTTAACCAATGTTTTACTTCTAAAATTTGCACTTAAAATTGATAATAATACTTGTATTGGTTTTTCCTCTGAATTTAAAGGTAATCATGACCAAGACTACTAAAGTTAATACTAACAGCCTGATGAAGTGAATATAAGATAATTGGACAACCTTACAAGTTTCTTTCTTTTCATTAAATTTTACTTTTTGTATTGTACAATAAATAAATAAAATAACTTTATTTGCAGGTACATTAAAAAATGTGTTGCAAAACAAAAATATAAAAAAACTAATTGTAATTCCATTCACACATATGCACGCAGGCATGTCATTCATACGCACACCACTCCTCCTGGAAAAAGGTAAAATTATTGCTTTTAAAATTTGATTGGTCCAGAAACTCAGCAATATTATAAAAGCATGGGATACTAAATATTTTTTAATTGAGATTTAAACAAATTTTGGTTACTTTCCAATTTTATATCCACTGGCAATAAATTAAAAAATTGTACCAATTTGGGAAGGTAATTTACTGAACAATTTTGTTCTGTGTTGTTGAACCCGAAAATCCTTTCTCATTTTGTCTCGTACTCGTGTATGGAGCTCCCTTTGCAAAGGCAAACTCTTAAAAGGGCAATACAGGACAGTCTCTCGAAAATGTAAAGGCTTGAAGAGTCATTAGATTTAGACTTTTAAAAGTTTCAACGGCAGTGGGCTCTAAATTTAACTGTCCTGTAATTCGAACTGCATTTTGTAATCAAAAACACGTTCAAATGAGTGCGAGTACTACTTCCCAAAACATAATTCCATATTTAGGTGAGAAAAATATGAGACCGTAATATGCCATAAGAGGACTTGGGGAGCAGAAGCCGGATAGTTTGCGTAAACCGAATATACCAGACGCAACTTTACTGCAAACATTGTTTATTTGATTTTCCCAGGTCAACGCTTTATCTATGTATATTCCAAGACATTTTATAGCCTGAGCTTCTTCAACTACAACATCATCTACCATTGTTATTGCTGGTGATACGCAAGGTTGACTTCGTAGACAAAATTGAATTATGTAGTTGTGTTTAGCATTGTTAGTTTTAAATTATCTGCTAAAAAAGTCTTGAACACAAGTATTAAGACTGATGAAAGTTTGAATTTAAATGTATTTGTGTTTCTGCAGTAAAACAAAGGTAGTATCATCTAAAATTGGATCATTTTTCCATAGTGTATTGAATTTTTGCATTATTTACATATATTAAAAATAAAACTGGTCCAGCACTGATCCCTGGGGACAACCATAGCTAATTTTGATTTCCTTCGAGCTTGAATTGGCAACTTGAACACATTGTGTCCGGTTATACAGATAAGACTGTATCCAGTTATATGGCAACCTCCATATAATTAATTTGGTTTAGTTACGCATTCGTATTTTTTATATTTAAATAATCTATTTTTCATACATATAGGGCCTAATACTTTTATTTTATACATTTGAAAACTATTTAAAATTTGATTTTTGTGTGAAAATCGTACGTTTAAAATCTAATGTTGATTTGATTAACTAATGTGTTGTTGTGGAATTAAAAAGCAAGTTATTTTAATTCCTTCCTCCTTTGAAAATATACTGTTTATTACGAAATATAACATTTTGATATACCTTTCCCCATCTTTTTTGTTCACAAATATAATATATATTATTGTATTTGTTTGTTTTGACACACTCCAAATGCTGTTTTGACTATATGAGAACAGTAGTTAACGATTGCAATAAGTGATATTCAAATAATATAATTCATTTTTGCATTTTGCAACCAAGGATTTAAATCATTACAAGCTGATTTCCTAACAATGAATGGCAGGAGTGGCCAACTTTTCAGCGTAAACAATAACTAACAAACATAAACAAGGCGGATAAATCAGACTCTTTAGGAGCAACACTAAACCAATTGCGTTTGAAACTTCAGCGATGGAAGGGCCAACGCACGAGCTATTTTAGTTTAGCAACGTTAGTTAGACGAATAGAATAGATTCGACGTCTGTAGAGCGCCTTTCTCAATATGTTCTCGGTTTGAAGTTGTGTTTGTGATGTGTTCGGACCCAGATCTCGAGGAAGAGGTGAAGTCCAGGTACATCCTACACTGGAGCTACCGCCACTACCGCTCTCTACCGGAGGAACTGCTGCACCTTGGCACCCATGTCGAGGAGATCTACCTGCAGAGAACCACCTGTATGTTCTGGTATGTTGTCACTGCACAATTCAAATGATATCGGATTTATGTTTGAAACGTATTGATAAAGGTATATTTTGTATGACATTTATTTACAATATATTACAACATGTACAAGAACAATAAGTAAATGTGATGATATTGACAAAATAGTAACTAATAAAAGAATGGGCTATTAATTTCTCTAATGACAAAATGGCTATTATAATTTGTTATTAACGTCATAATTTAATTAAAAATGTCTAGAATATGTTTTCAGTCGGTATATATAATTGTGATTGACCAGAAGAAACAGTATAATGAGTTAAATTACGTTTATTAAATATACAGGGTGAGTTCTACCACCCATTAACTTCTGGCATTATGTTATAATTACTCAAAGGAAAAAAGTTCTATAAACATAGGTCCTAAAACTAGTTACCAAGGTAGCCGCAATTTTGTATTTTTACTGTGGCTAATATTCAGAACGCTTTGACCGATTGCATTCAAACTTAGTAGTTTATGTGTCATAAGGTAAATTTAAGAAAAATATTATTTCATAAAACCAACAGAAACAAAATGAGCATTAGTCTTTTTCACTAATACTGAGAAAATGTATGCATATCATTTATTAGTAGTATTTATATTTCAAAGAGATAGTCTATTCTTAAATTTTACATTAATATTTTATTATTTTGTACGTCCTTTTACAACTGTTAATTTACCAGTTGTAAAGATGTACAATTTAGCGTACTTTATGTAAAATGAACTGAAAAATTGACTAAACCGTTTTAGACCCTGCAATAGTACGCCCCAAAGATAATGTGAGACGAAATACATGAAACTTGGTCCCGAAAAAAGTTCCTTTAGGGTTTGAAACAATTTACTATGTTAAATGTTCAAAAAAAACAAAATATTTTTACAGAACTTGTAGAAAATTTAATTTCAAAGAAAGAAGTAAATAAGTCTATAATAGACAAACCTTTTAAAAAATAATCCTTAATTATATACAAAACGCATGAAAATAGACAAAATCTGTTAAAGCTCTCTACAAATGTTATATTGAAATCAAAACAGCTGTTGTATTAAAACAAATGATTTGAGAAACAAACAAAATGTCTATTTAAAACATATGATGTAACATTGTTTATAATAATTTAAATAAACATTACAAAGCAGCTATTTTTCCATTGCTCATTAAGTGCGTGTGTTGATCTGTACTTTAATACAAGTTAGTGGAGTGCCGTTGCAGTTAATTTTTGATAGCTAATATTATGTACACTAATTATCAAATACCAAATACCAAAGGTTCCTTGTTTGCCTAGTTATTATAAAGTGGACTCAAAACTCGTTTTTTACACAGTTCAAAATTGCATTACTTTATTTCATTAATAACAATTTCAATCAATCACCATAGTAGAAAATCAACAAATTATGTTTAAATACTTTTCTTATACAGTCAGCTGAGTTTAGCTTGAAAAATGTCCAAGTGATTTTAGCCAACTGTAAACATTAAAATTAATCATGTGTTTTAGGAATATTAAAACATATAAAATAAACAACTATATTTACAATTAAAATATGTTTTCAACACTAATGGTGAAATGGCAGACATGCATTTAATGTACGGTCTTGCACATTACACCAGTCGTGAGGCTAACGATCATCAGGAACATTTTCCTCATAGACAGTTACCGACTCATAAAAATGTTTTCTTCCATCATAGAAGGCTAAGCGAGACGGGAACCTTTAAACCTGGAAAGTTGGTAGATCAGACGGCCACGTACAACGTGTACAGCTGAATTGAGGAGGGCGTGTTGGACGAAATAGAGAATCATCCTGGAAGAAGTACTAGAGAACTAGCCTTGGATTTCGGTGTTAGTAATTCACCTGTCTGGAAGATTTTACATGAGCAGCACTTGCATTCTTATCACTATCAAAAGGCCCAGGCTCTTTTGCCTCGAGATTACTTTCCTCGTGTTCAGCTATGCCAATGGCTTATCCAAAGGTGCAGAAATCCACATTTTTAAATAACATTATGTTTACTGATGAAGCAAAATTTTCAAGAATGGCTATTCTTAACACCCACAATACTCACATGTGGGCAATTGAAAATCCACGCTATTTCAGAGAACCGTCACCAATATCAGTTTTCTATAAACGTATGGGCTGCTATTCTGGGTGATAACATTTTTATTCGTTTTACCTGATACGCTCAATGGTGAAAATTATTTACATTTCTTGACGACTGATCTGTATGAGTTACTCGAAGATGTGCCACTATACACACGCAACAAAATGTGGTTCATGCAGGATAGAGCTCCAATACACATTACAAGTAAGAGAATTTTTAAATGAGGCATATCCAAACAGATGGATTGGTCGAGGAGCCCCACTAGCATGGCCTGCAAGGTCACCTGACCTCAATCCTCTAGACTTTTCTTATGGGAACATTTAAAGACGCTTGTCTACGACTCGCCTGTGGATACCATAGAAGAAAGGCGCACAAGGATTATTAATGGGATTCAAAGGATACGTGAGACACCTGGGATCGTCGAACGAGTTCGGCAGTCTATGAGAAGACGGCTGGATGCTTGTGTATTTTGAATGAAGGGAAACATTTTGAAAATCTACTGTGACGTGGTTAGTTTTTTTAGGACAAGTGTAACTTTTTGTTGAACGATAATTCAGATAACTTTTTATGAATGATAATTTATGATTGTTAAAATGTTTACTTGATAAAAAAATATTAGTAACTCATTAGTTTGTTTTAATACAACAGCTGTTTTAATTTCAATATTACATTTGTAGAGAGCTTAACAGATTTTGTCTATTTTTCATGCGTTTTGTATGTAACTAAGGATTATTTTTAAAGGTTGCGTTTGTCTATTATAGACTTATTTTATATCTCTTCGAAATCAAATTTTCTACAAGTTCTGTAAAAAATTATTTCGTGTTTATTGAACATTTAACATAGTAAATCTGCTTCAAACCTTAAAAACTTGTTTTCGGGACCAAGTTTCGCGTATTTCGTCACATAGCTTAAAATTACTGTAGCTATGGGTCTGGAAACGGTTTTAGTAAATTTTCAGTTCATTTTACATAAAGTACGTTACATTTTCCTACTACTTGAGATATTATCACACGGTATTGTTCACATAATGAATACAAGTACTGTATATGTTTCATATACAACTTCTTTAAACACAAATTAACCATGTTTGTCAAAATCCGTTCATAAACAACAAGAATATGAGGGGAAGTGTGGCGCGTGACAATTGATCATATAAACCAATGTTTCGCGCTGCCACAATGAATTTTCCTCATATCTCCGTTGTTTATAAACTGATTTTGACAAAATGTGATATCAATATGTTTGTAATAGAATTTGGTATATTTTTGTAAAATATTCCGTTTTTGGGCTTTTGCCGCTCGGGCGTTTGAAAAGTGCAAAGGTCCGCCATTGTTATTAGTAGCTAGACAGTTTTAATGGTATTTTAATAAATGTAAATAAGAGGTTTGTAAAAGTTCAAAATCGTGCATTCAGTTGAAAAACAAATTTGCGACTGCACAATCAGTTAAGGAGATTTGAATGATATAGGCCTATGAAGGAAATATGATTTCTGACTTCATTTAGTCTCTAGAACGATACCTTGGAAAACTCGATGAGGGGTTTGGAACACCCCGTATAAAAAGTTTACACCACAAAACTTTTAAAAACACTACTGTTTACTTTCTTGTAAAACGCCTTCGAAATCTTAAAATACCTCCTTCTTCAACGCTAAAATATATATGTGAATGCTTGTTAAAATATAAACTGCAGGTAATTAACCCATTCATATACATAATAGGTGTAGAAGCGCAAAAGAAGGTGTAGGTCTTAACTAATTTTTTTAATGTTGTTATAGCTTTATTTGTTATGCTTATAATCCGCCGAACCATACTCCCAGCCATCGTTCGATATACGCAGTTTCTTTAACATTTCAGCCTAAATGGTTGGGGAATTTGGCCAACCTGACCCACCTGTACCTGGCCGGGAACGGGATGGAGGAGTTCCCAGCTGATTGTGACAAGTTGGCCAACCTCTGCTACCTGGAGCTGAGTCGCAACAAGTTGCACCACCTGCCGCACAACATCGTCCGCTTGAAGCGACTCAGTCATCTCATTGTCGACTTCAACTGCCTCCAGGTTCTGCCGCAAGGTAAAACGACGTATTCTAGTTTATGAATACATAATTTATTTCACGTGTTTATATTCCATAAATAAACGATGTTATGTCCATAAATTACGATGACCCTGACCATAGGTTGAAATTTATTTTGAAGCTAAAGCAAAGAACATCGAAAGTTTCGTCACCAATTACCCATGGTAATCTGAAATTCTGGTCAGAAAGGTATAGAAGGGAACATCAGAGGAAAAGGAGGCCCGGGGACGTTACTCTAGAAAAGACTTCCAACGCGACGTATTTTTGTACATTTGTGATGTAAAATTTAACTAACGACCATTTAACCACCTGAATGGGTGTGAATAATCGAAATTACTCATGATCATCCAGGTGAATCATCACTTGTCTATTAACAAGGTGTCTATTAGTTACCGTGGCAAGTTTGACTTCTGGGTCTGGGACCTCTGGTCCTAGCCAATAAAACTCCTTGTCTGGCGTAAAAGTACGGTTTTTCTAAAGAGTTATCAGCAAAATAGTAATATGATTTTATCTTTTAATAATAATTAGAACCAGGCCAGGAGATGACGAGCCCCCGTTCAAGCCCTGGAGCTTGGCAGTTCAGGCACAGGTCAGAAGTGATATAAAGGAAGGTGAAGGTGTATACTTACTAGCCCTATGTCTATTTAATAATGCTGGTTCAATAACTATCAAATGTATTACCATACTATTTGTACTTTTGTACTTATTGATTGTCAGAATGTATCTTAAATTAGAGTTAGTCAGGATTCGTTTAGAAAAAGTCCTACGTCTTTGACCCATTCAAGTGCCAAAGTTGTGTTTTGACCATGCTCATTTACCCACTTCAAATATTAAATTAAATAATATAGTGATAATAACAAAGTTTAAAGACGTGTGTTTTAATTTTTACAAGTGCCTTACTTTAGTACACTGAACCTTTTTGCAATTACTCACGTCCCCCTTTATTTATTAATAATTATAATCTCCACCCTATGTTTTAAAAAGTCAACACAAACACATCTTGCAAACTGTTTTATTTTTTGCATACAAGTACTGTTAATAAATATGTATCCCTTCCAAAATGTTACAGAAATAAATTGAATTCAATTTCTAGTTTGTAGTTTGCTAAACCGGAGCTTTGTTCTTTTGGAGTTATTATAGTACGGCACTTGTGACATTCTCGGAACCACAGCTACATTTTATTTTTAGCCACTCAATGGGGAAGTGACCTTCCTCACGTACAAGTTGAATCTAACAAAGGGGACAGTTGCTTACTTTAGTGTTATGGGTGGCAGTGACGTAGTGTTTGGACGGAAGTTGTCATGTTCTCTTCACTTCCTACTGTGCTTGGGTTTATCTGTGATGTTGGCTTCTGACCAACCCTGACAGATCATTAGTTTTACCAACTGCTGACAGATCTGTGGTAAGCGTCAGGTTTGACAAGGTTAATCACTCCTCTGACGTAAACTTCGACTATAATTAAATACTGCGCGTTTCCTACGGAGCAAAAATACTGTAACACTAGCCGCTGAAGGGAACCCAGGTGTTTTAATGTAGAAAACTGTATTAGTCCTCGAAATAAATATTTGCCAAACATGGGTACATACCAAAATTACAAATAAACATCAGGGACCAGCTTGTTATTGGAATTTCGAGTTGGAGAAAGGACAATATAATAAAACTTGTATTGGATTTTCGTTCTTTAACTTGAGCATTTTACCAAGTTAAATTTTGTTGGGGCCTCAGGCCCCGCTTTATACCAATATGCACGTCTCAGCCGTGTCTCGGACATTCAACTTGAGCTGGTATCAAAAAGCTTTTGCTTTCTTCTGTTATAAGATTCGTATGTTTTAAGCGGAGTGGCGGATTGGTATCGCGCGCGATTCCGGAGCGCATCTCCGCTGGCGCGGGTTCGATCCCCACAGTCACCACTTACAGTTTGTAATGTGACTATCGGTGACGCTAGGTAAAGGTCGAGGGTGAGTGGCAGAGAGGACTTAGTAATCCTAACTTCAACTCGTTAAACAAGACAAACTTAACCCTTTTTTATCCTGTGGCTGCTGAATGTGTAAACACTGGTTTTGTTTCAGAGTTGGGGGAGATGAAAGCTCTGTACATGTTGCACGTGAATGACAACTCACTTCGTTCGATGCCCGAGTCGGTCTGTCAGTGTGTCAGTCTGGCTGAACTATGTCTGCACAACAACCAGCTGACCAGTCTACCCCAACCCATCGTATGTCTACATTCCGAGCACCTTATTCATTATACTTCATGATAATATGTATGAAGATTACCTCTTGTTTATAATACTGTGATATAATACACGGAGGAAAAGATTATGTCTGGGATTTTATCTAGCTTCCTAGTAAAGTTGCCTAGATTAGTCCTAGAACAATTTTAAAACTCTATTTTAACTATAATTTGTACTTGATTTTTTTATTATTTATGAGTCTGTATTTTGCTTGTACAGACTATGACTTCAGTTTTAGTCAATTTCCAAAATCTATGTTGAAGTGCTGTAGTATGCTAGAAGACGCTCTCAATGGTTTATTTGAGTTCAATTAGGGCCCAAATTTGATCATTTATAGCAATATTGTTTCTATGGGCGCTTTAATGATGAAGCACAAAATTAGAACATAAATGTAATGTATATGCAATAGATCTATACTACGTAACAACGGTATGTAGCTATGTGCTAATAAAGAAAGACTCTTCTGGCCATTTTAGAGGATATTTTAAAGTAAATATGGGATGTAGAAGGAGTGTAATGATTGTTTTTATTTAACTGAGTTTAAAACTATTATACACCATTGATTTTAAATGTATAGGTAGTATATTTATAAAGTCAATGTATAGGCCTACACTAATCCAATGTATACAGGGTGAGTTTTATATGTCCACCCCAACCTTAACTTTTCAAAGAGGAAAAATGTTGAAAACCCCTTTGAGAATTAAAACATTCTAAAGGTTCCTGAAGTCTTTTGGCGTACTTTTCGTTACCCACCCCCATTCAAAACCTAATTTTTTAAATACGAACCCCACTTTTGACAATTATTTTGAAGGTATAAAACACAAACTCACTGATAACATCAAACCAGTTTTACGACGTTCCTGTATAAAATGGCGGCTCAAAACGTTTTTCATGTGTTTAAGTAAATAAATGGATGTCGCAATGTTTTTCAAATTTGGAAAAATTAAATATGTACTTTTGGGTACTCAAAGCTTAAAATGACATGTTACAAGATAAATTTTTCAAACTTTTGAAAATTGACGAATTTTGAAAAGGGCGAGAAAAGGGGCCCTTTCAAAAGTTTGCAAAACTTATCTTGTAACATATCATTTTCAAACTTAGAGTACCCAACAACTAAATATGTACTTTTTCCATTTTGAAAAAATATAGTGAAATATAATGAAAACGGTCTGAGCCGCCATTCTGTACAGGAATTTGTAAAATCATTTAATGGTATCAATGAGTTTGTGTTTTATACCCTTCAAATAAAATATCACAAAGGGGGTTCGTATTTAAAAACCTTAGGTGGACCTCACCCTTAGTTTTGGCGGGGTGGATAACGAAAAGGTGTCAAAAGAAACTTATGACCCTACAAAAACATTCCTAATGGGTTTTTTGAAAATTGTTCCTCTTTTAAAAGTTAAGGTGGGGGGAGGGACATATAAAACTCACCCTGTTCAATCTTGAAAGTGAAGTAATCTGCATAAACAATTAGGTCAAAAGTTGTGAGGGTTTCTTGTCGAAATTATACAATACATAAATAACTCAATTTTACAAAAAAAGTATGCTCCTTCATGTCATAATTTATAGTACAAGATTTGTTATTGTGGTGACAGGTGTACCTGCCCAACTTGGAGACACTGTCGCTGCACGGTAACAACCTGCTCTATCTGCCAAGTATTCGCTTTGTCTGCAACTGCCACTTGACCTTCTACAACAACCCCAACCTTAACTACCTCAGCTACCATCTCACCTACGGACATGACGGAGACATGCAGCATCTCATGTCTGGGTAACTTACCCCTATATATCATCGAGGGAGGGAGAGGGATTTAGGATTAGTATTTGGTAATAACAATTTGGTATTTTATCATATTTCACGATCTTGATACTTATTAGTGGTTATCAAAACGCTGCTTTTGTAAATAAACTAGTTTTGACCAACGTAAAGTATTTTACAAGACAATAATACGAACTTTTCAGCCACTTCAAGATAAAACAATTTACTCCTAAGGGTAGTTAAAAAGGAGTATTTTTTCTGCTGAAGTGGCTGAAACGTTCGTATTAATGTATTGTAAATTATTTTAGCATGGCAATTATTTTATTTTTATTATTTTAGTATTTTTAAAATTATTGTATTGATAATTAATTTTACTGCCACTATTATGACTTTTACTACATACTGTACAGTTGGTGTAAATCACACTGTCTTGTGCACTAAGAGGTTTTTGAACTTTGAA
This sequence comes from Matsumurasca onukii, assembly GCA_018831715.1. Taxonomy (NCBI): domain Eukaryota; kingdom Metazoa; phylum Arthropoda; class Insecta; order Hemiptera; family Cicadellidae; genus Matsumurasca; species Matsumurasca onukii. The sequence continues at coordinate 67,335,545 of CM032062.1, read as the reverse complement.
GTGATACTCCCAATAATTTGCATATACTATGGGAAACATCTTGTGGGGATATTCAATTAAATGGTTTTAATTACAATACACTTAGAGCGTAAGAGGGTTTTGAAGATGTCAAACTAAAATTAATGAAATAGTACTCTGTTTTACAGTATATTATTTGGTAACAGGATATAAACTTGTTGTAATAACAATGTTTTTACTTTTGTACTGTACTATAATTCAATTTTCTACGGAATGAAAATATTGTGTTTTTAGCTAGGCCGAAAGACTCTATAAGGTTTGTTTACTTTTACGCTCCCTAGGGCTAGGGCCCAAAGTTTGAAGATCGGGTCTCTGCAATAATCAAAACAAATTATACCAGATATGAGATGAAGGCTGTACAACAATTTTAAATCTTGCGGTTCTTGCCTTCCATTTTTCATTAAGGAATCATGAGGAATTTTCCTAAATGTTGACACATCAGGCATATTATTAGATTAAATGTAGTTCCTATATTAGTGTAGTCCTCTGAAGATGGGTGGAGTTTTTAACTGCCCGAAACGTTAATTTAGGAGTAGTTTTACCCAGAAGTGGCTGGAAAAGTCCGTTTCTTCTTTTCACTAAATTGCTATTCGCCACTATTATGAACTTTCAAACTAACAAGCATATTATGTTTTTGCAGTTGTGGGAGCAGTCTTGATGACACATCCGACCTTTCAAACTTGGCGGTGACTGTGCCATCACTGAACCGCCTCCTGGTGCTTCCCAGCAGTCTACTCCAAGTGTTCACCACCCCCGGGGTGCCATCCTTGTTCGAACACGCTCTACGCGCCACCTACAAGCTGTCCTACAAGATAGTGGAGAGGAACCGCTACGCAGTCTCGCAGAGTTTGAGCAAGCTCCCTCTGAAGCTGCAGAAGATCTTGTACAACGGACCCACCAGCAACTGCGGCAGCTGCAACAAGAGCATCTTCCACGAGGCCTTCTTGAGTGTCGTCCTCAGGAAGTCCATCTCCGAACATCGCCGCCTGTTCGCAGTTATGTTTCTGTGTTCTTACCGGTGCCTTCATTCTTACACTCGTCAAGTGGCTTATGGGCCTAATGTTGAGAAGGTCGTGTGGCATGTAGTGAACTAGAATTATGGATTTATGTACCTGTGATGTGTAAATATTTGTTGTTTTACCTCGAATTAAATAATTTGTATTCCAATATGTAAGATTTTAAGTGTGTCTTATTACAGCCCTCCATCAATTATATGTAGAGCAAGACGATAACCCTTCTTTGTTTTCTAGTTGGTTTTATCGTCGTTCTCAAACCCACAATCGTGAAAGTACACCTAGTTTTCTAGTTAGCCAATATATTTAATTATATACGGAATACAATATTTAGGAATATAACAATGATTTGTAGTTCTCTGGTAAAAAGTAAAACGCCGAGCCTGGAGGACAAGAAAAAGGCTAATGATGAATATGATTGTGTGGTAACAACCGGAAATTGAGTTCAAACTTTCTGAAGCACCCTAAGTAAATCTCCGCTAAAGTTCTAAATATATGATTGGATTGTTGCACATACGTCGTTGTCGCACGATAAATTAGGTATATACCGTATTGAGAAATTCAACACTATTTGCTTACTCCGAACTTAACCTAGAGGTATATAAATGGTCTTTTTTGTACACAATTTTGTGAAAGTTGGACACAAATTGCTTTCTGCAAAGTGGTCAGAAACACACGCACATCGCACGTCACATACTGATATATGGAAATGTCCCCGATATTGGAAATTTGCTATAGAGGATCCACGGTAGCACTTATGGCATTTTTATTGGAGTCATTTTAAATAAAAAAGTATTTTGCAATCAGAGAACTTTCCACACCATAGAGCCCTCCCAAAAACTTGTACTCAAGCCGCCATAGTTACCTCTACCACCGGGGGTTTCCTACTTGCTATACCGGTATACTGTTTTGTTCCACACCTATAATTGCACAGCCAAAAATATTTGGCCTAGCGACTTGATTTTGTCCATGGACGTCTTTATGTGCATATACATTTACTAAGACCTACGTTAATACACTACCTATTAGGCAGGTTAATATACCTCACTACCTTCTCCATCAAGGTCAACGCTGGATCGCGGAGAGTCCCTCCCTCAATTACGTCACCATTCAAGATCTCAACGTTTTCCAAATTGGCACGGACCGCACGGTGTTGGCTTTGGTTGAATAAGATCACGTTTATTGATGTAGGTATACATTTTTAAGAATAGTATATGAGGCTTCTTCCTATGTTTAAACATATGTCTATAGACTATAATGGCCGGAGCAGGGTTTACTGCAGTTCAACCAAAATCGACATCACCTTGTAGTTGTACGACGAAAAAATTGGAGCAGAGCACAATTGTTAGTTTGAAAGTTCATAATAGTGGCGGAGAGCAATTAAGTAAAAGGAAAGAACGGACTTTTCCAGCCACTTCCGGAGAAAACTACTCCTAACGTTTCGGGTAGTTAAAAACTCCACCCGTCTTCAGAGGACTACACTAATCTAGGAACTACATTTAATTAACTTAAGAACTAACCTAGGACTATTCCAACCAATATTTGAAAATACCGCTACATCATAAAAAATTGTCAAAATTACAATTACAAATATTTAGAGCACAATTGTTGCTTCGCAATTAAATAGCTGCTATACTTGGCTGCACTACTTTCCACAGCTGATTCAAAGTGGGTTTCAATTCTTAATTCATATATGTATTTAAATCCTATGTTTTTAAGCCTCAGCACTACGCTCATTTGTAGTCTACAAAATGACGGGGTTTATGATGAAGTATTGTCTCTTACTAAATTTAAAGTCGACGGATACATGAGATTATAATTAAAAGAATGGTTGGGGGGTAGTATTGTTTGGGTTTTATTTAAGTGTTAATTATTGATATTTCGCTGTAATTATAATGTGTAGCAAAGTTATATGCTAGTAAGTTTTCTAGTAATGCACGAAAAAGTGTGTTGGCCAACTGGATAAGTACAGACGAAACGAAAGAAGAAGAACAACACGACAACAGTTTTAGTTTATTGTTTTCAAGATGGCTGCTGCCTTGTCTGCAGATCAAGAGCAGGTAAAAGCATATTTTGACGTAATACAATTTAATTAGACGTATTTTCAATTGAAAATTTAATTTAAGAATCTATTTAATTCAACAATCGAAGTTTTATGTTGAAATTTAGTACTGTTTGACACTTCCGTTTTTAGTGGGTGTACCCTAGGCTCCCCACCACTGTCACATCTACTACGCTAACTTTGTTTTAATAGAGTGAATATATGCTTTAACAATTCAAAATTACCTAGGAAATTTTGTCTACTTTTCCTGCCGCATTCCGCAGTAATACCTTTTAAGATGCTTAGTCTGAGATATTTGCCGGGGCTATCTAGACTTAGGCATAGCTTAAATCTAACCATAAACAGCGTTTTTGGCTTCGATGTAGGCAAATCTAATAACGTTAAGTCAATATTTGCCCAATTAAATCATTGGCAGCTTCAAACAAATAATTTATACTAGTCCACAGAGAAGTTTAAAACATAAACCACCATGGGCCGCCTTATCGCACAGGAAATTTCAACAAACCTCACCTAACAACACTTAGGCTTCGTTTCTCATCTGTTTTCATACTAGGTATCAATTTTGTGCTGGGGATAAAATCATCACCTCTACATGCAATTATGGTGATTTTCCCCAGCACTAAATTTATACCAGTCATACAATCAGATAGGAAACCTAGGCCTTACACCCCACTACACGAGTGCCTTATTGACCTTGGTGAAATTGATCGATTTAATGTCAACAGTTTTTGATCTGTTGTGGTCTGAGAGATGTTCTGTAGTGTTTGGGTTAGTTTGACAGTGGTCCTAAAGACACTCCGTAGTTGTCGAATTATTTTTACAGGACAATTTAAATATCTGTAAATAGTGTTTATTGTTAGTAAGTGTGTTAATTCATCTGGGATAGAGACGAACGATGTTCAGAAATGTCATATATAAACCTTCAACTAGTTCAAGAGCAGTTAAATCCAAAATATGAAATTTTCAAGACAATTTATATGATTCGGTTTATGAGACTGTTAGGGAGCTTGATGAATATATTGATAATACTGACCAGGATGACTGACCGAAGAAGAAAGTGACTGTCACAGCCTCCCTTCAATCATTTAGTCTCATTAATGTTTAGCGTGCTCACAGCCTCCCATTGGCCTCAATTTCACTATCACAATTGCCATAGACTACGATTTTGAATGGTAGTCTAGATTGAACAACATTTTTCAAATCAAACACACATTTAAAAAATTGGATATAAACACTATTGGCCAAAGAGTTTAATTTTAAAATATTTAAACAAACAAAGTACACCAACCCAAATTACTTCATACACATCCTGCTTGATAATTTATTTCCTTCAGTTTTATCAGAGTGTTGGTGATGTTTGCCAAACCAATTATTGCTTAAAGTTCATTTCGATTAGCCCCTGAACTGTGTAATTAATGACTAAATTAGGTTGTTACCTCCATCAAACAGTTCACGTTTTGTAGTTAGGTCAGATTGCTACATGTTTCATTAATGATCGTCATCTTCAGGCGTGGAAATCTTCTTATTCATCCATGTGGACTTTCTGAGTAGACATTCACACACACACATCACAAAAACAATTAAAATAAATTAAATAAATGAACACGGACACGATGACAGTTTACAGTAGGCCACACACGCACGCATTGGACACTAACAAACACAACGACAAGCGGCAGACTGATTTGTGTGGCTAGGTGACAGCTGAGTTATCTTTGTTATCAGGAGGGCCGTGGTCAGCTGGTCTGCGTTGTCCTTCTATGATTACATTGAACAGCTGATGTGACTTAAAATGTAGCTTCTCATTTAGAATCAGATCTTTATTGTTGGTTAATTTGAAAGACTTGTAGATTTCATATTCTTCTAGGCGTGTTGCTTATGGCTCTTAGCAGACATGCAATATTTCAAGGCTATTATCTACGTCATTTATAGAATGGTTATTATCAATTAAATGTTGCTCAAATGCAGATTTTTGGGTGAGCAATTTTGGATTTGGTCTGTGTTCATTGTATCGGGTCAGGAAAGAACGGCCCGTTTGCCCTGTATATGTACTTGGGCAGTCTGCACACTTGAGTCGGTAAACTCCAGTCTTGTCCATTTTTCTGAATCGGACCTATTTGTACACTTTTTGTTAAATTTGAAATTTTATTGGTTGTCCGAAAAGCAAGATTCGAAAAAACTGATTTCTCGATTAAAAAACCCAAAAGCAAAAATCAGTCATACAGATAAGAAATATGTATGTGTCGAATACAGCCACAATATTCAGCACACAGTCAGCAAAGAACTGAAAAACATAATATTCATCTTGCTTTTGGACAACCAATAAAATGCCAAACATATACTTAAGAATGAAATGAAAATGTTGTACTTTCATTGTACATTTGTTTTTCTTGTATGACTGTATTTAATGTGAGATATAGGGATCAGAAAAACCGGCGTTAAAATTAGGACTATCAGAACCAACCAATAGGAAAAATTAGATTTTTGAGGTTTAGTTTAATTGTGTTTTGATTTTGATTTTATGTTAAGAAATTCTATATTGAAGATAATGCATACATGTTGAATTAATAAAAAAAAATGGTAAAGAATATTTTATTGCATGAATGATCTTTTAAAATGCATTAAAGTGTTTTGAACGCTATGCTGAAAAATGTAAATATTGCAGACTGTAAACAAATTAACCAGTGGTTAGTTAACCAGATGGTTAACAACAAGCAATTAAGGGCCGTTTTTCAATTGCCTGGTTAGCACTGGTTAACTAACCGTTAAGTTGTTTACAGTCTGCATGTTTACTTCTCAATGCGAACGCTTAAAGTACTTAAATGAATTATTTGAAGATCTTTCATGCAATAAAGGTAGAGTTTTACCATTTTATTGAATTTAACATATGTACACATTATGCTAATATAGCTAAATACAAACTGTAACACCAAAATGCAAAATCAAACATACAAAAGGAAATGAACCTAAAAAAATAATTTTAAGCTTTTCTATTGGTTGGCACATTGTCCTAATTTTAACCGTGTTAAAACTGAATTGAAAAACGGCCCTAAAAACGACCTTAATGTCATTTAATATTATTGCCTTGCATAAAACATAACCTTAATTTAAGAATATTTTTAAATACTGTATGTTAGGTTTTAATTAAATATTTTTAGTGGTTATTAAAGTAAGAACAATGCCTCTGAGTTTGTACCAGTTTTCAGGTACTGTCACAAATCAAAATGTCTGCAATCAAGTCATAAACAAATCATGATACCTTCAATAAATTCTCTCGATGTTCAAATTCAAACCTACAAATTCTCGGCAATTACAAATAAATAAAAACAAATAAGTAGTTGCTGGCACTGTGCAAAATGCAATGATCCAGGACATATCGATGGTTAAAAAGCACAATCATTACATCCACTTTTGTAAACTTCGAAGCCAGTTTTAACTTGGGGAAACCAGTTCAAATCAATGACTGACATAAAAATACTCTTTAATGCAAACTTTAACTGTTTATTTGGTCAATCCAATGTTTTGGCTTTATAACTTTTAAAAAATAAGTTTTTATAAAATACAACCTTTAAACGGACATACTATATTTGTGCTCTTAGGATTAACTGAACATGAGACATAATACAAGTGTGCACTTACGTTATTGCCTTGTTTCTGACATTAAAGTAATTATGTTAGTGTTCAATCAATTAAACTCTGATGCATTATTGAATATTTATTATAATTACTAGGACCACAGACTTCGTCCTGTATAAAGATTTGTAATGTGGTAGTTTTGTTCTACGTATTAATCACTCTGTAATATACACGATATACAATTTGTTTCATGTATTACAAAAAGCAAACTCAGTAGATTAGGTTACAGAAAATCCAAGAAAATAACACGATAATGTACAACGGCAAATCGACATTGACAGTTTGTTGATGTTTTTTTCTTTAGCCGTATTATATGTTTTATGTCTGTTAAATAGGGATGTCAGCTGGCAACGAATAGCAATAAAGCTCAAATTGTTTACATTTTAGTTATAGCACGTTTGTATGGGAAAAAGAAAAGGGCTGTTTTAAGGGGTTTTCCGCCAATTATTCGAATTTTTCCCGACGTAATAACCATCCTTGAACTCCAACGAACATTTTAAAAAGACAATAAATTGGCCCTGACGTTGTTGAGTTATGCGCTTAGCAACACATTTTGCGATTCATTTTTATATTATAGATAACAACATGAGAAAGATCACTATGCAGTTTATAATTATATCATTTACTTTTTGTCAATCTACATTCTCCTTTTTTCCGAGTTTGCATTGTTGTAGGCTGCACGGATGTAGGTGTTTTCTTAGGCATGTACTCTTCATCCTTGACTTGTCTCCTTTTATTTTTACTTTCATCCAATGGAGGTGTTTTCTTCTTTGTTTTACTTCCATTCGTACTACGAGTTATTGCAGGCGTGACACTTTGTACGCTGTGTCAACTTTGGAGACTTTTCTGAAATGGCTTCGCGTCTTCAACATTGTAAGGGGCATATCCCTAGCTTTAGCAGATGTAGAATACTAGTTATACTGTCTGTGTAGCAGCTTGAATCACACCTGTTTTAAAAGCGACAAGAGATCTTTTCTTTCTTTGCTTCTGAGACTGGGATTAAACCATCATACTGTGTTATTTGTACTTTGTCCCAAGACAAAGGCTTACTACGATTTAAGTTCACTTCCAGCTCTTTAGGGTATTTCAGTTTGAAGTTCGTACTTGAATTGATTTTGTTCGGTTTGTTTTGTCAAATCTAACCATTTTATTTTAAGCCATTGGATTGTATTTCTTCAGTGTCTACCGTTCTGTTCTGCATAACGGTTTCCCTAATTTAGTTAAATCCAAAATGTCACCATAATTCATATTTTAACTAAATAGGGTTTCAGCATTTTCCTTCCATTTCAATGAGCAGGCTCCACTCTCTTGTTGTATAAATTTTCTTATGCTTTCGTGCACGTTCAATAGCATGCATGGAGTCAGCTTCCAAATATGTGGCCAGACTCCAAGAATTTCATGTCAATTAGTGTGATGTGGGTTTTGTTAACTGTGTATAACAGTGCAGAAGAAATGTACTGATTTCTATTTTGTCCTCCGCAGGTTCTGAGTGTATGACATGGGTTGTACTTTCAGGAAGACTCTGCATGTAAGATATTAGCCCTGTACCTATCTCACAAGACCCTTTCATTCCATTACACTCGTCCCATACATAGCAGAAACCATTCGAATTTGAATCAAAAACTGTGAAGTTGTAGACTGATAACTTCCTTTTGTAGTATATTTGGCAGTCTCCTGCATAAGGTACGGATAGAACTGCCTGCAAATCAAAGGTAGCTGTAACTTGATTTTCATCTTTAGCCTCCATGTCCTTTTTCTTCATGTCCATTGCCTCAGTTTTACGGCGGTGATGAATTTCATACTCCTTTTCAAACACAGTTTTATCTTCAGCGTTATTGTATTGGTTACACTTCGTACATTGGTCCTTTTTTGGGATATAGGTAGCCAATGGAGGGTCGTATGATTTAAAAATAGAACGATAAACAGGCTCTGAAACTGGAGTTATATTTTTTTCTGGGCAGTAATCCTTAACGTAGAGTCTGTAGAGCTCTGATACATTTAGTTCAGGGGAGAGGTAAAGTTTTCTGTGTGTTTTCTGATTCCATTACGAGGAAAACTATCAATATGTTTTTTTACCTCGTCAATCACTTCAGGTTTGGTTTTATTTGAGCTGGTCTACCTTTTCGACCATCGATTCCATCAAACGCTCCACTTGATGTTGATCGTCAGAGACAAATCAATGATTTGGAAACTTATTTGAAAACTCCACAGAAGAATTTCAGCAAACTCTATGTTTTCTTTCTCTTCACCAGGTAAATAGTAAACACGTGATTTACTTTTGTTTGACTTAGATTCAACCTCTCTTTCTACGTCGGGCAACAGGCAACTCATCAACTAGTTTTGAAATAAAACCTTTTGCCGGTTAGAGTCAGCTAGATTCCAGTATTCTTGGAAAAAGCTTTTGTTGGTCTGGCGTTATTTTTGTCACACATTTGAATTTACAAGGCAATTTTCTATAGCAGCAAAATCTTTTCAGGAACTACAACCCTTTAATTGTCGTATATGACTGGCCACTCATTCGATTCTTTTTCAATGTTTCTGTTCCCAAGAATCAGGATCTGCTTTACGTTTTATAGTTTTTGCACATTGTTTTCAATCAGCCTTTCCATAATTTCTCTAGGTAGTTCTAAATTGTTTTCAGAAACTATTTCAAGTTCCTGATCTACCTGCATAACTAAAAGGAAGGTTTCTCAAACTTAAACCACAAGCTTGCACTGTTCTGTTAAAAACTTAACCTCAAACTGGACAAGTTATGAGAGTTTATGTTTATTGTGGGTTGAGTTATGTTGTGCATTACAGATGTTGTATGTACTCACATACAACATCTGTGCACAAGAAAACATAACCCAGATTAACTCATTCTTAATAATCAGTTGTCTATGTCCGTAGATACAACAAGTGTGCACTAAGCAGACTAAATATAACAAGTTCATTCTTTTGTGCTGAAGTGTAGTATGTGGTCACAACACGTGCATTTTAGCCTTGGCCTTAAGTACTTCCAGTTGATCTAATGTGAGACATACAATATCTGTGCATAACACAATGTAGTCTTCTTCCAAATCGGTATTTTTTTTTATTCCTCTATAGCATCATTATTATTTGACATGGACATGCAATGTTTGTGCAGGTCGATAGAGTCATCTTCCCTTCCAGTGATATAAATAACTCATTTTGCCAAAAAAATGGACATACAATGATTGTGCTTTAACCATCGATATGCAAGAGAGCAGCAGCACACTTGGTCACGGTGAATGTGGTGCACGCTTATTATGAGGGACATGTTTCATTGTTTCCCGTCAACATCTATTGTAGCCTACGTTATAGTCGGCACCTTTTCTAGTACTTGATAACTGACAGTGACTGTGTATAAGTAGCAGTGCTTGCAATATTTCTTCCATGGATCTGTTGTTGTTAGTTATTCCTTTAGATGTAAGTTGTGTTTTATTTTGATACTTTAAAAACTATTTTTATTGAGGATGCAAATTTATTTTATGTGAATGTTTGTTATAATAAATCAGTCTAAATTAACATTTTTACCAACTTAAAAGAATAAGGTTCTCAATCAACTGATTTTATGAAATTTTCTTTGTGTTGATTTTAAATGTTTGGTTGTGTTAATAAAAAATATTTTGCTCTTTTGGGTAAGATACATTTATTTATAAAAAAATATTTTCACAAAAATCTGAATCCTCTACTTAGGTTGATTTTGTTCTATGCTAAACTCCCAATAACTAAAGTTTTTAGTACATTATTATGGAAAATAAATTCTTTTGTTTTGTATAAAGATTAAAGTTATAAATAATGTTGTTTTTATTTTGTGTTTTAAATAGTTTTATGACCTGAAGGCATACAGCTTTTACAGAAAATAGAGCTATTATAATGCATTTTAATAAAGTACAAAATGCCTTAGAACAGAAGTAGTTTTGAGTTTTTAACATATACTCAAGTCGATTGGTAAACTTATGTATATTATTGTTACACACCTTAACCAGTAGCAGTTTTTGTCAAACTTCTACCAAATATTGTTCCTTTTGCAAATCTCCAGGTTAAGTTCAGTTTGTTAACTGAAATCGGTCCATCGGAGTGCTTTGAGAAGGGGCGTTTCCCCAGAAATTTGGTTTTATGCCAAAATAACTGTATTTATTATCAATTTCATTGAAACTAAGTTCAATATGGTAAATATTTTATGGTACCTAAATAAATATGTGTACAAAAAGTTAAGAAATATGTCCAGTGAGACCTAATTGTTTTGTAGCCATCTTGGTGTGTGGTCAGTCAAATTTTCTATTATTAGTAAGCTTGTTTTATGATAATATAAATGTCTATATTACGCTTAATTAAAATCGACCATAAGCACAGATTTTATATAATCAAACCTCATTTTTCTGATTTCTCCTAAGATGATTCTAAGATTTCCAAAGTGCCCATACAATTTTAAGTGAACCGACAAAGGTCTATGATGTAATGCACTAGCTGGAAAGTGATGATAACACTTCTCCCATAATGTGAACAGTATGCCGTCACTCATTCCTTACTGGCAACAGCTGTTTCCATTCCGCGAAGGAGTGAATCACCTCTCTTGCAGCATCGAATAGATTGCAATCTTAACAGCTATTTTAGATTCAGTGGAAGAAAATAATTATGTTGATTATGGGGTGAGACAAATTTAAGTAAAAAGGTTGGTTAATTTCATTGGCGGAAGGGTGGGCCTACTTTTGTCACCAAGCTTAACAACATACTTTACTACAGCAATGCTTACACAGCTGGCTGATGATTCATAAAATACTTGGAGATAAACACTTAAACTAAATTTGTAAAAGGTTTGTACAACAAGTAAATAATTAAACAATTGAGTCCCTTTAATCCGATTGAATTATGACCAAACCAGTTTAAGTTACTAAAATTGAGAATGAGTTGTAGAACATTAGAGAACAGAAAAATATACTAAAAAACTCGTAGTAAGGTTTATTGTCACTTGTGCTGGGGTCAGTGACACTGTATATGGTTAGTGTGTGTTGGAGTGACTTGTGACTCTCCTGAAATTCCAGACTATTCCTACTGAAATATGAGGGGTTTTCAAAAAAACTTAAGCTATGTTCATAAATGCTAAAATGTACAATTTGTAGAAACGTTATTTATTAAAGAGCATTCTTTTACCTATACTTTGAGGCATTTAGTATAGAATTTGGAGCACTTGATCAAACCAAGAAACAAGGTTTTAGCTATTGTATGACACTCCACTGCCAGTGTCCATGACAATAAACACACAAAATTCACTTTTATCCTTCTTTAGTTTGTAAAATGCTGGATTACGTGCAACCTTTTAAAGTTAGGTATAAACAAGTAAAAACAAAATTCTATTCTATTTGACTAAACTAGGCTTCTAAAAACTCTTTCACAGAAATTGGATGCCAAAAGCTATTTTTTAAGGTAATAGTTTTATTATTTAGCCAAAAAGAATATTATAATTAGAGATCATTTTGTTTTTAACTTTAGAGAGCAAGAAAATGTCAAGCATATAGTCAGATTCAAAATGAGTCAAGCTATTTAAGGCACATATTGTTTCCTTGTCTACTACTGAAGCTATTAAAAAAACCGGAAGTTAATTTCTTAACAGCACTCATATGTTCATTCTTCCTGTTAATATTAACCAAAATTTTAGATTACTGGGGTTTGGATTACCAAAGCTCTTCTGTGTAGCAAGCTTTCAAACGCGGAAAATAGTATTGAATGAAAATTGACTTTGTGAATAACTATAGCTATAAGCTACTTGCACTGTAAATTGGATAATTTAATTAAATGGGTAGGATTTCAATGGTATTGAGCTCTGAAAAACATGCTTTAATAATTTCAAATGCCTAAAAGCTCTAAATAATCTAAATAAATGTAACTAGTAAAGCAATAAGCACTTTGCAGTCTGAAAAGGTTTATATAACAAACAATTTTGGTTTACGTAAAACTTTAGTAAAAAAAGGCACAAAAGGTTGTACTGTAAAGTGATTTTCCAATACATAAGCGCTTTCAACAGCAACGCTGTCATCGTCAAAAAACTTGTTATGTACATCAAAATTACTAAAATCACTACATATTGGCCTTTTGTATCTTTAAATATTAGTGATCTATTGCCAATAATTTCCTCTTCATGGACGTATTGCTTAAAGCCGTTTCAAAATATATTTTATAGCAAGTGCAGTGCATGTAGTGAATTCTTATCTGAATCATTGAATCGTGTCTGAAAGCATTAATCTTAGCTTCCGACTTGACAGTCAATAGTGATAAATGATGGGTTCAGAGACGGTCTGTACTTGACATGATCCTGCAATCCAGCCGAACTAATGTCTTCCTAACAGCAATGTTTCCTCACAGCTGACTTGGCTATCAATTCTATCTGATTGTAAGGTTTTTGTGAATTTCCATTGGAAGTAAAGCTATTTATTTCTTTCGCCAAAGAGAACGGAACGTCGTAGAACAAAACTGTTTGTAGTTTTGAGCTTCCTAACACCTCCTGGGTCAAATGGCAAAACTTTATAGTTATGTTTTTATATTGTATAATGTTTAAAGAAAGGCAAGTTAAACAATTTTCATCCGCTATCTTGGTCTGGCTGAACGAATTTTGTTCATGTTTAGTACATATGTTGGGTAAGGTATTATAAGTATTTGTTTGTAGTTTGATTGAAATCACTTCATAAATACAGTTTTAATTGTATACAAGCCCATATTCTCACGCAAAGAAAAGTTGCTGCTAGCATGTTCACTGAAGAAGATAAAGACAATGAAGTGATCGTATGAAAAAGTACTGGGATGAACGCAAAATAGCTGCCTCAAGAAGACAAAGATAATGGACTGACTAAAGTGATCCTATGATGTAGTCGTGAAAGCAAAATAAATAAATACATAAACCCATATTTGAGGGAAAGGTTCTCCCGTTAAAAATGCATTGCCGGAAGTCTGATTTCGCTGGTTAACAAACTTAATGTAGATATTTTCAAATCTACATTATTTACAAATCTAAATGTAGTGAGAATCGGACAACAAATGTGATCTGTAGAGTGATCACAAAAGGTCCGAAAAGGGTCGAAAGTGCACTTTCAGTGTAATTCTTACCCTTTAATAGAAAATTGTTAGGATTTACAGTAGTGCTTTTGGCTACGTTAGCTGCAAGTTTTATATGTACAACAATTTAAATTTTATATATGTTAAATTTTATAAAAATTATAGGTATATGTTAGTATAGTTGACATTGCAAAGCGGAATACATAGTTGACTGTGTACAGTACTTGGAAGTGATTATAAAGGTGCGAGGAACTGGGCCGGAAACACGTAGAAACTTCAGACTGTCACACGATCATGTCTTGCCGCAGAGTTGACCACCGACATGGAAACCCTTCCTAGAATTCAAGATAGGAATATTTGCTCGCCAATGACGACATTTCCTTGTACAGGACCTACCACAGACAAATGAACTCTATAGAGTCCATTTTCGATGATTATACCTTCGTAGAGTAGGATTTTGTTGCGTGATACTTTGATTTTAGGACAATACCTCGAATAGATATCTGTGTATTAAAATAGGTTTCCCTTCACTTCGCGATCTCTTATTGCAGAAAGTTTCCGTAGTACGATGATACCTATTTTTTTTTTTTTTTAGACAAACAAGTCATGAAGTCAACAATTAATAGCCGATTCTCCCGTGAATCCCGGCTTCCTATTTTCCGCCGCCATCTTGGTCTGGCTGAACGGATTTTTGTGATTTGTGTAACTAATGTTTGGTACGATGTCATATATTTTAAGTTTGATCAAAATTGTATCATAAATACTGCTTTTATAGTATAATAACACAATTTCTAGGGGAGAACGCCAAAAGGAAACTTCCGGTGGCCCAGTGACATGGATGGTTAACGAAGTTTACCTATAGTTAACAAAAGAACGTTTGTACCGAGTCTCGAGAAAATTGGACCAAAAGTGTTACTATAGAGTGGTCACATAGGCACACATGTATATATTTATACATATACAGTTTTGTCATTTGACTCAGGAGCAAACAGTTTTGTTTTACATCGTTTCGTTCTCTGACTATAGAAATGAAGAGTTCTATTTCCAATGGAAATTTGCTAAAATCGGGGTTTTCTCATGTGTGGGGTTGTGGTATGAATGATGCCGTGATTCCATACCCAGTGCGCAAGTGTACACCAAGGAGTTGCTACTTGCAATGTTGCAGCAATGTCGTGTCTTCAAGTTCAGTCTTCAGAGCGGGTCTGTCACCGGCTCTTCCAGGTTGAAAAGGATGCGAGGGTGTGACTACCGCCCCTTACTTCCGCTTCCCTTCCAGCAAGGGGAGAACTGAGAACAAGGAAGTGCTTTTATTTTTGCGTGGAGTCTAATTAAGAATACGCGGCCGGACTTTAAATTCTATATTTGCCCCAAGGGTGTATTTGTATACGCATATCATTAGGGCTGTTCATGTATTTCGCCCGTTTCTACCCCTTCTAGTAATGCTTCGTAACCAAAAGAGCTAGATGTAGGGTCGTAACGCTATGCTAAAACCCCTCCCTATTCACCACGTAACGTAACGCTGAACAACGTGCTTGCCATAAGTAACAACACTTGAACTTAACGATTAAATCATGATTAAATTAATAAACTCTACTTTCAAAGTAAAGTTGATTTTTTGCATAACGATTTTGAACCGGGGAATTTTTATATACCCCCTCATATTGCACTGAAACGCTAAATTAAACTTCCTGCCGTGGCGCGTTACGTAAAATTAATATATACGGTCACACAAAGTCGAGTCGGGACAAGTGCCTATTGCTGTCGAACCTATTTCCGAAAGATTATCGGTTTTACTACAGCCGTATATACTGACTAATGTGAACTGAAGGTTAGCTTTGGTTTTGACTGCTATAAAACTAAAATCAAACCTCAAATTGTGGTTTTCTAAAAAAACGGCGACCTCCTTTTACGGCCGTTTTATTTGACAACTATTTTGTTTTCAAATGGGGGTGGCCACAGTTTTGACAGAACAATAAGCTTAAAATAAATGCATTCGGGTTCCTCAGCCACATATGACATCCTAGATTACATTTAGGAGGATTAATCACCCCAGAAAAAGTTGCTCAAAACATGCTCTCGTAGTCCCCCGTTTAGGACGCTATTTTTTGGTGTAGTGATTAGAAAAGTTACTGCCATTTCTCTTGACTGGCAAGATCGGCGACACGCGCGACTCTTCAAAGAACTGAGCCAGACAAGACAACCTACTATAGCCGATGTTTTTGTAAAAGAAGATAAACTTGGATTTCCACCTATCCCTCGTCCACTGGAGAGAAATGATCAATACTCCGCTATTTCAATGGTAAAAATGGGTTCTTGCTTGGTCGACTAATCCTCTTAACCTTTATAATTCTAAAGCAAGGAGTTTTAAAGTTTAAACTGCTAATAACTAAAATCCAGGAACGTATAGTGATGGAGAGTTTGAAATCGATAGTCATTTGCAATAAATGTAGGTCGAATATCGACAAATGTTCGATATTAAATGTTCACCTGGAAATTCAGGTGGGAAAATAAGGTTATCCAGTTTGAGTGGGCGTAGCCTATCCATAGAAGACGATTTGTCGATCCCTTGCACTTCCTTCTAGTGGGAGTGGAAGGCCATCTTGGTTATAATTGCTTAAGAGCAATGTAAACACAGAGCCCATACATCTCAGCACCTTATTTAGATGGAATCATGCTTAATATTTCGTGTGAAATACCATTTTATCGTTTTTGTGGATTAGCTTGCCATTTTTCAGAATAATGCGTATATAACCATCGAGACAAGAGTTGGCGGTTGAGGATCGCAGGATAAACTCTAATTTTATGGGTTTAAGTGGAAAGTTAATGCCAAACCTTATTGGAAGTCAACTGGTAGCAGACACTGTAAGAGAAGTCGACACTGAAACGTTTTGCAGTTTTGAACTTACCATGATTCAAACTATGCATATTTAAATCCCCATAAATATGACGCAAAAATATACATACGTCAAAGCGTGTTCAAAAATGTTCTTTCGTTCAAAAGTGAACGAGAGGGAGGGGCTTTTTGCACACATGGGGTCGTTTTTTCAATTCAGCCTTAACCGGCAGCCAGCCAATAGAAAAGCTGGATATTTTTGAGGTTTAGTTTTACTTTGCCTGTTTTGATTTTGCATTTTAGTGTTACGGTTTGTACTAAATTATTTGCTGAGCATAATGTATACATGTTAAGTTGAATAAAGAATCGAAAAAGAATACTTTTATTGGACGAATAAACTTCAATAATTTATTAAATTGTTCTGAACGTTGCGTGAAAATGTAAACATTGCACACTGTAAACAACTTAACCAGCTGGTTAGCAGACAATTGAAAAAAACGGCCCCTGGTATGTAATCAATTTTAAATGATGCCAAACGGCTATGTAAATATCATAAATAACTCACAGTTTTAATTGATGTAAATTAGAATTACAACTGTTAATGTCCTGTATACAGTTACTATATTATGTATGTGACTGTTCTATTCGTATTTTTTCAGATTTTCACGAAATGTTGTACAAATGTTCCTTTGTAAATCTCTACTTTAGTTCGGAAAAGTTCTCCAGCAAAATCGGCTGATCCGGAAACGCCCTCCCCTTCTTAAAGTGCACTTCCGCTGTAAATGATATCCCCGTATAGGAAATTCATATTCGTGTTCGGCAACGCTACTGCATTTCACGTGTATGTATGGCTGATCGCTGGAGATGGCCAGGTTCCAAGAGAGTGACGTCACCGCCACTGCCTCCATTATCACGTAGACGACCGGCTCGAGTGATAAGCGGAAGTGACTCTCGTCTCTAGCGGAAGTGGTTCCCCCACCACCCCTTCCACTATACCAAACACTTCATTAATAACTGTGCCGTGTCGTCCGTCCGTCTGTCTGTCGGTGTGTGGTCTCATTTCACCAAACTGATGACCCGTGCGTTTCTAGCACTTCCATTTTCGGTGGAAACTGAGATTGTAGCAAAGACAATACATACACAATGTTGTCTTTGATTGAGAGTGGATATGCTATACTGTTGGTTGGGTAAAGGGGTCACCCCTCCTGGGACTTTGTAATATAGGCCACAGTATTATTTTAGGTACTTGGCCTAAAAATGCTTGAACTCGTTTGGCAAAATTTGTGTAGTGAAATCTTAGGAAACGTCAGGTGGACTATCAACCAGATATCCTAAAGGCTAATGAAAATCAGGCTCAACTAGGATGGTGTTGGAGGGGGGTTATTTTCATGGTGGTGTGGTTTAAAATTTATGGTGCTATGCTGAATAAAGCATTTTAATAAATATTATTAAGCTTTTAGGGTTTGGGTTTAAGAGTGCATAGTACATTTTCTTGAGACACTTTAAGCCTGCAATTTCCATCAGATCTTTTTAAATAGATTTTATTTGAAAGATGACAATGTAATGCAGTGGCTGCTGACCACATTTAAAAAAATTTTATTAGTTTACAAGTGAAAACAAGAAATTTAAATACAAACCTCGTAATAATTTCTCACTTGTTAAACAAGACAAACTTTTACCTTATTTTTTATAAAAGATATAATGGAAATTCGCCTAGCTGAGTCACTAAAACAATTAATGCACTTTAAAACAAAGTTTATTTCATAAAATTCGGCTGAAAACTGTAGGTGTGAAGTGTCCCAAGTAAATTCATGTTTTTACATTGCTCTTATGGGAGGAAATTCAAGGTCACAGTCACTACTGCTCACTCTTAAGTACCTTTTTGGTTTTAAAACGATTTTGGTTCATTTTGTTCAATTTTGAGGATTGCCCTTGTATATTTTTGCAATCAAATCTTATGTCAATAATACAATAGGTACATTCATTATTTCCTAAGTAAGCACTGTTATATATGTTATTTTAATATTATTCCAGATGTCAAATTTCTAATTGTTATGCTGTTTACATTTAATGTTTACTATTTGGTTTAAATTAAATCATTGCTCAATGTACACGTACCTTCATAATTATTATAAAAATAAAAAAACTGTTGTAAATTACTACCGTAATAAAGCGGTCAACCCTTCCCTAGAAACCTTAAGACCTGACAGCCCCAAAACAAATAAGATAATTATATGAACTATGTCTCTCTCCTTATCTTTATGCTAGTAATTAAGAATTGTTTGACTCCATTCATTGTATTTTGTACAATATGTGAATAAAGATTATTTTCATTTTATTTGATTTCTCATAATATATGTAAAGTGGATAGTTTTTAAAATGGGAAGAAGGACCCTCAAAACCCCCTTAAATATACCTATGTTAAAAACTCCCTAAATTGTGTGAGCTAATCTGCCATTCATTTCCTGGTTTTTGCTGGTTTAATCTAGTTCAAGGATACAACAAAACAAAATAGTTTAGATTGTTATATCAGGTCAAACACTCAGTTTTTCCTGACTCATTCAATCATTCACAATTAAGAGGATGTGGTTAACTAAAAACAAAAAAATATCACAGTGGGTTTCCTTTTAATTCATAAATCCAATCAAGAGTAATTGTTATCAAAATTAATGAAATTTTCTTTTCTGTAATCATTTGTGGTGTTACTTATATCAATACTAATAATCCAGTATTTCCTATTTTCTTTTGGTTTTTATTCACTTCAAAGCTCTGGCTAAAACCTTAGATCACTTGCAATAACTTGTATATTTACTAATATAATGGAACACTTTGCAATGTTCCACAGGTGACTTAGACATTATGGTAAGGTTATTCGCCATGGTATACTTTACATTTATATATTCTGATTTTAATTGCCAGAGTTAAGAAAAAATTGTTCTTTCTAGATTTTGGATTTTTAGATAAATATCTATTTTCCCAGTTGCAGACCTTTTTATTATAGTTGTAATCTTAAGGTGTAGGAAATAAGCCCAACACGAAGCTAAGAACAGTTGTATCATTGCAGACATTAATTTTTTCATATTGATAGTTATTATTAACACTATTTCCAGGGCCTGTTTCAGAATATAAGAAACACGGGTTGCCATAAAGCCACAGATGGGGTGCCGCAAAAAGCATGACAAGTGAACCAGATCACAGTCAGTCACAGCCACAAGCAATCATGCTTTCCGTACGCAGGCCGACGCCAGCCTGGTAACCATGATGAACAAGTGCCACTATGTAAATGATTTTAATTAACTTTATAGTTTTAATAGTATTTAATATTAATATCAATGTAAATATGACTATTGTGTCTACTGGATGATGTATAATTGCATTTAAACAGTTTTAATAATTGCCAGAGTAAGAAAAAAGTTCTCAACCAAGGTTTTGTAATTTTTAGATGATTTTAACCCCTACTACCTGACTTTTATCATCCAGATTTCAAACCATCCAGACAAATATGAAGATAAGAAGCAACCCTGTGAAAAGGGAGTTCCCAAGTGATTTAAGCTATTTTTACATAGTGGATCTAGCTTTCCAGATATATGGTTATTTGGATGGAGTCCCAATATGAAATGGAAATAACTGGGGTTTTACTGTAAATAAATATTGGTTGATCCCTAGTGTAAGGAGTGCCAGTTCTGTCAACGTTAATATACAGGGTTTAGGTAGAGTTTCGTTGTAGATTTGTAATTTCCTCATGAATTTCTTCTGTGGCTATGTAAGGGTAAGGTTTACGTACCCACTCTGACAAAAACTCTAGATGACCTGCGGAACCGTGTCAGAGCTGCTGTTAATTCCATAAATCAATATTAATTTTGTAATCTACGGGAAAAAAGTTTTATTATTGGCTAGATTTTTGCCGAGCAGTCAGGGGAGGACACGGTGAGCATTTATACAAGTGTACCAAGGAAGACAAACTTTGAAATTTGCTCTTTTTACTAGTATTTAATTTATTTATATCTAAGTATTAATTAACGAATGAGAGTTGTTTGATAGCAGCACGATCTTTTTAATAACCCTGTAATTTAAAACAATAGTAAGTGGTAAAAAGAGGATACATTTTGTCAACCAGTTTAAGGAAACGAATTTCTTTGAATACGTTTTGTTGGAAATGCAGCTTTTGTTCTTTCTAGGAAAATTTTATAGCTGTAACTTTTATCAATAACTTCTGAAGTTTGTTTAAATATCACTCAGAAAACTTTTTACATTTAAGATTATAAATCTAAAGAACTGTGTCCTATGTTGCAGGCCACAAAAAACTTCATAGAGGTTGTGAACCGGTTGGCGCAAGGAAGGCGTCTGGACCGGTCTCGGGGACGGCTGTGAAGTTCTTGACGCTCGAAGGATTCTGGCGCGCCGTGAGTCTGTAATGAAAGCAACACGAAGCCACACGGCAACGTGAGGGACTCTCCAACTTCGACCCTACACAAGAACCACTCAAGAGTGAACTGGACACTGGCAAGTTCACGATACTGGTCAGTTTCAACTTTTATTTTGATAACTTAAAATGTATATTTTTTAAACAGAAGAGATTATTGGTTGATTAAATTGATTAACCTTCAATAAGCACATGCCAGTGCTACTATGGTAAAATAAAGGATAAAATAAAATTAAATTTTAAATTATTGAAAGAAAAGCAAAACTACATCCTGATATCATTAATTCAAACTCCACTTACTCTAATGATGTTTAGTCTGCTATGGTTGTTATTTCATTTGGAGCACAAATACAATACAATTTATACAACCAGTCAGTACAATTATTTTATCTGTTAGAAGAAATAAAAACATAAGTATCCTTAAATTAAATTTTTATTTCAAAAATATATAAATTATTTTATCAGTATTTTATAGTATTGCTTATTTATGTAGGTTATCAGGTATGTTGTATTGTCAGTTGTTCAAGTCGCTACACACTGTATAATTGTAAGAAAATACCATTTGATGTTGCATTGGAATAATATCATTATGTCATTTATGTTTGTGAGGATTGAGCACAATCTTCCTTCGCCATAGTAATTTGTAAATCAGTCTCCATTCTTCTCAACGAATGAGTAAACAAAATCATTAGGTATATTCAAGCCCTATTCAAAGTCTCCACAGAGAGCATTGCAAATATCTTTCTGCATTATTTCATTAGGTTGTGATTGACCCTCTCCATGTTTCTTCAAATAATATTAGCAGTGGTTTCTGAATGGTAGATGGTTTCTACCTCTACCATAATCTAGGTTTGTAAAGAAAAAATCCAACAGCTGTTTACTCTTAGTTAGTATACCATTGGCATTTAGAAAAAAATTGCTAGAGCACAGACAATCAACTGTCTAAAGTCGATCAAGGGTGCCCATGAGGTTTCTTCCAGGGGCTAACATAGCGGGGGTCGAGGAGTATGGAATATCCCCCAGGAAGAGGAAGGAGCCAAGGGCTCCCTCTGTCAAAAAAAACCTTAGGCGATTGGACCGCAATACCTTTATCATTAGTCAGCCGATTTTAACAAATTTAGTCTTAATTGTTATTAGGAAACACATAGCTGTTGTTAAACTATATTCTGTTTTATTAGATAGCCTTATTATTTTGGTGTATATACGCATATATGTATAAAGTTCCGTTACTTTTGAGACATACTGTGTACATCTTTGTCTGTGCACATTTTTTCTTGTAGTTTACTAGGGTTTCAGTGAATTAGTGAACCTCTACCATGAGCCGCCTCTAGTTTGCACAACTGCGTTTTGTGAGTTTCCACCTTCCCTAACCATAGTTTGCTTATACCGACACAGCAGGGTAAAGTGTGAGCTTAGCCATGACTACCCGTAACTGTTAAGTTCGCTCACTGTGAAATGCTGAGTTCAAGCAAGGTTTGCTTTGTTTCAGCCGTCAAGAGACAAGTCAGGAGCCGCCATCGCAGTGTTCACGGCAAGGGTACACTCCCCACAGAGTTCATCACACCAGACCACTCTACAGGTATGACTGAATAGTTTATCTAACTTAATAACCAAACAGTTAGCATGTTTATTCCAGGTGTCAAAAATGTCTGTCCCCCATGCATGAGATTCCACCGCCAGTGTCCATAACAAAACGGGTGCAATTCACTCTTAAACCTGTTTTAGTTTTCAAAATGCTGGATTACACGCAACTGTTCAAAGTTAAAGACAAAATTAAAATGTCTAAACAAGAATTTAGAAACCCCTTAAGGTAACCAAAAAACAAGCAAAGGGATTCCAAAATTATTTTTTAAATTCCATAGGGCTATTATTTTACTGGCGGGAATATTACAAGTAAAGACCATTTTGTTTCACGTTTTCAAATCATATAAATGGCTAAACAGAATGTCAAGCATACCGTTGAATTCACATTTGGTATGGTTTCACTCGTCTACGAGCTATACCACAAGGGAAGTTAATTTCTGAACAGCTCTCAACAACTGAAGTGCTTGTTGGCATATTTAAGGGGTTTGCCCCTACTCAGAGTTAGGGGCACTGAACTTTAAACCTATTAACTTCCTAGAAAGACCCAATATTTTACGATCACTAGGGAAGAGGAGATTATTGGCAAATGGTAGATTGTATTTAAAAAAAATACAAACAGGCTAATATATGAGAAGGTTAAAGTTACCTGAAGATGACAGTATGACTGTTGAAAGCGCTAGTGAATAAATCACAAGCATTGGCTGTCTGTTTGTATTTTTTTAAATATATTCTAAACTTGACTTTGGTTGTAAATTTGCTTGTTTCAAATACTCCTTGTCGATGGACGCAGGCATACTTTTTAAATTGTGGTAATGTTAACTAGATCAATTGTATTATTTATTCCTGGATTTGAACCTATCTATCAATAGACCTTTTATCTTTGATACAATAATCAGTGAACTCTACCATTCAGCCATAGAAACTTGAGATAGGAAAAGTGATAACCTGATAATAACAGATTGTCTGTACTGTATATTTAAACCATTCATTTATGAACATTTATAAAATTAGGTACATCAGCTTATGAAATTCACACAATGTTTAGTAATCAATCTTCCCATGTTCTGAAATGCCACATCCGTTTTGCAGGTTCTAACTGTAGGGTGTAGAAAATTGATTAAAACCAAAGATTAAACCTGCTAATTTTGATACCATTGCAATATCATTCCTGTATCATCTTAAATTGTTTTGCTAAAGTAATATTGCAGCAGTTGTTGCTCAGTTAAATCATTTTGTTAGTTATTGAATAATAATAAGTAGTGTTGTGTGCAATAGACTGGCAACTAAAAGGTCAAGGAAACATTTGCATCCAATTTTTTCCTCACGGAAGTAATAGTTAACAGTAATATAGCAGAAATAACTGTTTTTCATCCTATATTCTTTTAATGGTTTATATATGAGAGGTGATAGCTAAGTTTAATTACCTCTTTTTTCTAAACTTTCCAGCAATCCTAAACTCTAAACATTCCATAAAAGAACAAGCACAAGACTTGTAGCTGGTGTCAACAGTTATAGATACGGTTGAAACTTTCAAACTGCACCTGAATAGAAAGCTTGCTTCTACAATATCAAGAGAAATGAACATTAGCAGCGACACATGGCAAGGTTTCATACGTCTTCTGGTAGCATGTTTTATATTCTTTCACACATATAGACTCTTGAGTATGAAATTGGTTCCACAGAAATGTGTATTGTGTTTCAGGGAGTGGTCTATCAGCTGGACGTAGCATTGGAAAGTGTGGAAACGCAGCATTGTGGACTCGTCTTCATATATGACATGTCAGACTCCAAGTACTCCAACTTTGACTACGACCTCAGCCAGAAAATACTCACTCTTCTTAAGGTTAGTGGTTGCTCCTGTGTTACCTGTGAGTTTGAACGTTGAAAGCTGCTGAAACCCTTGTGTAAGGCGAGGCAACATGTTTTCACGAAAACTATCTTGAACTGAGAAATATGGGTAGATAAATTGATGCTGACACTGTTAAGAACCGAATAAATCGGGGAAGATGATTGGCCATTAGTGCTACAACTAAGAAATTGGAAACCAAAAGTTTGCCACAGACTTGGTGCAAATTAAACCTTGAGCTTCCCAGTGACTGCTGTCAAACTCTTCAACAGCTTACTTAAAGGAGTCAGAAGTATGGATTTGGTCAAATTTAAAACCTCGGTGCACTTCTAAACTTCAATAGACAATAGGCAATGTTCTTCATTTACATATTCATGGAGAACAACAGTACATGCCAAAAATTTGTTTAAGAAAAGAGAGAGAGAGAGAGGTATGCTTTATTACATCAGCGAGAGCTTAGAAATAGTGTCAACAATGAAAACATTTAAATAAATAAATGTGTTATGATGAAGTGTATAACATGGACAGAAGACAGAGAAGTCAGGGATGGAGAGAAGTCATACAATGCAATGAAAGAATTGGATGACCACTTACTAACTCTCGCCATCCCAGTTTGAAAGTTTTCAATTAGTGTGACGCAGTCTATCCGGATTTTTGGTCAAAGACAAAGTATTCAAGTAAAGGACTGGGTCGCATTGTGGAGGCGTGGAAAAACCCTCAAATCATTTCAGGGGAATAACCGTTTATCTCAACAGGGTAGTCCGGGGACCGCCAATGAAAAATGTGTTGTATTTTAAAAGCAAATTAGTGGTTTTCAGAACTAGAAATACATATAGTTGAAAGGTCGAAATGGTCGGTGTTGTAGGTCCAAGTCGCCGGTCATCCACTCTCCGTGGGCATCACATGGTCTGTAATACTCACCGCTCAGTGTTTGTTGCTTACCAAAGTTATACACACAATTTGCAAACAGTATTAAAGCTATAACGTTTTATGAAATCTTCCATCAAAGCTCAGCATAAACAGATGGAAAAGAAATGTGAATATTAAGTAAGCTACGCCATATACTAGTTTTACACCCTGGACCGCTTGCTGGTTTTGGTTCAAACCAGCCATTGCTCAGTGCTCCATCGACTTAGAGCTGATCGTGGTATCCTCGAGCCATCACGACCTGTATACACTCTTTACAACCAGAGCACCGCAATCCCAAGTGGTGGTAAGGCCACCTTTAGCAAAGGTTTGTTGAGGCACCCGGAGGTTCTATCTTGGCAGGAGAGGGGTAAGATTGAAGAGCCAACCTCTAGTGCTTCCAACTGATTTTCAATCATTTCAAGCCTTATAACATGGAATTTTCACAATTGCATAACCTTTAACACACTATTTAAGAACTAAGTATAATTGTAAGTATAAGTTTCAGTGTTTGCTATTTTATGCAGAGTCATAGGTACTCTCGTCAAAACCAAGAATTGCGATAAGACCATCCTTGAAGTTAAAGTTTCAAAATCATTAAGAAAATTTTTTTGTACAATATAATTATAAAAAATGTTAATAAAATATATGAGTAATAGAAATAACACACTTGTCTACAGATAAAATACATCTTCCAAATTTTCTTCTTAGGGATAGAATGAAAGGATGCTGGCAGTGTTTCCTCTGTACTGCCATGCTTAATTTCTGTACAAGATAGCTCTAAAGTCACCGGTCTTTAGTTTCAGCTTGGCACTTACCTCAATACTTCCCCTTCATTGAACCATGTCCCTATCGATTCAATACCTAGCACGATAAAAAAAAATCCTCTCGACTTTATGTCATTATCCTTTAAGTGCTTTCTTTGAATACTATTGTTACACTATTGCATGACATTCCGTCGCCAGTGTTCAACTGTTCATAATACTTAAAATTTAAAAGTTAAAGTCAAAGTTCAAATCATTTTGGCTAAACAAGGGCTATTAACCCTCTTGTAAAAAAAGTTGGTGACAAAATGATTTTTTTAGAGTCAATAGGGCTGTTTTTTAAATTTGCTGGAATATTAAACAGGAGATGAAATTAAATAAGTCTTTATTTCTGTATGGTTAGGACTATAAAGTCCTCTTCCACTTAACCACCAATCAATGTTCACTTAACCAGCTTCATCTTAACCCTTTATGCTCCAATTTATTTTTAAATTTTCAAAAAAAACCCTATGAGTTTTCCAGTCCCTGTAAGCAAAATTTCAGCAAAATCTCTCTGTACGGTGCATTACCAATCATTGAATCACCTCTAAGCTGGATTTAGCCCCTGCTTAAAAGTGCCACTCTCCTGTACTGATTTGATGAGCCATTTTCTTCAGTGATCCTCAGCAAGTCATTGTGGCCCCCGCACCTGAATGATCCAATGCTCAGCATTGCATCGCACCAGAGCGACCCGGTGGGATTCAACCCACGCCATGGCGACAGGGCCAGCTGTCACTATAACCACTAAACCACCGGGCTGTTTGTCGGGCTGTCAAACGCATGAGTTGGCTGCCAGGGGAGGGAGTGGTAGTTTCCGTGTTTCTACTAGGCCGTTAGTGTAGTGTTCTTGCCTATCGCTTTGCGCTTGGCATAAACGATGTGTCGGACTAGACTAGTTTGTCGCTCCGCCCGATGTCGGACTCAGTTCGCCATTGAGCCGCCAGTGTGCCAGAGGCATACAAAACAAAAATAAAGCATACTGTCAGTTTGGCAAGGAGTTAGGCTAAACAATGGTATAATTTGCACATGTAATTTAACTCAGCTACAAGCTATTTAACAACTGAAGTTAATTTCTGTACAGCATTCGTATATGGATGGTTTGATTTTGGCTGTTAGATGTGTATTGAGGCAATGCTTTATCGCGTCATTGCTACACTTTGCAAAGCGATGCTATGTGCAGGGTGAATTGGCTTATAATGGTTTTTGAAAAGTGTAGCCTTGTAATGAGGATGTATGCTATGTTCTGATTTAAAGCCAATGTTGCTATAATACAAGGAAATCTTTTGTTTTATGCCAAAAGGTAAATAAACTACAAGAGATAAGCGTTAAATTTCACTGTTCAGACTAGTTAAATCCAAATACATTTGACATTTGTGAAATGACTCGAAACATGAAGTAGATTAGAAGTTTATATTCAGCGCCAAGTTTAAAAGCAGCCTTCTAAGTAAAATGTATTGCAGCAGTAACAGCACATACTCTTTCTCAGCAACCCACCATTTTGTCATTCTTAGAACTAATCATTTCAGCCATTAATTCAAACTGAACATTTTACTGCCCCAAGTTGAAAAGCGATAGTAGGGAAATTACAGGGGTGACATTTTCCTGGAAAAGATTCCTATCTGAAATGGAATTGGACTTTAAAGGACAAACAACATTAAATGAATAAAATTGAGTTTGTGTTTAAATTACCTTTTTTTTGAGGTGCCACAAGGAAAATTCCTATTTAAAGTATTTTGGGGGCCCTCCTCCCCAGATTTGGGGTGGGGTAGGTGACGCAAAGTTTGTAAAAAAACTGCAAGACACTAGAAAACCATTCCCCAAAGAGGTTTCTAAATGTTTTCCTTTTTCAAAAGTTATGGGGGAGCATTTAAAACTGCCCTTGTAGTGCTTAAATAAATACCCACGAAGATAATCACTTTTCGTAAATTTCAATCGTGTTTTTTTCATAGTGCAGTTGGTATCCAAACCCATTAATATAAAATATAAGTTTTCACCTCATTAATATTATTAAAGAGGTTAAATATGTAGTGTAATTAAAATGTGCTATCAAAACAAAATAAGGTGTATAAAAAAATTTTATAAATTTATTTCAGGGTGTTAATAATAGTAAAAAATTGTTGCTAATTAAATTATAATAATTGCAGATCAAACAGTTTTACCAGGTTAAACAGTTTGAGGATTTGAATGAAATTGTCAAAGGGTTATTAAAGCAACAGTACATTTGCTTGTCCTGATACACAAAGTGTTTGTTCCGTAGAACCAGTGTTGTGTGCTGTGGACGTGTTCATTATTCAGCCTGATGTGATCAACTTCACAGTGAATAAATAGGTCAAGTGAATGCACAACATAAGCTGTCCCTTGAATATTAAATTCCTCAAGTTGCCACCCAACTTTAGCCGACACAACACCGCTGGAATATCTCCAAGCCGAGTTTGACCTAGAATCAGTTTTTCTTTGCGTATTTTATGAGTATATAGTTTTGAAACAATCGTGTATATGAAGTCAAAAATATTGAAACCCAATACAGGCGGAAATACAAGATCAATATTGTAGTTGAACAAACAAGAGTTAAAAATCCTATTTTTACACTTTTTTAAAGAAAACTTTATACATAAATTAATTTGATTGATTTATTTTTATTTTTTGGTTTATTATTTTGAACCAATTGTGTATATGAAGTCAAGAAACATTGAAACACAACTCAAGCAGAAATATGAGATCAATATTTTAGTAGAACAAACAAAAAGTTAAACTCCTATTTTTTAACTTGTTTAAAGAAACCTGAACATAAATTAATTTGATTGATTTACTTTTTAATTTTTATTTATTGATTTATTATTTTGAAACATTTGTGTATATGAAGTCAAGAAACATTGAAACACAACCCAGCAGAAATAATGATTAATATTTTAGTAAACAAACAAAAAGTTAAAAATCCATTTTTCAAACTTTTAAAGATTAACCTTTTTATTGAATTTTTTTTCGGTTATTGACAACAGTTAATAGTGTTCATAAGACATTCAAAATAATCCTTTTAAAGTATTTTCCTTTATCTAAGTGAAGGGTTCTATATTGATACCAATTCTTTTTTAGTTTGATTTTGTTATGTAATAAAAAAAGTTTAGAGGTTTGATTTTCAGTTTTATTATTTTATTAGTTACAGTTTAGTTTAATTTTGAACAAGAGTGTTTGTTGCTTGTCAGTTAATTTTGTTTGTTGTACATACTACCCCTTCTTTAGTGTTTAATTTTGTATATAAAGTATGCAAATAAGTATACACCGTGTGAGAACTTGTATTTTAATGGGGGTAACTAAATTAATAAAATCTATTTATATTATAATTATTATTTTACTGGTAACAAAATAATTTGATGACATTAACCTTTCTAGACGGCGCTGTTGTATAATGTACAACAGGCGTATGGTTTTGGTTTTTACGGGTCAGATTTTGGGTGCAGTGGTTAGTAACCCTGACATATGTATTCCGCCATGTTCTCCTCTACCATTTCACACCCTCTGAGAGTGGTCAGTCAATTGTGAGACCCATTTTAAGCGCCACGTGTCGCGGCTGTTGTACGTAATACAATATTTTAAATTTGAGTTAAAACATGTTATAGTTTACTTTGTAAACCTTTGTGTTTTTAATTCATTGAATTTATAGCTGTATTATATTAAACAAAAAAGATCTCGATGGTCATGTGGCTCCGGAGCTTGTGATTGTGGGTTCAACTCTGGCTCATGGTGTTTGCACTTTGCACATCAAGTATCCCAGTCAGTCCACTCAGCTGCATGAAGCTTGTGAGTAGCTAGGTTTTGTAGTGCATTCTGGTAACAAACCCTTGAATCATCATAGTGTTGGGTCCACAGGGAACTAACCACTCGTCCTGATTCAAACACCGTCCAGTCACAAGGTCCTACCAAGTTCAACCGTGGATTATTATATTGGATAAAAAGTTACAAAATGTAATTTTAATCTTCAAGTCTAATAACTATGGCAGTTCTGATTTGTTTCTCTTGTAAATTAAATAATTAATCTCACTTACTTCATTCATGTGGTTCACATACTACATTGTAGATAAGGACATTGTAGCTAGTCTCTTTGAGTCAGAGTTGGTATCTGCAGAGAGATTGGTGACTCATTCGTATCGATCAGCTGGTGTTCATAGATTGTATTCTCATTCATTGTTCATTATTCAGTGCAGTAAGTGTCATCCTCGCCTTGCCAGCTGTCATAATGGTTAGTGTGTTAGATTCAACATTATGCTTTAATTATTAGCATCTACAATTTCAATGATGCGAGCACCTTTTGTGCACCTTAACTCTTAAGCTTTTGCGGCGGGTGTCATCACTAAGATTTAGGCTTCCGGTTTACACCGCGTCGCAGTTGAAATAATGCTGCTAAATGTTTCAACCTTCCTGGAAAGTCATCATCATAGCCAGTTGTATTTGTAACTATTGTAATTAATGCCAAAAACTTGTCAATCAACTCTGTAGTCTGTGCGGATGACACTTCTCTCTTTGGCTAGTAACAAAAAATCTCAATCATCATCTACTACTTGGTACAATAGAATAATGCTGAAAATGCAGCTGAATTGGTTCTCAGCAAATAAGTTACTATGTAATCAAGATATATATCAAACCAAAAATATTATTTTAAGACAAACAACTTTCAAACGTACACTGGGTTAAACTACTTGGTAATATGCATTTAGATTCAAAAACTAAATTGTGTAACTCATATTACATAATATAAGTATGGTGATCTCACGCATGCTTTCTTTTCTGGAAATTGAGAGATGTCATTTATTGATTTTATGACAGTACACTTCTTGGTCTGTTTCAGTCTCACATCTCTTATGGCTTAATACTCTGGGGTCATTCAACACATATAAAAGACATTGGATTATTCAAAAAGGGCAATAAGAACGCATTTGAGCAGAGTTCTTAGAACATTGCTGACCTGCTATTCATTCACTCTAAAATACTAACAGTCATTAATCTGTATATTTTCAAATTTTAATATACGTGAAAGACAAAATTTGCACTCATTCACACTTATAGCAAGATTTAGATTCTTATAATACTAGAAGCAGTGACATCAACTTGATATCCCCAACATAGATTGACTAAGACAGGTTCATCTCATAAGGTGAACTGTATTGTTTGTTCAATAAACTTGATGTCTCTGCTAAGACTACAAGTATTAATATATTCAAATCTAAATTATTACACTGATACAAGAACATCCATTTTACAAACTGGAGGAGTTTTCTTAAACTCATATGATGTGAAATAGTATTCTAAGTCTCACTATAACTTAAATTGATCTACTTGATGTAAACACAAAACTATTGAAAAGTCTCAATGGTTACATCTTATTATTGTTAATTTATTCTTTAAATATTTTTTCTAATAATGCATCTCAAACTCATGTTACAAAAAACAAATGTTGTCTAAATGCAAATTTAAGGCAGAATTACTAATGCATTAATTAAATGTGACCATGCCCATTTCATGTAATGATCAACGGCAATAAAGAATATGCTTATGATTAGTTGACTGGCTTGAGACTGGATAAGTCATAAGTCATTTATTGTCTTTCAACATTACATAAATGCAATAGACATGGTCAATGATGTTAATTTAAAATTGAATATTGCTAATATTAAAATATTCTCTTAAGCTATAATATGGGTTAATTATTAACCAGTCATATAATCTTTTTAAATATGTTGAGAGGCAACAGCTTAACATCATTATTTAATTGGTTATACAGTTTCAGACTTGTAATACGTACTATTATAACTAGTATTATAACTATGGACATCTTTTCGAACAGAGAGAAAAGTACAGGTTTTTTTCACATTAACTAGACAAACAAATACATACAAATAAAGAGTTGGCCTACAATGACCTAACCTAGGAGATCTTGTGATTATTCTAAGGGCTTTCTTCTGTATGATTAAAATATTTTCTATTTGACTGCTGTTTCCCCAAAGAATTAGGCCATAGCTAATAATTGATTGAAAAATGCAAAGTAACTTATACGTAAATATTCTAATTGTATCAATGTTGTCAAACTCCTAAGGAAAAATATAACTCTTGAGAGTTTTACACATATGTTGTCAATATGAGTAACTTAACTTCTATCTAGATAATCTTATCTTTCTGTGTCAATCATGTCATACTTATGAAAATGCCTTAAACTACATAAAAGATTTTGTGTTTTACCCTGATTTAAATTAAATTCAGGGATTGGCCGGCTGTGGCATATAAGAAGACGCCACGGCCGGCCAATCCAGTCTCAGCCAGTCAACTAGCACATTTAGCAGCATTATTTCAACTGTGACGCAGTGTAAACCGAAAGTCTTAGACCTTACCTTTTGTGCATTTTGCCATTACTATTGCCTATTAGCATTATATAGCCATTGATTTACTATACACCTTTTAAGTGACCATAGTATGGTTGTTTATGTTACATTAATGTTTTGAAACAAGGTTCAGAGTATTTGAACTAAAATGTTGTAGACACAAAATTAGCTTGAGTTTCAATATGCTAAGTTTTCTTATTATCTTGTTCAGGATTTACTACCAACAACATGTTTTATTCTTAAAACTTTGTGCTACAGAACACTAGCTCTAGTAGCAATCATGGTAACTACTTCCATAAACGACCCGAGCAGGACTTGGGCTTCGCTTCAAAGTGTTTAAAAGCCTGAACTAATAGAATTTGTTTCAGATTACAACTCTAATGATAAGTTGCCAGTTAAATAAAAGCATAACAAATAACTCCACTAAGTTAACTCTTCTACTATCGAACTATACTAATTTACACAGAAAAATAGGATATTAAGAGAGTATTTAATAAATTTTAAGAGTAGTCAAAAGTGAGGAATTTCCAATGGACTCCCATAAAAACAATGCAAATACACAGCAAAAGCAGAGGAATACATATAACTCAGCCATTTATTAAGATAGAAAATAACTTTATGTAATACCATTTAAAACATTGCTGTGTGGCGCAACAGAGGCGCCAAAACAACAATGATAGGAATGATGATGGGTTTGGCGGGTGTTGAATTTAGTGCCGCTAACTGAACACGTTGAAGAACTATGATGTATGTTTGTATGGCAACAAAACTCGGTCCAAAAAGCCAAGGGGTGTAGTTATCAGGTGAATATGCGATCATAACGGTAGGGCATCTGCGCACAAGTTCCTTACTTTCTGAATGACCCTTGCATAAAGTAATGTAATTGTTAGTATGTTTGATTTGAAAGCATTTAGACACAATTCTCTATATTTCAACTGGGTAAATATTCTAAAAGCTGAATTTTGAATCTATAACCAATAAGCTATGTTTCTTTGGTCGTAGACGACAATTGATGAGTATTGCACTTGATGTGTCCCGCACCCCACCACTGTGTTGTGTTACGTTATTATTGTAGTAGTGAGGTTTTGGCACTCTGCGTACAACAGTTCTCGCTCAGAATAGCGTCAACTCTCTCTCTCTCTCTCTCTGCTCACACTATCGTTCGTCCTTATCATCAGCCAACTTAAAAGTACGTTTTGTTTTGTGGTGGGTTTTCTTCCTGAGTTTTTTTGTTTTAGTTATTATTGTGTACTTGTGTTGGTAGTGTGCTGAATTTTTAACATTTAAAACCTTGTTTTTAGATGAAAATCAAATGTAATATTTTTTATTTGTATTTTCACAACATTACCTGAAAAGATTGTTTTCAAGTAAAGCATTGTTGAAATTTTTTATTTTGTTTTTTAAAGTGTATGCCTTGGAAAATGCTGAACAATTGTATTTACCAGAACTTTGTGTATCTAAGGTCTGTATTAATTAAAATGCTGCAGATTAAACCATGTGTAAAAAACTTTAAAATTAGCAATTACGAGGAATAATGTTGACACTCATTCTTTTAAGTGAAAATTCAATTCTTTTCAGATATTGAGCTAATGGTAAATAGTGAAATATTGTCCGAAATAGCCATTTGTCAATTTGTAAAATGTATGCAAACCAATCCTAAAATTTCACCAGTCACTTTAGGTCATAGGATAAGAATTATCAGTTTGAATCCAATGTATTTGCAGATTACTTAAAACGTTCTACCCCTATCACTTTGAATAAACATGTTTTGCTGTACTGTCTCACTAATACTTAATGTCGGTAGTGTTTAACAAGAGATCCAGATAGGAAAAGTTCATCAATACCATATCCATATTGTCTTTTATCAGTGAGCTTGAGTACTAAATTGACTGACAGGCTCTGCGCATTTGACCCACGATCACTCGGAAATATTTAACCACAGACAATTCAGATGAAACTACTGATTTATTGAGTTAAATAATTAAAAAACAATGAATCTGGAAAGCTTTACCACTTGCAAGTGCTTGCATTTCATACAATCACTTGTACAGTGACTACACTCTGTTTTATTCTCACTTGGCAGTATGATAAACACTTATTTAATATTATTTAAATGAGAGATTGAACTGTACTGATCAGGAAATTTCGCCTCACTTCCGCCCCTTTTTATCAATTTCAAACTACCTTGTAATCCTTTTATATTACCTATATATTATAATTTTTATATTTTAATTATATTTATAAATTCAATACCTTGTAATTGAATTTATACTATTCAACTGATTAGAATTCCCTTGTTTT
The DNA here is from genome assembly GCA_018831715.1 of Matsumurasca onukii. Classification (NCBI taxonomy): domain Eukaryota; kingdom Metazoa; phylum Arthropoda; class Insecta; order Hemiptera; family Cicadellidae; genus Matsumurasca; species Matsumurasca onukii. The sequence continues at coordinate 67,300,696 of CM032062.1, read as the reverse complement.
AAACATCTTTAGTTGCAAAATAAAAATGACAAGTTTTGAAGTAATGAAAAAAGAAACAGCTGCATTTGATTAAGTAGCGAAAGTAGATCCAAATAAAATGTTAAAATAGTGTAACTCCAAAATATGTACATTTTCAAATTTTCAGCTGTAAAAAAAGACAAGAGAGATAGAACTATTTGGACTTGGAGATCTTGCCTTGGGTTCTTAGAGTAGATAATGTGTTTTTATTAAAATGTAGTACGTAGTAAAATTTACAAAGTAAAAAGCAAATTTTAATTTTAGATATAACCAGACTTGGTACAGTACTTGGAAGCACTCCTTCACATTTCGCGCCGCAACCAATTTTCAGCAGTACAAGTCTTCTGCGTTTGTTTAGTGAAGGCGCTACGCTACGGTCGCGTAGTGTTTCCGTCCGTGAAACGGAACAAAACGAATTTTAATATAAAGTTTTGAACTTAACATAACAATCGAAATTTTCTTTTTTAATTTAGTTTATTTCGTGGAACCAACCTATATTTTCGAAGCTTTCTCTTCATAATCGGCTATCAATTCATTTCCATTAAACACCGCGATCTGTCCTTGCACCAATTAAATCTCCAATTCATATTATTTCTAAAACTCAATACCAATAAAATACCTAAGCCTGGTCCTTAAATAATTTAAGCTACAATATTAACTAATTAAACATAACTAATTAATAGTACCGTAATTGTTGTCAATTTGTAAAATGTATGCAAACCAATCCTAAAATTTCACCAGTCACTTTAGGTCATAGGATAAGAATTATCAGTTTGAATCCAATGTATTTGCAGATTACTTAAAACGTTCTACCCCTATCACTTTGAATAAACATGTTTTGCTGTACTGTCTCACTAATACTTAATGTCGGTAGTGTTTAACAAGAGATCCGTATTAGGAAAAGTTCATCAATACCATATCCATATTGTCTTTTATCAGTGAGCTTGAGTACTAAATTGACTGACAGGCTCTGCGCATTTGACCCACCATCACCCGGAAATATTTAACCACAGACAATTCAGATGAAACTGCTGATTTATTGAGTTAAATAATTAAAAAACAATGAATCTGGAAAGCTTTACCACTTGCAAGTGCTTGTATTTCATACAATCACTTGTACAGTGACTACACTCTGTTTTATTCTCACTTGGCAGTATGATAAACACTTATTTAATATTATTTAAATGAGAGATTGAACTGTACTGATCAGGAAATTCTCCCACTTCCCCTTTTATCAATTTCAAACTACCTTGTAATCCTTTATATTACCTATATATTTTAACTATATTTATATATAATTTTTATATTTTAATTATATTTATAAATTCAATACCTTGTAATTGAATTTATACTATTCAACTGATTAGAATTCCCTTGTTTTAAACATCTTTAGTTGCAAAATAAAATGACAAGTTTTGAAGTAATGAAAAAGAAACAGCTGCATTTGATTAAGTAGCGAAAGTAGATCCAAATAAAATGTTAAAAGTGTAACTCCAAAATATGTACATTTTCAAATTTTCAGCTGTAAAAAAGACAAGAGAGATAGAACTATTTGGACTTGGAGATCTTGCCTTGGGTTCTTAGAGTAGATAATGTGTTTTATTAAAATGTAGTACGTAGTAAAATTTACAAAGTAAAAAGCAAATTTTAATTTTAGATATAACCAGACTTGGTACAGTACTTGGAAGCACTACAGACCGGGCTGTTGGATGAGGACTCCTTCACATTTCGCGCCGCAACCAATTTTCAGCAGTACAAGTCTTCTGCGTTTGTTTAGTGAAGGCGCTACGCTACGGTCGCGTAGTGTTTCCGTCCGTGAAACGGAACAAAACGAATTTTTAATATAAAGTTTTGAACTTAACATAACAATCGAAATTTTCTTTTTTTAATTTAGTTTATTTCGTGGAACCAACCTATATTTTCGAAGCTTTCTCTTCATAATCGGCTATCAATTCATTTCCATTAAACACCGCGATCTGTCCTTGCACCAATTAAATCTCCAATTCATATTATTTCTAAAACTCAATACCAATAAAATACCTAAGCCTGGTCCTTAAATAATTTAAGCTACAATATTAACTAATTAAACATAACTAATTAATAGTACCGTAATTGTTGTCGCTTCGTTATAAAACAAAATCAGATTTTCAGACTCAAAATATAAGATAAGCACAAAAATAGTCTAAAAGCTTTGGAACTCTGTAAAATGCACGACATTATTCGGATACATTAATTTACTCTACGGTCCGTCATTCCACCAGTGCGAGTTGTCAAGTATCGAACTGTCAGTGAGAGGTCGACTGTAACCGTGCGAGTGTCGAGTATCGACTGCGCCGCATTGATCGAGTGACGCCGTGACGCATGCGTGCTGACCGAGACGCTGACGTCCCCCCACCCTCACGCCATCACTCCGCATCATCCCTTTGCCCTGTGCCCTATCCTCGTAGTCTCGGCTAGTCCTGATTCCTTATGCTGCATTGTTAGTAGTGTTCTTGTTGTGGATTTTGCGTCAGTTAACTGTTACCTTGCTGAAAGGACAAATCGTCTTCTAGGATGACCAGCACGTTTGACAAGTAGGTGTATGTTAGGTTCGTGAATGAAGAAGGTTTCTTATTTTGTTGTGTTTTCTCGGTCATAAATTAGGGTGGGATTTGTCTTATTCTGCATTGACCCATTAATATGGTTGTATTTAGTAATTAATTATGTGATAGATTAGATTGACACATTAGATCGTAGACATGTTTCATATACATTAAAACAAGGTTATTTTTAATTTTTTCTCAAATATTGATTATTTATAATCATAATTTTATTAGGTTACTAATAATTGGAGATTTAATTTAAAATTGCCTACTTTTATCGTAATTATCCTTTTGTAGTTTTATTACGATAATAAGATGTCGGCTGTTTAACACTATTATTTATGAGCTTTTTATTTACACACTTTTAATACCTACTATTTAATTAGGAATTAAAGTCTGAATAACTTTAAATTAAAAATTTGTAAGCCAATGCGTTTGTGTTTCTTCTGTTTTTGTGTTGTTTTTTCATTGGCAGATCTCTTGTTTACTTTTTTAAGGGTAATGTTTTGCAATATGATTATTCTTAAGTTGGCATTAATAATTATAAATCTTATTCAAGTTTGATTCTTTATAGGTAAGGTCATAATTTTTGATGATAAATTGAAAACAGGTTGGTAGTTACAAAATATACAATAATTATTGTTAAACTTTGGAAATAATAAATAACTTTATTTGTCGTGTACAACAAATATTGTGTGTCAAGAACAAAGCCAAATATAAAAACAAATAAGACAAAGCTATCACCAAAATACAGTTTCCTTATTATAGTACTACTTGCTACATAGCGAATGAGTTGTACATGGAATGTTGTTGTGAAGATTAGTTATTTAAAACAGACAACGTGATAAAATACATTTTTTAGTGATAAAAGTTTGCAGTTATCTTTAGGTTTTAGGTAGGAAAATTTATAAACAAAACTCTTTAACTCTTACTTTTTATGTAGTATTTCAAAAATTAAAAATACATTATTTTTCCATAAACGAATAACAGATAATTCTAAGATTTTCATAACCTACTACATTGACTGTTTGAAAGCCAACTGTTTCAATTTTATACCTAACATTCCCCAATAATATCATAATTTGTTCTAATTTTTTATTATAGCTACCTGATGTTTAGCAAACGTAAATTAATCTTCTAGTCAGTGATTATTTTTACTGTGATTTCGATGGATACATCGTGCAGTGAAGTCATCAAACAAAAAATCGATTACTTTTAAGTCACTGAGATTTTTTTAAGTAAATGCAATGTAGGGAGTAGTTTTTTTGTCTAAAATGGCAGAAAAGCCCAGATTTAAAAAAAATTTAACTGAGGCTCTTTCAAAATACGATACAAAATGTCTGAGGAAGTGTTGAGGTAATTAGAAACGGACAAGTGTCGGTGTGATTGACTGAGATGAGGTGAGATGAGAGAGCTGAGAAGAGAGGTGAGAGATGGGTGCAAATGCAGTGAGTCTGCAGTTGGCTGCGAGCCAGTGAGCCAGCCACGGCTGCCAACCTACCAACACAAAAATACCCACATTAATGTCCCAATAAACAGTGATCCTCAGCCAATTCTTTGTCACCAGAAAGAATAGAGTTTCGACACCGATCTTTACATCTGTTTAGTGGAAAATAACCTGTTCAAGTAACCGTAGAATGGGGTACACAGTAGCTTAACACTGTGTGAATCAAATGAATATTTTGAGTGAATTTTGAGCTTATTCAAATTGTAAGATAGCATATCAAATTGTGTATTCCTTATGACTTTCAGTGTAAGAAAAGGCTAAACACTTTTCTTTCAACACTTACATTTTTCAACCAACAAAATTAGATCTGTTAGTATAAGCTTAATTTTTATATACTGTACAGGAGAACAGAAATTCTGTGAGTACAATACAAGTAAAATGTTCCTTAATTTTGTTTGCGTTGAAACCAGTTGGAGGGCAATCTCTCTGTTTATTATGAGTATAAGCACTATTTAATTACAAACAGGGTGCATGCTAAGTATATTACTTGTGCAATGTTTTGGTCTTGGTTAATAAATATCCCTTTACCTGTATACACTTAACCTGCAGTAACTTTATAAACAAATTATTATGTTCATAGAAATATACAAACTGAAATATATGTAAAACAATCTTGAAATTTTGTCCGACAAAAACAATGTAAATATATGCATAAAATAAAGTAACAAAAATTGTAAAAATAATTTTATGTCATTTGTATGCTATTATTTTCAAAGAAAGTAGTCAGTTCAGTCACTGCAGTACATTGCCTTCTGTCAAATAAAAATTTTAGGCGTGAAGTGGTTCTAAAAACAATTGTTTTCATGGAACCAAAACCAAAAGGGCTGACCGGCACTGAGCTCTCTTAACAATGATTTTAAAGTAATATTTATTTTACAAAATTATAAATCCATGCATACCTGAAAAGAGTCAAAAGGTTCTTTTCAAACAACATGTAAATAAAGCATGTAAAAAATTCTATTTGATTCTAAATACAAACAAGAATTTGCTGAATAAAGCACAACAACTCAAGGGACTAAGGACAGGACAAGAAGGGATCTGGACAGTAAGAGATAAGAGATTTCATGCCACTTGAATCATGTGATTTATTGATTCCTCAGGAAACAACAGCAACCCAAGTCTCAGCTGTCCTCTCTCCTCTTCACCTCTTGACCTTTATCAGTCACGCCCACTTCACAATCACTCTGGTCAACTTTCAACTTTACTTGCATTCAAAAGTGTTCAAGTTTTCTGTGTGCTAGTACTGGCTTTCTAAGACTAACTCATAATGGTTGAAAATACATTTTAAAACTTCTTAAATTCTCATGTATTTTCAGTATTTTTTATTCTTAACCTGCATAATGTCTACAAAATGTTAAATAAAATCAACAGTTTTGAATTTATTTTTATGTACAAAACTGCCTTGCCAAGGCCCAACTTGAGATCTGACATAAATAATCGTTTATTGCTGTAAAACTTCACAAAGCATTGACAAAGTCAGGTTAACAGCCAAGAGTTACATAACATAATCATTAGTAAACTAGAATCATTAATAAAGAATTTTACAAGTAAAAACACATTTGTTACAGATCCCATGATGTTAACAAATGATGATCAATGCTTAAGTAAAGGGGGGGTAAGTAGAGACAAATTCACACTTTGTAACAATAAAAATGAAATGAAATCAGTCTTTATTATGACTATAAAGTCCTCCTCACTTAACCACCAGCATAATATACAATATATAAAATATATTCAATACACTTTAAAATAAAAATGAAACAAACATTGTATAAAACTTTAAATGCAATCAAAGCTAAAATCAAACAAACCATCAAAAATTATATACATTTATTAGCCTAATGTTTGTGGATTTGAAAACAGATTTAAAAAATTTAAGGTTAAACCTGTTTTACAAATTCAATATTTTCTTTTATTCACTATACCATTGGGAGGATGTAACAGAGAATGATATATCAGAATGTATATATTGCATGTATACATCAATATTGCATGTACAAATACATGCAATACTGTTGACAACAATCTATCCAGTTCAACTGCATAGTTCTGTTTTGGTAAAACGCCAACAAAAAATTCGATTGTAACAAAAAACATATCTAAAGAAGGAAATCAAATTTAAACAATAAAGCAATTTAAAAATACATTTAAATACACAAAAAGTAAAAGAAAGATGTTTACAAATTGTAGTTGTTTGTTTAGAATATTTTAATTTTACGGTGTCACTGAAACAAGAATTTACAGAAGAAATATATCAATAGTATAATTGAAAAATTATGTACCATACCGGTACTTAAAATGTTGGTAAAACTCATTATTAACCTTAAAAGTTGGTAGAAGGATAACTACGTTACATTTCAGCTATGTAAAGCCAACAGAAAAATTTAAATGCTATTTGCCTTATTGTATGATTCTTAAAATATCAATCATAAAACACAACTGAACTGTGCTTCGGTTACAAAAGGAACAATCAGGTCAGCTCTATTTGGCCAGAACAATGGCTAAAATACGATAAAGTATAATTGGAAAGCAGTCAGTTAGTAAAATTTGCATGCAGGACAGGTCGCCACGCCGGGGGAAGTTGAATTTATTATTACTAGGGATTGCTTCTCGCTGCCAACCCCTCTCCAGCTTACTTGTTTCATGATAATGTAAACATTGAAACTGCTCTAGGGGGTCTAGAATCTGTTCTGTAGCAGTTTTAAACAAACTCGGTCCCATAGAATGTTAGAAGAATGAGATGTAGCTCTGCATATCATGTATAATAAACTGCATTATTCTTTCAACATTTTGTTAACAAAATTCAAATACAGAATATTATACACTACTGTGTATAACTGTATATTTCAATTTTCAACATTGTAAACTGCATAGCAAAGGGGAACTTTTCAATAACTTTGAGATTTAATAATTTATTAATTGAATTGTTTTATATTATATTTACTAAATTAAAAGTGACATTTTGTTGCAGCGCTACCCTCTCCTCAACCCCATTAGTAAAATCTGAGAGCAATGCTTCTTGACTGGCTTACTAGTGTCTAGATAAACCCCTAGCTTCGGGTAATGCGCTTGCAATCAGATCCCATCAACCAGAACAAACATATCAGATGTACAGTAAAGAACATTAAAAAATCCAAAGCCGCTAACTATCTTAACCAGTATTGATTTTAAAAATCTGCTTTAGTGATGTTTCATCACCAATTGTTTACCTATCTTAAAATTGAAAACAAAATATGCTCATCTTAAATTAAAATGTAATTGTAATATGTGGTGATTAAAAATGTCATATTTCAGGCTTGTGGTTGGCTAACCATTTTTCCAGTGTTTGTCTCAAACACTACTTTTAGAAATGCTAATAAACTGTAAAAACGCTGGTTTCTCCACGTAACACATCACCAGTCGAGCTTAAATATTCCGCCAGGACTACACCACCTGTACACTGACTCTCAGCCGCTTGAAGTGCTTCGCTAAAATTGTCTTTGATCAGTGTTGATTAGGAAATAGGCTAAAAACTTTCATAAACCATATAAAATTCAACTTTGATTTTTTGAATTCACAATTTTTGCTTACAATAGCTGCTCTAGAGGTACATTGAAACACACAGATGTGCTGATGAACTGTTGACGTGTTGCAGGGAGGCTACCCAGCTAAGCTGAAGAGAGTGCTGATTGTAACTGCTCCTCTCTGGTTCAAAGCCCCCTTCAAGATCCTGAGACTGTTCGTCCGGGAGAAACTTAGAGATAGGGTCTACACCGTTAGTGTTCCTCAGGTAAGCTGTCAGTACTGTGTAGAGATATTATAACATTTACACATTTTGAGCAGCACTTTTTTTAAACTAGCTTGTTGCTGAAAGAAGAAAAAAGGAAAGAAAACTGCCTTTATATATATTTTGTTTTACATATTTATATTTACGTACATTTTAAACAATGGTCAAAGTCCGTCTGTTTTGTTACATCTTTTTTTTTTTAAATTGATATTTTGTTTGATATTTCCAACTTAACCAAAATGTATAGGCTCTAAATCTCAATTGGACTATAGTAAAAAACTCTTGAATAAAGTCCCACCTTTTCTTCCAAGCTGTGTTAAAAATAATCCCAATGCTAACCATATATTTCCAAATAGTTCAATCTGATTCAAAAACATAAACTTTCCAAAATAATTTGTACCAATCCAAAATTGAAATTGAGAATTTTTCCCAGATTCTAATTTCAGAAATTAAATAACAATTACATTATATATTTGGTCACATCAAAAAGAACCAGTTTTTCCTATCCAACACGAAGCATTAGTGGACAAGCATTATAGTTATCTGAGAAGATACTTTTGTCTCCGAGGGCAAAGGCGAGGTCTAGGGTCAGGTATTTGGAATAGAACTGAGATTTGTGAGCCCTACCTATCAAATCTGCTCTCCATCTCTTTCTGTCTCTAATATACTGAACAATTGCGATTCTGTGGCTGTATTTGCTTTTCCCTAGCACTTTCCAATCATTTGCCTAGAATTAATGTCAGTCGGTTTTCTGCAAAATTAAAAACTTTCTTAAATAGCTTATATTTACAACTAGTGTGTTTTTCCCAAAATATGTCTTTAAATATACCATACAACTAGGCGTATTTAAAGGCAATCCAAAATATTTAAAAAATTTGCTGTGGACTTACAACAATAGCACTTTTTATTACTCCCCAAACCTGAAAACTTTGGCATATAATTGATCTTGACTAGAAAATTAAAACACGGTAAGTGTTATTTGAAACAGCAGTTTCAAACCATCTTTACTTGTTTGTAATTGTGTGTAACGTGTTGCAGTTAGTCCAGTACATACCGAAAGAGTCTCTGCCGACAAAGCTCGGTGGAACGCTGAAAGTGACTCACCATGAGTGGCTGCTTAGCTGCTACAAATCCATGGCCAACAACCCTCACCCACTCAACGGCCTGACTGACACACTCTCACCTTCACCGCTGGTCAGTAACAACACAATCTCTGGAGTGTATATCAGAACAGGGTGTCCAGCATACGGGAATTCAAGGAAACGCGGGAATTTTTGATAAACGGGAAAGTTAGAAATTATGTGGGAATTTCATGCGGAAGTTTCGTGAGGGGTGGTTACAAAAGTTGTGATTTCATCAAGGAATAGAATGTCTTTATTTCTATAAATTGGTACAATGACTCATTCTTATAATTACGCTAACCACGGAGAGTCCTGATTTTGTCTCAAACGTTATCGAGAGTAACTGTTGTAATCTTGCCGCAAACGATAAGGAAAGTTGTGTTTTGTCACTGTTTCTTCACAAGATACTAGTGATCATCACCTTTTACAAATAAGTTTTGAGTACTAAACTCGGTTGGGAGTAACTATGACTCTCTTTAGATAGCATTTCAATGGTTTTTCTAAATTTAAATGTAAATGGAGATCTAATAGTTTTTTACACCAAAATTGGGAAATCAGAGAAACTTTTGCTTTACCTGAAGGCTGAACATCTGTAAAAGCATTTTAGCTCCGCTTTTGCGCCGCCTCCCATGTTTCTAGATACGAGGAGACCTGAGTGTTGTTCATTTATTGTTAGCAACCGTAGAAAAACATGTTTTAAACCTGAACGCAACTTTGACCATTTGACAGTTATCATTATTTAACACCAACAATTTTTAACTCTCAAAACAGACTAGACTAGACTGGTTACCACTGCAAGCTGTATGATTGATGATGTGTGTGCAGGAGGGAAATGGAGAGGGTAAGGTGCGAGAGTCTCCGGGAGGGTCGGAGGATGAAGATCCTGAGATAACGGAGCGGACAGAGAACCCCAACGGGAGCTGGCCTCGCTCCACCGACTCGGGTAAACTCTCGTCAACAGATTAGTTGCAAATTGTAGTATTCTTGTGTAGTTTTTCCTTTTACCAATACAACAAATAAGTTTGCTTTTGACAAGAAATGAAATATTGAAAACCAATTCGGACTGCTAAAGCAGCAACTATACATGTACATATGCATATAGGTTCCATTCCGTGACAGCATTGGTGGGACCTTGTTGCAGATGCTCCTGGAAAGTTTTGTTTCTTTTTGAATTTTGAGAGATTTTCTCGTGCTCTCTCGTCATCTTTGTATATGTCATCCATCTTTACTGTAGTTCACTTCTTTACTACATACTCAACCAGAACCAATTCAATCACAACACCACTATCGTGCAACACGTACAGGATGAATATGTCAGACTTCATGAGTTCCTAGCAAGGCGGAGACTTTCTCCTCTCCCAAGGTTCCCAAATCCCAAGCTCTCACGGGAAAGCTGTGTTTAGACGAGTTTAGGATCTCAGTATAAAAAACCAGCTCAACAAGATAAGTAGGTTAGTAGTATTATATAAAAGTAGTTGCGTTCGTGACCGTTAATACTGTAGATAAATGTGAAAATACCCGTTTCCGACATCTTATTTCTAAGAGGGTTAATACAGTTTTAACATTTTGTTAAGTCAACATTGTTTCAATTAGGCTTTATAGAGATTTACGGCTTACTAAAATTTGAATTAGGAAACGTATACTCCATGTAAGATGTTTCCTTGTCTCTGTTTTATGTATATAAATTTTAGTCCCTTTGTAGTTTGTTTTAGGATTTTTGACATTTTGTAGAACAAGAGGTGTATTCTTAATTTGAAAAATTGTCTTTATATTTATGCTGATTTATTCTGGTGTTCAAAATGTATCAAGTCTGTCCAATTTAAAAATCAGTTTAAAACACTTTCACCTCATTTCAATACATTTTGAAAACCGAACTAAATACAGTTGGAAATGTGCTGATTTTCTCATCTATCCGCAGACACGTTGCTTACACTAGACAGAAGTTTTTCACTTTAAAATTGTTACTTTTTCTGTTACACACAAATCAGAAAATTGTAGCAGAGTTCTTCAATAATTCATAATTGCTTTGATTGTCGAACACCATCTGTGACTCATTAATATAGTCAAGTCCCATTAGTTTATCTCTCTGAGCTTTCCGCTGAGCCAATAAATATTACAAAATGAACAGGTGATAAGAGATAACACTATCTCTCCCACACTCCTTCCCCCGCTTCCTCCTTCATTTGCAAATGTTCCTTCATGTCATTAACTGACTCAGTTTAGAGTGTTAAAACTGTTATGTAAATGCAACATTAGAATACCGCATAGTCATTCAGTTAGCAATAGCGTTGTTGGAGAACTGAAAAGTTATAATATTGTGCGGTTGATAAGTGTCGTATGACCTACAAGTGATAAGTGCCAAGGACTGGTTTGTAGATTACGTGAGGTGATTAAAGCCTTTTCCCGTACCCATCATGTTGTGGGTGTGGTGGGGTACACAGATTTTTCTCTTCCGTGTGGCTAGTTTTTATTCACATTCTGACTAGCTAGGCTTAGACTATATGATTTTTCACATAGTCAGTTAATTTCTTTACATTTATTTCCAAATAGCAATTTTTAAGTTCCAGTGAAACCTCTTTTTGGGGTCGGCTAACATTTCGAATACAGTAGACTCCCTCTTGTTCAACCTCGCTTGGTTCGGCCGTCGAAGTTAAGCGAACATAGGCTACATCTACAATTTGTTGCTAAGTATACATATATTTGAGTAATTTCTTTCAAAATAAGTCCCAAATTCTAATATTTTTGTGTTTTTGGAGTGTCTGGCCATTTTTAGTTCGGCCAAGTGTTCAGTCCTAAGTTGGCCAAATGAAAAATAATTGCATCACAGTTCACAATAAAATTAGTTCACTATTATTGGACTATGTATATGTGCTATGGAACAAGTGGAAAATCTGTCAAAACAGAGAAATTCCTCTCCCCTTTTCCACTTTATCTTCTTGTAACATAAGTCTCAAATCTCAACCGTGTAGTGAGATCATTCCCAATTAACTCAGCAAGAAGCAAAATACCAAAAGTAGTACTTTTCTATAAATGTAAATAGTCAACACTGTTTTAATTGAGAGAGTTTTCACTGCACCTAGTGAACTACTATTAATAAGCATTAACTGATATGTCAAAGTCATCTCATACTTTTGATTGCAAATATCGATAATCAAATGTTCAATATTGCAAAATATCTAAAACACAAATACTTGTAAGGTTTCTGTTTGAAATCAAATCAGGTTCTGCAATAGTCAACTCGATTTCAAACAAAAAACTCTACAATCAAGCTACTCGGTTTCCCCTAGTTGCCAAAGGAAGGCTTGTTAGAGCTGGTTCTAATCACCTCATGTCTCCTACGGACAGCCTTTATAGTTTCTGTGTATACTTGTGGGTAGGAATGTGTTGATATATGAGCAAGAGTGAACAGAATGTTGTTAGTTATAAAGGAACTGCACGGCTTAGCCCGACTAAGAAAAAAACTTCCTTCTGGGACCTGCTTTCGAAAAAGTTGTTCAAAGTTGGGGAATATGACTTAGGTATATTGAATCTGTTAAAGACTTTTAGTCAAACTTTTATTTTTCTAGTACCTAAAGCAGGAATAAATTTTTATTTTTAATACTTTATTTTAAATGTTAGTCTCTTGGTTGATACTAATAGAAAACTAAACATTCTATTTATTCTTTGCTACTGCCCTTAACTACGTACTCTTTTGAAGCTCTTGGTGTGAAACCTTGGGGAAAAATCTGAAAATATTCTTTTTTTAAGACTTTAACAAGTTGGCTGCCAAAAGATGTCGCCTGAAAACTCTTGTACTTCTTAGGATATTGCATTATAGCGCGAAACAGTTGCTTGGATCTTCAATCTGATGAAAAATCATTAGTTGGAAACAAATTTCCTACAACTTTGGTATTTAACACTTTTTCCCACTTCTGACAGTTTTGTTGCTAGATCAGTTTGAAGTTAAACTGTTGAAAATTCAATTTTTAGCTGTGCATAGAATTTAATGCCCCGAAAATACAAGGCCGCAGGCTGAGTGGGAGCCTGGGAGGCTGCGCCCCCCACTGGGCAAGTAATAAAGTATAAAAATGAAATAAAACCATAAACACTAAATAAAATATAACTCTAGCTTGTCTCCTCTAGGTAGGGATGAAAGGATACAAGCCGGGTTCCCTTTTTGTATTACCATGCTCAATCTTTGGATGAGGTCTTTTAGGAAATGAACGAATTAAACGTGATAACAAGTTTATTATATGTTATGAAATAAAAACATATTTTTTTCAACCTGTAACTTATTTGCTTATAAAGATCTAAAAGCAAGCAAAAAATCATATGTTGGTAAATAAGTATTTTAAACATAATTATATGTTGATTTGACAGCTAAATGATTTTAAATTGTTTACTTCTGGGTTTAGTTTATAACTTTGTTTTCATCAAGGTAAATCCCTTATAGATACAGTTATAGAAACTTATAGATACAGTTGCAGTGTTGGTAGAGAAATAAGGGAAACATTAACAAATTATTGTAATCATTATAAGCCTTATATTGTTTGTGCTAATTTTCTATGGCCAAGAAAAGAGCCAAAAGTGTTCCTGCAAAAACTAGCAAAGGTAATAAGTTGAACATTGTTCTTTTTTATGCCAAAATTTTTATTCTATCTTTAATTTTTTACTGTGTAAAATATAGAGCACATTTGAAGGTTTTAATTTTGAAGAGTTTTTATACCAAAAGGTTGCCATAAATGGCTGCTAAAACCTCACCATGAAAGCTCTCAAAAATGCATAATACACTTAAACTGTTATCGTTCTCAATTTATTTTTTTTACAGCAATGTACCTAACAGAAAACGTTGGTTGGTTTCAGCGGGATTGTGTGTTAGATTTTCCTTAACTTAGCTTGACAATGTGTTGTGTTTGTGTGCAGGAGCTGTCTCGCCGCTACCTCCAGCGAGTTCAGCTAGCAGTGGGTTCAGTGACGATGACTCGCTACACCATGACGCAGCCCAAGGTCAGACCATGGAGCAGCTGGTGGCCTCAGTACAGACCAAGGGCCGGAGTGGGCTGATAGCGGAGTACGGCGAGATAAAAGCTAGGCCACCAGACGGTTCCTTCAATCATGCCAGGTAAGTTCTCTAGTAGATTTGGTTTTGGCTTGTCTTGACATAAAATTAGTATATGTTTTCCCGATTTTTAGCTTTTTTTACTTGATTTTTTATAAAATAAAAACCTAGGGAAAACTATAAAAATTACTTGAGCCTATCAAGCTAAATTTGAGCAAAACTGCTCTTTGGTACGGGGAAGTACTGGAAAACAGTTTACTTTTTAAAGGGTAAGGCTATCACCTCTTAAAAAGGTGCTCCTCACCACCTCATTAGATATGATGAGTCATAACTCATTAAAAAAAATCCAAAGAATAATAAAATCACTTCTTATTAATAAAATGACCCAAGAAGGTTGTCTTCTGTGAACCTTAGTGGGTCATTGCGGTCTCTGCTGGTGGTTTGGACTGAGTGTTCAAACTGCACTGTACCAGATTGTGATTGGGTGGGAACCAAACCCATTATTGTGAGTGGCCCCACCTTTTAAGCCCCTCCTCTTAATAAAACCCCAAGATAACCCGGGTGGGAGCTCCAGAACAGCATAACTGCACATAAGTTGGCAGTTTTATTCTTTGCTGCTAGGAGTACTAGTAAAGTAACATGAAGCCCTGAATCGGAGCCTGGAGGTCAACTACTTGGAGAATACACTGTATGTAGAGCACAAAGGGTTAAATTATTATTTATTTTACAGGTTAAGGGCGAACCTGGCCAAGAACAGATACACAGACGTCCTCTGTTACGATCACAGTCGAGTTCTGCTCTCTCAACTGGATGGAGATCCAACCTCAGATTATATTAACGCAAACTTTGTTGACGGGTACAGACAGAAAAATGCCTTCATTTCCACACAAGGTTGGTTACTAAAATCTTTATAATGGACACATTTATCTTGAAATTGCAGAATACGCTGTAAATTAACCCAACCATTTAAAAATGTGGAAAAAACATGAATTTCTGCATGAAACCAGGAACAATTTAACGTACTAGAGTCATACTTACTCCTATAGAAACAACAAATAGAAGAAACTGCCATAGAATTATAGCCCTGTAATAAGTACCGGGGTAACAATGACTGTTTTAAAAGTTGGTTTTTAACCTTAAAAAACTCTGCTTTCGGACTGTGAAAGACTTTAAATTTTATTATTAGGGTTTAGTGGACAGGTAATGGTCATACAGTTTTTACATTTGACACTTTCTTGTTAACGCATCCCTAAGAAAGTGACCGAACAAAAAATTCCTTTTTAGGAAAAAGGAGTAAAATAAATCAAGGCAGGGTTGAAAGAGTATTTTTAAGTGTATTGAATCTACAAGTTTGAGGAGTAATTTAACTACTGTGAAGTACTTTAAATCAGTTTTGGAGCTGTACTTTTGCATTACTATTATCCTTTCTCAAACCATAGCTGAATATTTCCATCTCCCTGGTAACTGCTAAATTTACTTACCCCATCAGTTGTAGCTTGGTAAGCCTCTTAATGTCTCCGAGTGAATCTGGATTGCAGGTCCACTGCCGAAGACGTGTGGAGACTTCTGGCGCATGGTGTGGGAGCAGCAGAGTCTTGTGCTGGTGATGACGACACGAGCTGTTGAGCGAGGCAGGACCAAGTGTGCACAGTACTGGCCTGAGGAGGAGGGACAGTCGGCTACACATGGCACTTTCACGATCACCACTCAGGCGGTCGAACAACACCCAGACTACAACATCTCCTCCCTCCAACTCACCAACACTGCGGTAAGTTGACATAAGTGGATCAGATGTCTATAATTTCAATGTATTGAAATGTATAGACTACGTAGGGGAACACCACGGTAGGCATTCCCAAAATACATGCTTATGTGTAAAAGGTGATAACAGCCCCTTCTCAACCATTGCCTACCCTGGCCCCCTAAAGTTGTCATTAAGAACATTTCAGTTCAAGGAGTCAAGTATGTTAAATTGTTAATACTTTAATATAGTGTTCACTACACCATACAAACGCAAAAATTTTGCTCATCTATTTATTGTTCTTTACAATAAATTTAATTATATCTTTCTCTTTGCTTTTATGATTTGGTGCTATCCCTTTTCGAGCAAATTTGGTTAATTACTGCTTTTGAACCACACCTTGAAATTTCCCAATGTGTCTCTTGAATACCATCTCACTTAATTTTGCCCTCTTTTCTCAAAACTGTTTTGCTACGATTTCTCAACTATTTTATATTTGAACTACTCATACCCAATGTCTACTCGAACTCAGGTCTCATAACTCTTCAGGCTCTCTCAGCTCTCCCCAACAAATAATGCTGTCTCTCAACCCTCTAACCTTCTAACCCTCAAACCCTCTACACCTTAAATACTATAGCTGTCTTACCTCTTCGAGATGTATTGTATTCTCTCGACTAGCATGTTTTCACCAACTTCAACTTAAGTTCAACTAAGTAACTTATTTCAACTTGATTTAGGAAATAGGGCACTAGGTCAGGATATGCTATAGAAAAAAGAGCAGGCTCACCTGGATAAAGTAGAAACACAAAGGATAACACAGACTGGTATTTTAATTTGAATACACCTCTGGCACTCTCTCCAACATTTCAAGGATGTGAATACTTTAATAATTATAGTGTTCACTACACCATACAAATGCAATATGAAACTAAGATTGTCGGTTGAAAACTGATGCGTGCAGGAGCTTGATGTCACTTCGGTAACCCTGGCTAGGTCCAGAGTCTGCATCTCGCTTTGTGTCTGGCCTGACATTAGCAACTCATGAAAAGACTTGACCATCATAACTCAAGGCTTGTACAGAACTTATCTTCTAGATGTAGCAATTATGAACCCTCTGAAGTATCAAAGTGTTGCATCAAACCGTAAGAAATCAAATTTAATCTTACCATTTGCTCTTTAAAGTTAGACACTTGCTCAAGGAAAGAAAAACAAACTCTTATTTTAATCTGTTGTATTTTTTCAGACTGAAGAGACGCGTGAAGTGAGTCACTACCAGTTCACGTCGTGGCCTGACTACGGAGTGCCGCTGAGTGCTCTGGCGATGTTGGACTTCCTGCAGAGAGTTAGGTTATGTCAATCTACCATGTTGGCAGCTCTAGGAGACACATGGGCTGGACATCCGCTCGGGCCTCCCATCGTCGTACACTGTAGCGCAGGCATCGGTCGCACAGGTGAGCTGTTCAGTTTGTTATTAGTATTAGTTATTTTACTTTGTTACACATGTCTTCGTTCATGACGTAATAGTAGAATTAACCATGTTAGGTTATTTTTAAAACTGATAACCTATACATATTCAGGCTAACTGTCAAAGTTATGTACGCTGGTCTCATAATCTCTCAACAAATGGAAGTTTAGGTATCAGCCAAGGTTTTTTGATTTTCTTCTAATAAGACCTGTACTAAGGGGACCCTAACACAACTAGGAAGCATGTTAAACATTCCCTGGGCAAGAACAAGGACACAGCCTATTGAGGTTCTACCTGCTACAGGTGCCGTATTTATGTTGAACACTTGTAGTGGGGAACTTACCCACATTAATCCACGAGAAAGCTAAGTGAGATTAGTGTCCATAGATAGTGAGGATTCCTAGCCTAGCAAATATCAGCAATGTTCTAATTGTGTATTTGATTTCATAATTCCTAGGAATATTTTCTAAAGAATGAGTTAATGGGCAAATTCCCCCTCAGCAGGAGTCTGTAACTAGTTTAGTGTTTAGTTGTGACCCTACTTAGATTTTTTAGTAGGTCATCATCAAGACATCAAGATAGAAAGAGGCACCTACAACAAGTAGCCAAGGACAAACCCACATACCTTGGAGATGCGGACGCAAGAAATGAGATCAGCAGATTTTGTCTTCTTCTCATTGCTGGTTAATTCCTCCATTTGGTAAACGTTGTTGGGACTGAAATGAGCAATGTGTGTTTCAGGCACATTCTGCACACTGGACATCTGCATCTCGCGACTCGAGGAGACATGTACAGTGGACGTGAGGGGGACGGTGGAGCGGATACGGTCGCAACGTGCATTCTCCATACAGATGCCTGACCAGTATATCTTCTGTCACCTGGCACTCATCGAGTACGCGCTCAGCAAAGGCCTGATACCGGCCCCGGACCTGGCCGGGTTCGACACTGGCCCCAGCGAGGACTCTGAGTGAACTTACGTACAACAGTTGTTTGCACAATACTTCTGATTAAACACTATATTTTCTGTGGTTGGGGTTTTCTTTTGTGATTGATGGTTGGATGATTTTTTCCGAAATTTAACATTAAATAGGTTTGGAAAAGGGTTTTATTTTTAAGTTTTGTGGAGTATGATTCAGGGAGTGTTCTTTTAAGCGATAACATGTGAAGATTATCCTACGCATTGTTTAATTGCTACAAGAACTCTGTTTCAATTTCTTTGAAATTTATTTAAAAACATCCCCCTCGATTTTTTTTAAACTTTTTTCTTGACTAATTTTTTACAATGCTTGTCACTGTTTAGTGTTTTTGAATATATTTTAACTATTAATAGTGTATCACTAAAAACTATTTTGAGACTTCTTCACCAGCCATCTTATTCCTCTATTAGTAGTGTTGGAAATGAACTTAGTTTTTATCAATTTAAGTTACTAAATGTTAAATAGTAATGAATTGGACCAAAGCAACTCAAAATGTTTATGGTTAGGTCTATAAAATAATCTGTCTGTTTTACAAACTTCATGTCTTCCATCTATTTTACGTCAGAAGTATTTTGTGCAAACGATTTTTCAAAGACTATAAATATATTTACTAAAATTGCGCCAACAGACTATATTTCGTACAGTTCATCGTTTTATTTATGTGATATGTTTATTTATTGTTTGTTTTTAACTAATTTATAAAGAATAATATATTTATAGGGTTAAGGATTGTATGATGCTTGTCATTATTTTATAATTTTATCAGCTTTAATTTTCTATTAGAACTACATGTTCCTTGAATGTTCGCCTTAATTTTTTATTCAAAATAATGTAATTTATGTAACTTTGTACTCCCTATTTTTGTGGATGTAGAACATGTGGTGTTTCCATGTATGAATTTGAACCACTTTAAAGGTTGCAAACTTAAAATTGACTCTAGATGTAACAGCCTTTTCAGACCTCACATTGTGCTGGTCAAATATGCCAACGCTCTGAATTTAGAGGGACTTTTTTAATTTTTATATTATGCCAATCACTACTGCACAGATAGTTTGAGATTTGATTGCTTGGGGAAAGAAACGGAAGCAGCTAAGGGATAGTAAAATGTAAAACATAGATTCACTATAAAACACTTGATTAAAAGTTTAAATCATTATAAAATCATTTGAGGTTTGTGTGCAGTATGATACAAAGAAATATGTTTGGTACAACCCCATTGCTTGTTGGAATACAAGAATGTTCTTTATAACTTGAAAACTTTGAATTTAATCTTTGCCGGTTTAAAGTTTGTTTATCACGCAGAGTAAGCCGCTTTGCTTTCAAGTTAAAAACGAACCATAAGTGTTAGTCATCGCTATGAACACTACTACTCAAGTCAGATCATCAAATTATCACAACATGAAAAAACTCAAACTCAAAATACAATAACACCATGTTATTGTAATATTTAACTAAAACATATTGTGGTGAGACATTTATTTTAAAGATATTTTATTGAGATGCATTGATTGAAATTAATTGCTGCAAAAGTCTTTGAAGTGTGTTGTTTTAATAGTATTCATCAAAACTCAAAGACCCTACAGGCTGAGAGTTAAACCTCTTCACCCCAGAACCTTGAGTAGACCAGAATGATCAATGTTTGTTGTGGCACAAAGTGTATAAAAGGCACAAATGCAAACGTTGTGTGCAAAGTAGAAGTATACCTAATCATTCTTTGGCTACCTTCAAGTAGCCCTAGGTTTAAAACTATTCAAAAGTTGTATTTTTATAATGACTTCCCATTTTGCTATTTTTAAGATTGACTTGTAACTAGATAATATTTTGATGATACAGTATAGTTCCTTCCGCTAGACTCTTCCCCACTCATACAAAAATCCTGTTGGATTCAACAGGAAGTAATAGTTACAGTGAGTTTGTCTTAGAGTTGATTTTATTCCCACCCTATGTTCAAGAATACACGTCATTGTGCCGCAAGTATGTGAGTTATTCATTGCTGGGAGTGACCAACTTCATAAACCTGAGTTTTGATTTATTTATTTTATGTTGTATACTGATTCTCAGAATCTGGACTCTGGATTCTTAGAGCCCCTCTAACTTGAATTTCCAGTAATTAAACAGGTTTGAATCCAAAATAGTTCAGACTAGTGAGACTCTACTACCTATTTATAACTGAGTAATTTTATTATGTGTTCATAAAATTTTAAGCTTTTGAATTAATTATCATAAAATCTTATATGTATCAATATCCCAATATTGTTAATCATTTGTTTGGCTTATAGCCTACATTAAAAGTATATAATCATAATTCTCAAACCAATACATAACCCTATCATAATCCTCGTTTTTGACATTCATACAGCTAATATTATGGCTGTATTTAACGTTTGAAGCATCACGTCATTTTTGTTTAGTTCAAACTCTTGTACACTTTTTAAATACTTTTCTATTTATTGATTCTTTTATATTTATTTATTGACTACTGCCTACATACCTTAACTTTATGTGTAAGTTAGCTATAAACTCATTATTTTAAAAATTTAGTGTTATTTTAGTAGACATGTGTATTGCTAGTTTTGTAATTGAATTTTGTATGGCAGGTTGAATAGATTAACTTAGTATATTACTGATAGGTGCTTGTAAAATTGCTATTTCTTTTTCATAAGCAACATTGTTGTTTGAAAAGCTTAAAATTGTACAAACCTAACATCTAAAATGTGATTAACTGCAGTTTTTAAGAAACTGGACAAAAGCCTGGATCAAAAGATTGTTTAAGGTCATTCTCAACCATTCAATGGTAAAAACACTCTCAAACAGAGTGTTAAAAACTAACTAATGAGGTTTGAAGCACGAAGGGACTAAGTAAAAGTAGAAAAAATGAGGATAAAATATGGAAAACTAAGGCCAGTCTGTTAACCAATGTAAATACTGTACCGAGAACAGAACTAAGCGACTGTAAGATAGAGCCAACATTCTAAGGACGGTGTTTTATATTATACATAAATAAAAATGTACTTTCATGTATGTCTTGCAACTTTATTTTAACCATTTTTCCTCTTCACTCGTATTCTTCTAAACCTAGTTCTACTGGTCAAAAGCGTGTGATACCATTGACTTTCCATCTTACAATCTTTCAACCTTGTAAGATGGAAAGTCAATGGTGATATTTTTATTGAGCTACTACCCAACACCTCCCGGCAGACACACCTCTGCAAATAAATTAATTCTCAGTCATGGCTAAATCTGAAAATTGGTGCAAGAGCCTAAAGAAGGTAAAATGTGCTGTTGTAGCTAATTTTTCAAATTTTAGTTTCAGATTGTATAGGATCTGTAGCCAGGATTCTGGGGCTATCAGGCCCATAGGCAAAACCAAAATGGAGTTAAGAAAGGAAGGTTCTAGCCCCCTGAAGGATAATGAATATTCCCAGCAAGAGTTGTCTCCCAAGAAAATCTAGAAAATTAATGTTCTTGCAAAATGATGCTTTTTAGAGAGTTTAATTTTGTTGGGATGTATTTATTAGGTTGGAATTTGAAGGTTCTCAAAAAGAGCTCTCAGCAAGAGCCAGGGGCCCAAGGATTGTGCCCCGGGAAATTTTGAAAATTATGACAGAAAATACAGTAATGGTTTTTTGCATAATTTAGATGCAAACATTGACATACCTGTAACCAGTAGTATTGAATGAAATGAAAATAATCTTTATTCACATATTGTACAAAATACAATGAATGGTACGATGTCCCTGAAAGGCCACCAACTTCAAAGAAAAATATTATCTATAGCTTCGAGAAAAAATGTCAGAATTCTGACTTTTTATCTCAGATATTTCTCCTTCGAGAAAAAATGTCAGAATTTCGAGATTAAAGTCAGAGGAAATTTGATCAAAATAGTCGTTGAAAAAAGTCAACATTCTGACTTTTAAGTCAAAATTAATACCTGAAGGAAGTAACCTAAAATGAGCCTTATTGTATTTTAACGGAGGTTTCCCGCGTAATAAAGTATATTTTTCTGGCTATTGTATTTGCTGTTTGCACGATCCTCAGACTAGATAGTAGGCTTTTTCCTAATACGAGGTGTTGATTGATTAGTGTAGGTTGTTAGTCTAATACTAGAAGGCGATTGCCGTTAATAAATAAATAAACACCTGTAATTGCTCTATATATGTCTATTTTCTGTGCCCATATCCCATCTAATCCGGGATGGGCATCCACCAGCTAACTCGACAGCTTCTATGTAGTACTTTCTTATAACCCTGAGATCATTTGTACTTTCACTGGCCGCTTTCAACCAGATTATGTGAAGGGAAAATCCGTCAATGCATCCCGTGATTCCTATGCCGTATGGTTTAAGTTTGTCATAACAGTCCATATGCCACAAGAAGTTAGGACCCTTGTTGAAGTATTGCGTTCTTGGGAGCCTACGTTTGCTCCTGCACTGGGTCGAACTCTTTAAGAAGTTCTGTACAGTTTCCCGTTTAACAGTAAGCCCATTTTGACTAACATACAATATGCGTATATTTGACAAAACCACAATGGTAATCTAAAATAACTTATCAAAATAGTATGAGACAGACATTTTTAACAATGGTGTTGAATTTGGTGTTTTTCTGTTGTAAAATTGTAAAAGATTTATTTTACTTTTTGTATAATATTACTTGGTTTGATGTGTACCATGACTCCATCCCACAGATTCGTACTCTTCTTGACATCAATTCTGCATTCGATCCGCCAACGGCATGCCCAACATAATCCGCGAATAGCCAGACTTCACCTTCTGCATCTGGGATCCGGTAAATCATTAATATACAGAAGAAACAAAACAGGTACCAGATTTTATCCATGTGGCACACCTGTTACACCATTGGCCCAGTTTTATTTGATTTGTAGAATCTTAAGTCACATTTTCATCACACTGCTTTGTCGTTACAACCTGGGATCTATCTGCTAAACAGGACATAATCCAATTTTATTTATGGCGTTAATTTTAATTTCTGTATAAATCTTTAAGTCTATAATCTATAAATTTTTAAGTTACTGTATAAATCTTGCTTGGGCCTAAGCTTTTCGTGCGTCAATTACAGGAATTACGAGGCTGGTCAAATCCAACGAGGACCGAATAGCCCCACTTTGGCCTTCGGTCCCAGCTTTGCATCCTGTATCATTAAGAGCGTTAGTTAGAAACCTATTTTTGACTGCAATGTTTAATACATTTCATAAAGGAAGAAAACTCTCTAAATTTTAATAAAATCAGACATCACATTTCACTGTTTATGCAAAAAATTAGTTTTGTAGACGCCATTTAGATACGACGGATTTCATAGTTTTTGGTAAGTTGATAAGTATTAAAGAATACACACTTATTTGAAATTCGGGCAAAATAAATAGTGTATATACAAATTATATTAATTGGTGTACAGTTGAACTTCCAGATGACACTTCCTACGTACTGTATAAACATTATATACAATAACTCAATAAGGACGGTTTTAGAGTCTTTATCAATTCTCAGTGGGAGGGGGTATGGAACTGAAGCCCCTCTCCATGCCACCTTGCCGATCGCTGTCTGTTCGCTCTTCTAGTACGCCTCGTGAGACCTATACCTACGCTTTACGTAACTAATGTGCGTTCCAGTGGCCAGTGCCCCTGTTAGCTCAGCTATATTTCAATTATAGTAGGACTGTACATATGTGTTTAAAGTTAACCGTTTTTGTTGGCCGCTAGAATCCAAAAACAGAAACAACACTTTGCACTCTATCCTTGCATTGTGCTGCTCTCTGTGACTGATATTACTACTAACAGTAAATGTCACAACAACAAAAAGATTAAAGAACACTTCTGTTTACGCACCCGGCTGAAGCGCATGCCTGTGTCAGTTTATCCTCGCTATTGTAAGTTTGAAAGTTTTGTGAGTTTCGGGAGTGTGTGAATGAAAGTGCATCTCATATCTACAGAAAGTTTCTATTATGTGACTTAGGAAGGACATGCTCAGTTTTCGTTACAGGTTCTGTTCTAGTCTTTTGATATTTCATCAACAAGTGTCCGCATTCAATCTTTAGGAACCGTTAGAAAGCTGTGTTGGATGTTTCGAATTGGCTGCTAATTATTTCCTTTGGCATTAACGTCAATATTTATATCAATAGAAAAAAATTGTTGTAAAAGAATGGCCTAAACTAGCACCAAGATATTTGACGTTTTAGGGTTTATCGTTTCTCTGCCAGATATAGGCCTATTAGTCCTAGGTGGATCATTGACTTTTCTAGTGTACTGTTTGTGACAAATCGCACTTGTTGATAAATTCGCTATTAATTTGGCTTAGAATAATTTGTCAACATGGAAGAATCTCAAGAAAAGAAACCTATAGGAAATGGGTTGACCAACGAAAGTGAAGATAGTGGTAATAATAGTGAACAAGAACCATGTTTGCCTCAAGATTTAAAAAGTGAGAAGGATTTAGGGTTGACAGACACTTTGGACAGTAAACATCTTGACACAGAAATGATGAAACAAAATAAGAAAAGACACAATGTCAATAAAAAGCCACATGTGTCGTTGTGGGTTTCTGTTAGTAGTTCATTTTTTTCACTTGTGAAATGTTTGAAAGAGAAGACAGGACTTTCAAATGTTGGATTGGCTATAGCGGCCATCATAATGATTTTATTTGTCATCTGTGCCATAGCCTTGCTTATAGCATTACTTACTTGGCCAACGGTTCCTCATGAATTCAGTTTTCCCAGTTGCCGAAGATCAGCTTGCCTTCGTTCTTCATCAGAGGTTAGTTACAATCACATAATACATGTCTGTTGAGTCATTTCAATAATTTTCAAGCTTAAAGTTGTGATTTCAGAGATATTTTCAGAGATAATAAGAGGTTAACGTGCAAGTAGGCTTTCGAAAGAACATTTTATTCAATCTGTCAAGCATCACAATCAAAATATTTTATTTGCAAGACATGTTACATGTATGGCTAACGCCTGGTTGGCTATTTAATGAAATGATTTCGACAATCACACTACATCTAGATCCCATTCATACATATGCAAGTAGAACAAACACACGCAACTCTCATTCATAGCAAATTCTTCTATTACACAAATATATACACATAATTATGATCGTTTGTTATGATACGAACAAACTATTAGGCTACTAGAACATTTTAAAATTGAGGAAACTACAAAAAGTCTTCTTCACTCAAAAAGTCTGTGACACTTTAGTACGCCTTATGTAAAAAAACACTTTTTAAACTAAACTTGAACTTTGCAGATCTGCCTCTAGTTTTAGACTCAAAGGAAGGTGATTGGACAGAGTAAACAGTGTGCTTTTTAAAGAATGATTAAGAATGTGGAGGGATATTCAAAGACAAGGCATTTTTAGATCTGGTGTTGTGGAGTGAATAAAAATTATGTTTGATGAAAATTAGAATTTTGAACATGTATATACATTGGAATGTTAGTATTTTGTTATCGGAAAAACTGAGCTCACAGCTTGCTCACCTGAGAAGTTTGAAGACAATTTGAATCGCCCTCCTTTGGAGTATTAAATACCCGTTCTTTCAAGAACTGTAACTCATAAAAGTTACATAGCAAACAAAACAAAATTACTTTAAACGGTTCAAAAATGTATAGGTGTGTCTTAGACAATTATAAAGCAAGGTATGAGGCTGCAAAAAAAAAAAACCTTCAATAAATGTCAAAGGAATCTGTGAACAGCACCAAAACAGAGCCATATGGAAGACAGTTTTCAAAAGCGTGAATAACCTGCCAAAATAACCTAAAAGGCAATATAAAAATATTCTTTTTTAGACCAATACTAAGCAAGAATAGAGACTGGTTAAAGTACATAAAGTCTTATAAATGTACTACAAATTCAAATATGAATGCGTAAAACACTCTTTTAAGTTGTACTGTACATATTAACCGTGAATTGGGTACTTAAATTTCAAAACAACATTGAGCGCTCATAGAGGTTTCCTCAACATATAAATTATGAACATTTCTGTGGCACTTTTAAATGGTTTTCAAACTTGTTTATAATTACTATAAAACCTGTTTATTTCAGTGATGTTATTTATTATATTATAATAATGATGTGTGTCAATTTGTGTTAATTAAAGTAATATTGCAATTCATATTTTTTTCAAACCGAGTTCTAGAGGGCAAATGTAGAATTTATTATTTTAAAATAGTCTAATTACCTCAAACCAATATAAATAATTGAAATTTACAAACAAGTGAACAATTGAAGAATTGAAGTTTATAACAATTTATCCTTTACGCGATCCCAGACATTTCCACTGGGTAAATATCTAGGTTTGAGACTCATGCTGCTGTAATATTAACTATTTACACATCTTATGTTTTCTCAATAATTACAATAAATTGTTCAACAAAAAATATTACTTCCAATTTGATACCTCCTGCCACTGCTACCAACCGCACTTACCGGAAGAAAATGAGACAAAATGTGAGTTGAGAGACTTGCAGCGAATTTGGTAGTGTTTGGTTTGATGTTGCTCAGTCTGTAATGGAGGAACAGTGAATTGTGAATCCCCAAATCACTGGTCGTAAATAAAGGAGTGCCCATCACATAAGCTAACTAGATCGGTATTGTTCGGTGTTATAGTACAAAGTTCTTTTTCTGTAAATATATTTATTATTAATTTATTTGTGAAATTTTAAATATTGTCATTTCATTGTTAAATGATTTAAAATTAATATTTATTATACTTTTAATTATGTTTTACTATTAATAACCTTCACAGAATTTTAATTTTTTAAATTTGTACTAATTTTGTACTTGTGCTTTGTCACACAAAAAAATAGTATCATGACTTTAAAGTCTTTTTGTACAAAAACAGGCTGTTGCTTGGGTTCTGGCATCAAACTACCGATCCTTACATCTGTTCCTTCATTTTGAAATTGGGCTTAAAGTTACATTTTGAGTTATAAGCGGTCCAAGATGCCTTAAAAACGTTACAGACGGACAGGAATTTTTGACGCCAGTTTCGGTCTTTGCAGAGTATATAAACACCAAAACCGATGGATTCCTTGCAATGCACAGACAAAAGTCTTACTTTATTTATATAGATGTGACTTTTCTGTAAAAATTTATTGACTGCAACCTTTGGCAGGGGAACTTGACATTTTGTTTACACGTAATATACACAAATAAAAGTTCTTTATTCTTCTTTGGCTACCTTGCGAAAGAGTCATAGTTACTCACAGTAAATGACAGTACAATATTACTGTCTTGTCTGATAAGTCTGTGTAATCTGAACGCTTTGAAACCCAAAAACCGATGAGTAAATTTAACTTAAGTTCAATTGCTCCTTCCCTTCTGCGGTGAATTATTCAGGTGTATCTTCAGCAAAGTATTTGTTATAATAATAATAGTGGTTTATTGTCAAATTGTACAATAAAAATTGTTCCTTCAACATTAAATTAAAAGTATAACCTTCAAAACCCTAATACCACTGGTAAGACTCAAAGTATCAAAGTACAGTACGAGTTCAGCAGACAGGCATGACCGAGGATTGTGTATGTACTCGTGTGTGGTGGAGTTCAATCATTGGATCCGCCGCACGTCACGGTAGCTGCTCGCCGCGCCGCGGTCCACCGACCACGTGACGAGTAGGATCAGGGTGTTGGCTTCAGGAACAAAGCAAGGCTACCGCCATAAGTGTCTCGCCGAAATCTTGTGACTTCTGCACAACGTTTAATGCTCTTAAACTGAGTTAATTAGTCTTGCTGGTGATATTAAATCGTGGCTCTCAGTAAAACTCTGATTTCAATGTTTACTTTTCCGCCGATGCACTGTATTCAGTCTTAGACAAAAGCTGGTTAGAAAAAAAGGTTAATGAAAAAGTTGCAATTTTAAAAGTTAGTATATTTCAATACTGAACTCTGGTATCTTCGTCAGTCAACAAATTTTATCACTAACATAATGTAGTCTACCGATGTCTATGAATGATACCAGTCCGTCTATACTAATATTCAAATTTGAGCTAAAAATGTTTCGCTTGAAATTTGTTTTTATGTTCCTTAATAATATAATTGGGGTTTTGAACAAATTTATTTATTGATTGATTCGTAGTCATTTTTACAATAAAATTGCGTTGACTACTACCACTGGTAGGACAAGGTCCAATTCCATGACTATGTAATTTAGAACTATAATAATTTATACTAAATAGAGGTATTCATAAATTCGTCTAAAGTGTAAAATGGATGGTTTATTAGGTAATTTTTCAGTTTTTTTCTAAATGAAACAAAGTCGTTGGTTGATCTAATATCTATTGGGAATGTGTTAAATAATTTTTACCAGCCTGAAGTGGAAGTTTATTAAACATTTCAAGGTGATGGGATTCAAATTTTAACATATTCCTATTGCGAATTCCGTAGTTATGAGAAGGTGGCAAACATCGGAATTTTGGAAAACAAAAAATTAGAGTTTCAAATATGAAAAGGGAAGTAACGGTCAAAATACCCAAAGAGACAAAAACATCACGACACAGCCGAAAAAGCAGCCCAAAAATCGTTCTGACTGCCGATTTTTGTTGAATCAAAACTCGTGATATGACTTCTGTCCGCATGTAGGCCTATGTTTGGATACATAGCTCTCACAATTATGAACAGATTTTAACGAAATTTGGTATGGAGGTGTATTTGGCAAGTTCCTTCAGAGTTTTTTAATTGTCAAAAACTTTATTATATCCAGGTTTTAAAAATTAAATTAATAATGCACTTATCTGCTACTAACATGTGATAGCAGTACACCGTTTAAATTGAAAAACATAGCCAACGCGAAGCCAAAAGCTCTACTATGAATACTAGCGAAGTTTCTATAACAGCTTATAATTAAAAAACTCTTTTTTGAGGGCCGTTCTCTAAAAAGGGGTTTATGTTGTAAAATTGTTATGATTTAAATTCGGCATACATATTTGTGGCACTGTACTTAACACGTGTACCAACAAATCAACAAACCCCAATCAGTCAGAGTGGAAACCCGCTAGTGAGAACGGCAATGTTGCCAAGTGTGTTATCACGTTGTTATCAGTGCAGAGTTGACTGGATGTGGTTAGCAGAGTAGCGGATTCCTGAGATAAGCAGAGTTCCCATGTTGCACTTACTCGTGTAATACTCAGAACCTGCTAAGTGGTTAGTTTTCTTCGAAATGAAGTTTTCTGCTCGCGTTTTAAAAGTTGAAAATTTTTCTGTTTAGAGGATGTCAACCTACAGTAACATTCGTGTCATAACAGCAGTTTCGAATGCGCACACATTACTCCAATGTTGTTCTCACGAAGCCTTTTAATGAATAATTAATAGTTTTTAAACAGGGTGCCCAGCATACGGGAATTCCGGAAAACCCAGAAGAAAAAATCGGGAAATTTTGAGAAGCAGTTCGCTAACTGTGAAAGCCTTGATTGTCACAGTCTAACCGGTGTAGGCTATAGAGATTGTTGCAAACAGTAATGAAAGCCAGGATATCGTTACGGATGATAGAGACCGCGCTACCGAAATGGGCGGGAGTAACTATAAATCTTAACATAGTAATTCGACAGTTTTTATAAATTTGAATTGAAGCCTAATTTGAAATTGAATCGAAGCATTGTAACCCAAACTAAAACATCAACAAAGTTCACCCTGATAAATAAGGGAATTATACGGCAATTTTGTGTTACCTGAACGCTTTTTCTTTTGAAATTCTTCTTGAAGTTTTAATTACTATTCAGACCTCCACAGCCTCATACAAAATATTCTCATAAAAATGGGCATATTGGCACAATACCGCCTACGTCAATGAGCGAAACAGAGAACTCGCGCAAAAACATAAACAAGTTCATCTCAACTTTGTTATCTAAACACAGGTCCAAATATGCAGTGCGGTCTGGTTAGTCTTGTGACATAGAAGGAAGTTTAGCCTATATATAGGATATAGTTTTCAGTAACTTGTACAAGGGCACTGTCTATAAGCAGAACATGTGTATAAAACCAGTATCACATCAGGAAGCACAGCTGTAAAGTGTAAACATAAGTGCAGTACGATCATTTGAATCCGACACGTACAACGCTTTGACCCCTCGGTTCTATAAATGTACCCGCATTCATCTGTGGCTATTGACCAATCGTAAATCATAATAGCGTTTTAGATCCACCTTAACAAGCTAATCAACATGGAGGAGGGATCAACGTCTTGAAGAAATCATGTGATTGTGTTTTGTATAGTATAGTGCTCAGGACTGTAACATACTGTTCCCGATTTGGTTTCGTCAGTAGTGCGTATTTCTCTGCAAGCAACAGAAAGCAGATGAATGGGCAATGGTGACGTAGGAACGTAATTTGAGTTTGTTCACCTCAAACCGCAGAAACAAACCGCAACAACTTGTCGATTGAGCAATCCGCATTACGTACATTCCATTAGGGCTGAGATATGGTACTTTTCATTTGCGATTTTTGTAAATTAACGCTACTTGTAGGCTTTCGAGTATAATATAACCAGTGGGAGCGAATCGTGCGCGAATCCGCAGCTTATCACTCAGCTGGCGCGGGTTCGATCCCCGCAGTCACCATGCACTTACATTTGCAATGTGGCTAATACGGTGACGCTAGGTAAAGGCCGAGGTTGAGCGGTAGAGAAAACTTTGTAGAACTCTCTAACTTCGCCTCGTTAAACAAGACAAAATTTACCTTTAAACTTTTTCTTATAAAACACAATATCCGAAGAAAAAACGTGCAACTTTAATTTTAGAATTGAACGAACAATATGTTCATTATGCATTAAAACCCCATGGGAAACGTCAGAAATAATATTTCAACCTCAGATATTCCACCATCGCCAACAACAACGAAGTATCAATAATTCACTTATCTGAAATCACCAGGACCAGCAATGAAATCCAAGAACTAAACGGATTCCGTGTCGTCACCAAGTTGTCATAAATTATAGATACGTAGACAACATTTCAAACGATTAGACAATATACATATTTATTTGTATAACGAGGGACTTGCGCTCCAATATTGGAAAGAATAATTTATATATGAAAATAATTTATGAAAATCTAACGGCAGTCAGTACAATCGTTCTATCAGGCCGATTTTCTTCATTAAAAAAATAAAAGGTATTTATGTATAGATTTGTCATCAAACATCAAAAGTCAACGCTTTGCCCTCTCAAGTTATACTCAAAAGGCTTTTTCCCCATGTTTTCTTAGCTTTGTCCTGCCATATCTCAGGTTCTAACTGAGATAAATTGTTCGTTTTGGTCTAAGAACACTCAGTGAATCATGCTCTTTCATTAGTGGTATCATTCGACATATTTAGTTACCTCTAAGAGGAGTTATGTGTGGACAAACGATGTTTTTGGCACTGTTAAGAATTTAAATTCGCTTGAGATAAAACATATGGACAAAGTATAAACATTGCCCAGCTGCTGTAAATGTAAACATTGCGGAGCAATACGGGTCATCTATATAATTTTAAAAACACGTCTATGCCAATGGCAGTCAACCAAAATAAAAATTGAATATTGGTATAGAAATGTTTTTAAAATTATATAACATATTTGTATGTTTACTTCATAGACTGGGCTAAACTCTCGAGCACGCTTGGCCATGCTTGTTACGCAGAACTGTGTACAATGCAACGCAGTGTGTGTTTGATATATACGTTGTACACGCGCACGGCTCAGCCTTATCGCGTATATATCCGTGCCTCACTCCAGCTGCGTATTTATACGCCACTTCACACTTGACGTGATTTCTTCTCTAACTCAACTTATGACGTGGATTTATAGCTTTGGATTTGTTTGGGTAAACGTATCCGCCACTTGTATACGTCGATCCACGACCCGCAATGTTTCACACATCAAGATGTTCAAGTTGCTTTTTGATTTGCGGTTCTCATAGATGAAATCTTTAAATATACCTCTCGCGTAAGCAATCAGATTAATGTACAGAAACATTTCCAAACATTGTTGGTATGTTTTCCTGTTTTATTAAGCTAGGTACTGTAATTGTAAAATCCGAAAATTGCTAGGCAAATATCCTTTCTTTGTTGGAGAATGTTGATTATGTTGATTCCTTGTACATTAGTATATGTTTTATTGAACAACAACATTAGTAGGATTTGTAATGTGACATTGGGTTAAAGGGGATGTTCTACCAGCTAGGGAGAGCGCCGTTGCAGAGGTTTGCGGGAAATAAAATAAAGACGTTAGTATTAATGCTATTTTAATGAAACGCCTTTTAAATGAAAGATAGGTTTGCTTGTGATTCATTTTTCAAAATGTATTTGAGTTTTTATGCTATTAATGGTTGAATTTAGAAAGCAAGGTGTTTTAACACCTCATTTAAAAAGCTAAAAATAGGCGTATCAACGATCACAGGCGGTAGAACATCGTGTCTATAACATTTTTTTTTCAATTCAATTACTGTCACTGACATTTTAATTCTCCTTTTGCTTTTTCAAATGACTGGCCTTGTAAAATGTAAGAGACAATATTAGAGTATTTTGGGAATTTTTAAACAATTGCATTGAGTAAATTTTTCAAAGGTGGATTCACAACCCAACGAGTCAGTGATGCATTATTTTAATCCTGCCCCTACGTGGAAATCTCTACCACCAGAGAGATAGACTGATGAACAGCCTGATAAAATCCCACCATCTTGCAACTTTATCATCTGCAATAAACATTGTAAAAGCAGTGTAGAAGTGGATCAGGAGGCGTGAGTGGCGGTAATCTATATTTTCGCGAGTCACGGTGCCGAGGCGGGTTGGATACATTCTACTGGAAGACGTTTCACCTGACAATCACGAGGAGTGGCTGTTGCTAGCTAGTACTATAGCAACTGGTGCTAGCGGCTGGTACTGTAGCTGCTAGTGCTATAGCGGCTGGTGCTGTCGATGTTTTTGTTTCGTGTCCTTGAACATTTGGAGAACACTTCAACTCGGATGCAACTCTGTATTCACAATGTGCTCTTTGTTGTGTTAAGCCAAGCCTTTCATGGCGCGAGTTGCGTTTTATTTTAGCATATCAGACCTCACGAGGTGCTTCGTTACTACGGAAGTTTCAACTTTAAAATACTTCAAAATATCGTTTCTATTTTGCGAATGAATAAGTTTGCAGCTGTTTCTGTAACTTTGGGTCAGTTAGGTTGGGGATATGTAATTTTTCTTCTGAACTGGTTTCCAGTGAAACATTCTGCGTTCGAACAGCCGACTTTGTTACTATTTGATGCTTTTTTGCTTTGAGACACCGACCATTCTCAGAGGGTATTTTAAAGTGAATATGGACTAATGGGTGAGTGTTTTGATGAAGGATGAGATGTAGTCTTGTAACAAACTAGGGCCGACTGTTCCCAGGTTGGATCCAACGGCTTTACGTGACTTCCGAACTACGAGTAGCAGGGAGAGTACGGTAGCGAGAAAAATATATGAAACTGGACATGTTAACAACCAACTATTTTTAACCCCAATAGGAAAAGATTAACATCAAATGAGCTTACTGATTTTCAGCACCTCATGATCACAGCCGATGCGTAGCCACTAGCGCTATCGTGAATCCTAGCGAATTATCTCTTACGGAGCATTGTTTAGACCTGAAGTGCTATTTTGGGTGTGCGGGGAGCGTTTTCCTTTTCTACTAAAAATATAATTTATGATCAGATTTCAATTAAACTTTGTATACCCATGTACAAAAACACCGTATCTACCATGTGTACCAAACATAAACAAAAAATCCAACTAGCCAGAACAAGATAGCTGTGAAAAATAGAATCTTTTGTTGAATTGAAGAGTTAGATCGAAAGTTCGTAATAGGCGGAGGTCAATTTACAAACATAGCCGACGCGTAGCAAGCGCTATCGTGAATCCTAGAGAATTACCTATATAATGGGATTAATTTACACCGGAAGTGCCGGGGTTTATCCTGTAAAACTGTATTTATGATTCATTTTCGACTAAATTTGGTATAACACATTTTTATCTTTCATGTGCACCAAAAATCAACAAAATCAGTCAAACAGACTAAGATGACGATAAAACTATTTCCCCTGGGTTTTCTTTTCGAAACAATTTTCTCCTAAAGTGACCGGAAAATTCCGAGCTATGTAGAATTGTTGTAAATTGTTATAGTTTGGTAAATGCATCGAAAATCAGATCTATTTATCTCGTAACTTCGTTGTGGGGAAGGGGGATGTTCTCAATTCAGCATTGTTAATAATAGCGGTTTATTTGTCTAAGGACAATTTTAACCAACGCGCGACGAATCATAACTTTCCCAACATCTGTACCCCCTAAACTCTATCACACCTAGTCTGAAACAACTCGGAAATGTCCAAAACGCATGTTGCAGCAGACAAGAAGAAGAACTGTGTGTTTTGCCTCAGCCTACCGCAATAAGTCAGCTGGGAGACACTGAAGTGTTTATTTGTGTTGGCGCGGGCGTGCATATTTACAGGGTGTTCCGTGTGTAAATATCGCTCGTGTGGAGTGAGATAGCGATATGGTCAGCAAACACGAGTCTGACTGTCTGGGAACCTGGCTGTCGTGTCGGAGTGTCCACTGTGCAATCCAGGAGGAATCATTGCTGCGTTGCACGTCGTGTTTCGCTGAGAATTATTTTTTGGGTGGTAAACAAAAACAAATACGGTTTCCGTGTTCGTTAAGTAACGAATGCGTAGAAATGAGATAATCATTCCAAATGTGCAAAAATGGGCCATATGCACAACGCCCCAGACGAGTTATGCGTGGACAAACGATGTTTTTGGCACTGTTAAAATTTAAATTCGCTTGAGATAAAACATATGGAAAAGTATAATTTGCCCAGATGCTGTAATCAAACATTGCAGCAATACGGGTCATCTATATAATTTAAAAACACTTGTAATGGCAGTCACCAAAATAAAAATTGAATATTGGTTAGAAATGTTTTCTTTTATTGACTGGGACTCTGGCGTGGTCCTGTAATCAGCTTCATGGAGGTCATTTGAGAGGATGATATGGGTCTAAAGCGCTCAGATAGTCTCAGTGATCATCTGATGACACTCAACTCCACCATCGTTTAAGACATATCAGACCATCACCTGTGGTTCGGAAGTCGTTAAGCCGTTGAGATTATACATGATCATTGGGCTATGAATAATGACCCATTCTAAGGAAGAGTCGGCCTTAGTTTGTAACAAGTACACCCATAACTCATTACTACCACTCATCACACTCATCCTTCACCACATATTTGTAAAATAATATTGAATGGTGGCATAGAAATGTTTTAAAATATATAACATATTTGTATGTTTACTTCATAGACTGGGCTAAACTCTCGAGCACGCTTATGTGACGTTGGCCATGCTTGTGACGCAGAACTGTGTACAATGCAACGCAGTGTTTGTTTGATATATACGTTGTACGCGCACGGCTCAGCCTTATCGCGTATATATCCGTGCCTCACTCCAGCTGCGTATTTATACGCCACACTTCACACTTGACGTGATTTCTTCTCTAACTCAACTTATGACATTTATAGCTTATAGTTGCGGATAAACGTATCCGCCACTTGTAAACCCGCACTGTTTCACACATCAAGATGTTCAAGTTGCTTTTGATTTGCGGTTCTCATAGATGAAATCTTTAAATATACCTCTCGCGTAAGCAATCAGATTAATGTACAGAAACATTTCCAAACATTGTTGGTATGTTTTCCTGTTTTATTAAGCTAGGTACTGTAATTGTAAAATCCGAAAATTGCTAGGCAAATATCCTTTGTTGGAGAATGTTGATTATGTTGATTCCTTGGACATTAGTATATGTTTTATTGAACAACAACATTAGTAGGATTTGTAATGTGACATTGGGTTTGAGGGGATGTTCTACCAGCTAGGGAGAGCGCCGTTGCAGAGGTTTGCGGGAAAAAATAAAGACGTTAGTATTAATGCTATTTTAATGAAACGCCTTTTAAATGAAAGATAGGTTTGCTTGTGATTCATTTTTCAAAATGTATTTGAGTTTTTATGCTATTAATGGTTGAATTTAGAAAGCAAGGTGTTTTAACACCTCATTTAAGAAGCTAAAATAGGCGTATCAACGATCACAGGCGGTAGAACATCGTGTCTATAACATTTTTTCAATTCAATTACTGTCACTGACATTTTAATTCTCCTTTTGCTTTTCAAATGACTGGCCTTGTAAAATGTAAGAGACAATATTAAGAGTATTTTGGAATTTTTAAACAATTGCATTGAGTAAATGATTCAAAGGTGGATTCACAACCCAACGAGTCAGTGATGCATTATTTTAGTCCTGCCCCTACGTGGAAATCTCTACCACGAGAGAGATCAGATATGAACAACCTGATAAAATCCCACCATCTTGCAACTTTATCATCTGCAATAAACATTGTAAAAGCAGTGTAGAAGTGGATCAGGAGGCGTGAGTGGCGGTAATCTATATTTTCGCGAGTCACGGTGCCGAGGCGGGTTAGATACATTCTACTGGAAGACGTTTCACCTGACAATCACGAGGAGTGGCTGGTGCTAGCGGCTGGTACTGTAGCTGCTAGTGCTATAGCGGCTGGTGCTGTAGCTGCTAGTGCTATAGCGGCTGGTGCTGTCGATGTTTTTGTTTCGTGTCCTTGAACATTTGGAGAACACTTCAACTCGGATGCAACTCTGTATTCACAATGTGCTCTTTGTTGTGTTAAGCCAAGCCTTTCATGGCGCGAGTTGCGTTTTATTTTAGCATATCAGACCTCACGAGGTGCTTCGTTACTACGGAAGTTTCAACTTTAAAATACTTCAAAATATCGTTTCTATTTTGCGAATGAATAAGTTTGCAGCTGTTTAACTTTGGGTCAGTTAGGTTGGGGATATGTAATTTTTCTTCTGAAAGACTGGTTTCCAGTGAAACATTCTGCGTTCGAACAGCCGACTTTGTTACTATTTGATGCTTTTTTGCTTTGAGACACCGACCATTCTCAGAGGGTATTTTAAAGTGAATATGGAATGATGGGTGAGTGTTTTGATGAAGGATGAGATGTAGTCTTGTAACAAACTAGGGCCGACTGTTCCCCAGGTTGGATCCAACGGCTTTACGTGACTTCCGAACCACGAGTAGCAGGAGAGTATGGTAGCGAGAAAAATATATGAAACTGGACATGTTAACAACCAACTATTTTAACCCCAATAAGAAAAGATTAACATCAAATGAGCTTACTGATTTTCAGCACCTCATGATCACAGCCGATGCGTAGCCACTAGCGCTATCGTGAATCCTAGCGAATTATCTCTTACGGAGCATTGTTTAGACCTGAAGTGCTATTTTGGTGTGTGGGGAGCGTTTTCCTTTTCTACTAAAAATATAATTTATAATCAGATTTCAATTAAACTTTGTATACCCATGTACAAAAACACCGTATCTACCATGTGTACCAAACATAAACAAAAAATCCAACTAGCCAGAACAAGATAGCTGTGAAAAATAGAATCTTTTGTTGAATTGAAGAGTTAGATCGAAAGTTCGTAATAGGCGGAGGTCAATTTACAAACATAGCCGACACGTAGCCCAAGCGCTATCGTGAATCCTAGAGAATTACCTATATAATGGGATTAATTTACACCGGAAGTGCCGGGGGTTTATCCTGTAAAAACTGTATTTATGATTCATTTTCGACTAAATTTGGTTTAAACATTTTTATCTTTCATGTGCACCAAAAATCAACAAAACGAGTCAAACAGACTAAGATGACGGCGATAAAACTATTTCCCCTGGTTTTCTTTTTGGGAAACAATTTTCTCCTAAAGTGACCGGAAAATTCCGAGCTATGTATAATTGTTGTAAATTG
This sequence comes from Matsumurasca onukii, assembly GCA_018831715.1. Lineage (NCBI taxonomy): Eukaryota > Metazoa > Arthropoda > Insecta > Hemiptera > Cicadellidae > Matsumurasca > Matsumurasca onukii. The sequence goes on along the minus strand of CM032062.1, from coordinate 67,262,648 downwards.
TTATAGTTTGGTAAATGCATCGAAAATCAGATCTATTTATCTCGTAACTTCGTTGTGGGAAGGGGATGTTCTCAATTCAGCATTGTTAATATAGCGGTTTATTTGTCTAAGGACAATTTTAACCAACGCGACGAATCATAACTTTCCCAACATCTGTACCCCTAAACTCCATCACACCTAGTCTGAAACAACTCGGAAATGTCCAAAACGCATGTTGCAGCAGACAAGAAGAAGAACTGTGTGTTTTGCCTCAGCCTACCGCAATAAGTCAGCTGGGAGACACTGAAGTGTTTATTTGTGTTGGCGCGGGCGTGCATATTTACAGGGTGTTCCGTGTGTAAATATCGCTCGTGTGGAGTGAGATAGCGATATGGTCAGCAAACACGAGTCTGACTGTCTGGGAACCTGGCTGTCGTGTCGGAGTGTCCACTGTGCAATCCAGGAGGAATCATTGCTGCGTTGCATGTCGTCAATTTCGCTGAGAATTATTTTGGGTGGTAAACAAAAACAAATACGGTTTCCGTGTTCGTTAAGTAACGAATGCGTAGAAATGAGATAATCATTCCAAAATGTGCAAAATGGGCCATATGCACAACGCCCCAGAAGAGTTAACTTCTGTGTTCTCTGACAGTGCTATGGAAGCTCATTGCACGTACAGCACTGATGTTTCACTTTTCAATGAAATGAAAAGGGGTTGGATTGCGGATGCGTATGTGTTAGTCTAGATTTTAGAATTCTTTGGTCGGGGGTTGATATATTTTCCAACTTTAAAACCTGATAATTTCACCTTTCGGTCTTTAGCGCCCCGACTTATTGATGAAGTTTATCTTTTTAGTTTTGAATTAGTTTTTGGATTAATTTTGGTGACCATGAATATGTGGGATGTGCTGAGGTTTGACATAGCAGAGTGTGTCATATCATATCTAACTGCATAATCTACCAAAGATTATGTTATAATAGGTAGTTGGCGCATAGATGCTGAACGACTGAGGCAAGGAATCAACATAGTTGCGGCAGCCCAAGCACAGATAGCGCTGCCATCTCTCGCCGTCTTATTCCCACACGCTCGAGCTTTTCTGATGTCGATGACTTAAATGTGACCAAACTTTGCGATTTTCGAGAATGAACAAACTTTTGCTTGTGGCTGTTGCTTGTAACTTTGCTTGAGACGTTTAAAAAATTCTCTCGCAGCGCTATCTGCATGGGCTCGGGCTGCCGCAACTGTGTTGATTTTGCCTATTGTAACATTATGTTCGCTTCTACACACGGGCGTGTTGATTGTACATCACGTGTGTGTGTGTGTGTTGTGGAGTAGCCACCACATGTGGCACTCATCTGTGAATCATACACACTGATACGATTACACAACATTCATTCATCAACACAGTGTGGTCGCTATTCACTGCCCGTGCAGTATTCGATTTTATTATACAAGTTATAATTTTTAATATGTTTGTCTTTGTTTGCGAATTTCCTTTGGAAAAATGAGGTATTCATCCCGTCAGCAATCAGCACGATATTGGGGACTAATATATCCTGACCCCCTAGATCGCGTTTTGAGCATTTTTTCAAGACTTTATACAGGGTGTCCCATAAGTAAAGTGCCAGACTTTGGGGAAAAGTTATATGGGTCAAAATAAAGAGAAAATCAAGAATTTGTTTTCCAAAAACGCTTAGTTAACCAGATATTTATTATTTTATATTTTCACTAATTATTTATTATCTCCCACATCATTTATCGGATGTGACTCAAACTTAAAATAAATTTGTATCTCAATAAGACCATTTACGGGAAAAATTACTACGATGATCTAACTTATCATTTTAAAACGGTGGTTATTTTATGGTAATTTTAGGGCATTTTTGGCGTTACACCTTAAATAGCGAATAAACGGTGAGATTAACGATAAAACATAAGGAATAACGTTTTGTAGTGAATTTTATTACCTATCTATTGACACCAATGCCATAAAAATCTATTAAGAAACAACGAAGCTTTAGGGGAAACTCTGGCTGAAAACTGACAACTTTCCACCTTATTATCTTGATGTTTGCCACGGTTTCCACTGTAACTTTGTTGATTTTTAATCGATTCTTTTGACCGAATAGATAGTAATAGTAATAGGTAATAAAGTAATAGGTAATATAAAGTTCGCTACAAAACGGTATTCTCTACATTTTATCGTAAACCCCACTGTTTAGTCGCCATTTAAGGTGTAACACCAAAAATGCCCTAAAATACCGTAAAATAGCCACCGTTTTAAAAAGATAAGTTAGTAGATCATGCTGGTAATTTCCATAAATGGTCTTACTTAGATACAAATTTATACTAATTTTGAGTTGAATCCGATAAGTGGTGTGGGAGATAATAAATAATTAGTGACAAATATAAAATGGCGAATATCTGGTTAACTAAGTGTTTTTGGAAATAATTTTATTCATAATTTTCTCTTTGACCCATATAACCTTTTCCCATAGTCTGGCACTTTACTTATGGGACACCCTGTATTCATAGTATAGGTATAATGCGTGTGCTCTCTGCAGGTCAAATTTTGTTTCAGATTTTCATAAAAATCTGTACAATAATGTCCTTTTTGGTAATATCTCTGCTCGGTCGGATTGGTAAGCCAGCAGAATTGTAACACCGGAGTTCCCTTTGAGGGTGAGTTGAAAAAAGTTCTTAAATGATCTAACACACTATTTAAATGTGACGTCGATGAGCTTCATCCGTTCTCGCGAGGCTATTTATCCTCAGTAAGAAACATGTGTCATATATTCAAACAAACTTACAATAAACTTTGCCCTACCATCCATCACACAGATTGCTAATATTCTCAATAATGCAAAGCATAACCCGGATTCGTCCTCAGTCGAGTAAATGCAACGGAACCGAAGTGGAACCGCCTACTAGGTAGGTTGAAGACACTGAAATAGTTCTCTTCCTGTAGAGTACAGTAGAGACCGAGTGAGGGTCTAGCAATTATTGTCTTTATTGAAATAGACGTGAGAGAAGGGGTGGTTTGACAAAGCTGGGGTGAACTGTTAGTAGGCATCATGTTCTCCCAGTCTACTGCACGGATGTTGTACGGCATTTTCCACTGGACAATTCGTTTAATAATAGTTGTTAGCGAATTTCCATAGAGAATAAAGTCATTAATCTCTATAGTCAGAGAGAAAGAAACAACGTAAACCAAAATGTTTGCAGTTTTAAGCTTCCCAACATGTTTTGAGTCAAATGGTAAAACTTGATATGTTGTATCGCGCGTGACAACTCTACAAGTCGTACTTTTGAAACATACTTTCACGAGATTTGGTACCAATGTTCCTTTTTGAAAATCTCTAGGTTTTGTTCGTTAACCATCAAAATCGGTCCACTGGGAGTGATCTTTTGAAGGGCTTTTCCCCTCGATAGTAAAGTAAAAGGCAAAGGTAAAGTTTGTCTTGTTCAACGAGGCTAAGTTAGGACTACAAAGTCTTCTCTACCACTCAACCTCGATCTTTAACTAGCGTCACCGTATAATCTAATTACAGATTGTAAACTGCGGGGATCGAACCCGCGCCACCGGAGTGATGAGCTTCGGAGTTGCGTGTACAACAATCCGCCACGGATCCGCTCAGTAAATGGCGTTGTAAAACTAACAATCCTTTAACCAGACCTTGATGGCGGTGGAAAATCTTTTCTTCCGCCACCATTTTGGTTGCGACCTGTAGACCAGCACACAGAGGCAAAAGTACTTTTGGTGAAGATACAAAATGGGACACTTCCAGTGTAAATTTGACCCCGTGATATGAAATCCGCTAGGACTCACGGTAGCACTTGTGGCTATGTTTTCAGTTAAATAACGTAACAAGAAAAGCTTTTAATGTTTACTGCATGAAGTTGTTTATTTATGTTTCGGACAATTATGCCATAGTCATATTTAACTTTTTAAAACCACCAAATTTAATTTAATCTTTGTACTAGGCCACTATCATTAATTATTTATCCTATTCCTAATTGATAACGCTATAGAACGATTAAATAATACAGAATTTATGGTCGAGTGACCAAAATTTCTTATTTGTGTTGGAAGCTGGTTGGATTATAAAACATTACCTCGTGTAGTTACAAGTCTCTTAACCTGGTCTTGATGCTATTGATATGCTTGTTGGGCGTAGGCAACATCTGTTACGCTACTAATTGAATTAATCTGTATATTTTGATTAACCGCCCAACTTATTTAGTCCATCATCCACCCAGAAAATTGTTGTCTGTTGCATCATCTGAGATTAGTTTAATAGTTTGACTTATAGGTCCGCTTTGCATAACCAAGAGCATCACCGGGAACAAAGGCGGATTTCTACCTTAAATATATTTGCAAGGTACCCATCTTTCATTTTTCAAAGGCACCATTTTTGCTATCTCAGGGGAGCGGTCCAAAGGAGTCAGTGGTTGATTAAACTGTTCCATGTGATCAAATTATACTTCTTTAATAGAATCGAGTGCTACACATTTCAGTTGAATATGATGATTCATAACAAAATGGCGGTGGTTTGAAGTTTAAGGGGTATGAACTTACATCATTTTTGACAGAGTGAACATACTTCGATCAAGTCTTAAAAATACCTATACAGAGTGTTACAAAAATGGGTATCGCTACAGAACCGGATTCTACATACAAAGTAAGTCGAATTGTCCAAAGTAACTTTTTTTGATTTTGGCTTAGTTTAGCCGTAACCCGCCACTTTAGTAAGTTTTGAAAATAACTAATAATTCAAAAATACTTTGATATATTTTTGTGTAACTTGGTAAAAAACCTTAATTGTTTTCCTAATAACATTTTCCAAAAGTATGTTTCATCTAACTTATCAAATTTCAAAATGGCGGCCATTTAAAAATGTTTAAATGGTCGCAATTTTAAAATTAAATAAGTTAAATACAAAATATTTTTGGAAAATGTTATTAGGAAAACAATTACGGTTTATACCAAGTTTCACAAAAATATCTGAAAGGGTTTTTGAATTATTAGTTATTTTTAAAATGGTGGATTACGGCTAAAGTAAGCCGAAATAAACATCTTAGAAATTTTCGACTAACTTTAGTAGACTGTGAATCGGTTCTGCATATAACACTAATTTTTGTATTGGGTTTGGAGGTTGATCTTGAAGCTAAGCGACTGACGGAAAGTCTTAATAGATATATGACGAATGAGCAATAAATTTACAAACAAGTTTGATTCATCATGAACTCATCCCAACAACTTATTAGTTTTGACTTGGAATTTCCCCAACATAAAGTAGGATACTTGACTACACAATTCATGGCTCAAGGTACACAGAAGTAGGCATTACGTTGTTGTGCCGTCGGGCTCGTGTATACACAATAGAGTGTTAACGTCTCACCGGATATGATAAATGTAGGCTACGTGTAATAAACATCCATGTCTGACCAAAGTACAAATGAGTAATGTTCATTGTAGATTGCTGTTGCAATTCAGTTCATGAGTAGGCCTATGTGTATGCACTTGTGTCATAGGTGTTATACTCCAACATAAACATAACTCAAACTTATAAAGTGTTCCACTTTCAGTACTTTATTTGGTGGAAACTGAACTTTTGTTTAATATTACTAAAGTTATCCAAGATTCTGTTTTAAATAATTAAAACAGTTTTTGTATGGATTAATATTAGTTTTACGCTTTAAATCAAAACTCGCCCTGCGGTCTCGTATTTTGGGGGCATTTGCTACGCTCATGATTAAGACAAATTTACTTCACTCACTGCTTGTATAGGGCACATAATTTTGGAAGATGTAACTGTAATTTAACCAGAGCAAAAATATTAGAAAATTGATTAAAGTTCAAACTTTAGGTGCCAAATAACCACTTTCTTTAATATATAATGACTTTCTGTAGTGACTTTTTCCAAAATTAGACCATTTTATACACTCATATACGTTTTATATGTCTGATGGATAAACTATAACTAAGAGCCCAAACACAGCGAAAGGTTGAATTTTCGACAATTTACCTTCAAACCAATCTAACAGCAAGAAACCGTCAGTGGTGAGAAAAAAGTGTTAAATTCAAAGTTGTGGAAATTATTTCCAAACTTTTCGTCTGATTGAAGATCGAGCAACTGTTTGCCGCTTTGACGCAAAATATCGGCTAAGTACAAGGGAAATTTGCAGACGCCATCTTTTGGCCGTTAACTTGTCAGAGCCTTAAAAGAATGTTTTCAGATTTTTCCCGAAGGTTTCATACCAAGAGCTACAAAAGAAGCTGGTGGTTGAGGGGTTGCATGCCGGGAAGTGCCTAAACATTTATTCGTTACATATACAACCGGTTTTGTAGTACTGTATATTCAAAATATACAACATAGCGCTACCGTGAATCCTACCGAATTTCCGTTATGGGGTGTACTTCACATCGGAAGTGTCTTTTCAAAAGGGGCTAGATGTTTTATAAGAATAGATAAACTTAATAATTACACGTAATGACACCGTATCTAACATGTGTATAAAAATTCAACAAAACCAAACAACCAAATCAGGATGTACAAGCACATTTTCTATTGCAAAAGAAATTTGCAGACAAAATGTTTGAATCGAACCGGGATTTGAACCCGGGTCTCTCTATTCATTCCTTTAAATTTAGATAAGTACTTAAATCTGAATGTGACTGTCTTCTGTGAATGTCTACTTGAATCCGAAACATGTGATTGTCAATTAACAAGCACATTTTCTTTTGTACATGTTAGATGTAGAGTAATCTTCAAAACCGGTCTGGATGGAATAAATTGATTTAAAACGATACTCTTTTAACCTTATAGCTTTACAAACACTTATACATTGGCTTTTATTTACACAAATATAGTATTTTAAATACGTTTTGCCATTTGATTAAGGAAGTGTTGAGGAGCTCAAAACTGCAAACAGAAATGAATAGCTTTATTTCCTATGGAAGTCTGCTAATAGGAACTTAATTTAGCTGCAATATATACTCGTAGTACGTCTTCGTTCAGTCCACTCGTACAAGTCTCTTTCTTTTCATGTTTACAAAACAATCTGTAGATGAAGCTGTTACCTTTTCTTGTTGCTAAGTACGGTAGTTGCACCTATATCATAATATATTAAATATCATACAAGGCATAAATTATTTAGGTAAATTTAAAGTAGACGTACGTGATAAATATGTAAAAGGAAGGTGCAGTTAAGTCCTAGTTCACTTAGAATTTTAGGGCTTTTCTCAAAATCATGAAATACATGAATATTATTTAATAGAAATTCGGCATTGCTTTGGGTTTCTCGCCATTGTTCCCAAATTTGTGGGTAATAAGGGGCCGTCAGCTGCTCGTGAGCTGAGAGGTTTGCGGGAAATAAAAATGGAGCGTATACTGTTTGACGAGGAAGATAAAATATGATTTAGTTTAGCTAATTAAAATTTGTTAGTTATTAAGCTTTTAGTAAAATGGAGACTTGCATAATGCATTTTGACAAACAACTCTTAAATGGAAGATAAACATATTATCTAGGTTTGCCTGTAGTTCATTTTCAATATGTATTTTAGTTTTATGCTATTAACGGTTAAAGTTAGAAAATATAAAGTGTTTTAAGACCTTATTTAAGAAGCTTAAAATAGGTTTACAAAATCTAAACACAGGCAAACACAGATAAACTCTTACTCTTTCCATAAAAGTTAACATATCCGAATTTAACCTTTATATAAGAGCGCTATCTACTTTCTACGAAACCCTTGCAAGCGTTTGACAGTTAGACTTCATCAGTTGAAAGAAAGCCCGTTGTTACGTGCGCGGTGTCATGTGTTCCTTATGCGGACAATTCAGCCTTTCTCTGCGGTGACCACGGAGGCGGACCCTTAAGAATGTTATTTTAGGATGTAAAAACAGTGGACTGAGCGTATTTAGGCCTCGAATCTTCTCCTGTGGTTGATTGACACATTGCCGTGTAACCGGATAGCTAGTCTAGTGATGGTGATGGAAGAGAGGGGGGAGTGGACCGCTAGACAGGACTAGGTAATGTACTACATGGCATGAGAATGTGGCCGGACTGGACTTGGGCTCATGGTAACGGTGCCCAATTTACATAGTGGTGGTCCCGTGCACCCACACACGCGACACTATACACACGTTAGTCGAAATTAGGGGAATGGAAGTCGACATAAGGTTTTGAATATATAGGAGTCAATAAGTTGGCACGAAATAGAAATGCTGCATGCAGTTGAAAGAGATTGAAAACACATCTGGTGTAGCTCCAGCGTGAATTGTTTTGTTCGGTAGTTGTAAAGTGGTAAACTGGAATGGAGTAATTTGAAGCGTGTCTTGAGTTTTAGTTATGGTTTATCACTCTCCCGTCCTCACTTCCTCTGATGACTGGTGCTATACATAAGTTTCTGCTTCTCGAGTGCATACATTTCGGATGTTCAGTTTTGTATTTAAACATTTCCCTGCATGATTTTCTGTGTTGTGAGATTCCTAGGATTCTGATCTTAATATAGTTTTCATTCTTCTTAAGCCATAAGGCGCGATGTTCTCATTTCAAATATAATTTTTGAAAAGTAAAGGAACTATTTAATTGTGTTAAAACTAGTTTATGTGGGGATTTAATAGCTTAACCAAAAGGCCCAAGGCTAGAAAGTTCTTTGAAGGGAAAAGGAGTACAATTTGGTGGTTATTGTTTTGAAATCGATAATTCACAAGCGTTCGATTGGGGGTTCAAATTAATATTTTTCATTAATAAAGTGCTGACCGTTCAACCTCCCTCTCGAACGTTAATTTCAGCCTTGTAGCCTAATACGTCCGTAAATGTACAGAAAATAGGTATCTTAAACCTAGATAGGTACTTTCACGAGATATAAAAGTACCGCAGTACCAGATCTACTCGTGACACAAGGTGCGAGGAAACAGTGGAAGAGTTGAATCCACGGTCCAATCCTCAAGTTTAGAGGATCTGGTGTAGGAAGTGGACAGCTGGACCGTCTCTATGTGAGCCCACACAAACACAAGACATCTGGACCTGACCTACGCCTACACATCTGTCCTGTCTTCTTCTGTACTCCTTTACCTCTTCCTCCAGTCCGAGTAAACACCAGATGCATACAACATAAGGACGTGCTTTATCACTCTATACATGAGTCAAGTAAGCATATTTGTCACGTGTAACAAGGCATTTAGCATCAACATGTAGGAATTACTTTTTAGATTTTTTTTGTAATTGTCACACACTTAGTTTAAATGTTACACTAAAAAGGTAGTCATTGCAATATACGAGCTTAAATAATCTCAACAGAGTTTAAGAGACTATTCTATTTTTAGTTTCTTACGTTTATCTGAAATCTATTTATCGTCCGTAACCAACTTACAAACAACAACCGCTCTTATCGTTGAATGTTTCAAGTTTTCAAAGTAAAGGAAAATTGTTCTTGAAATTTATTCATACAGGGTGTAAAAGATCAGTCCAATATCTCTAGCAGCGAAATAAACCCAGGCTTGTGTGTTTTTCAACTGCAGATCCCTATTTTCAACCCCAAAGAATACAGGACAATATTTTCAACCCCTTAAAAACGATGCCATAATACAGTAAGGTTAAACCACTACTGATGATATTTTTTATCTTAAAATTGATATTTTAGACTATTATGAACATGTTATCGTTTATTTTCGCGTTGTTCACACGACAATTTCCGGGCGCAGTGATAACTTTTCACGATGGCCTCTCCCCGTGGTTCGGAAGTCACGTTAAGCCGTTGGTCCATTCCATTGGTCGTTGGGCTATTATTAATGATCCATTCTGGGGAACAGTCGGCCTTAGTTTGTAATAAGAACACATCTCATCATGCATCAAAACACTCATCACACTCACCACCATGGCATATTCATCTTAAAATACTAAACAGTGGTCGGTGTCTTAAAACAAAATTATCAAATTAAAGTGTATAAGAAGTATTAATTTCCCAAAATGTGTAGTGCCAGAGATAACAAACTGGGCATTCTGTGGTAGTATCCAGTATAAAAAACTACCCGCTTTTAAGTGCCGATTAAACTTATTCGCCTTTCAGCACTCGAATTTGGAAATGGAGTCAAACCTGAGAGTCGGTCTGGAGCGAGCTGAGGCGAGGACAATACTGGCCTTGAGTTGTTGATTTATGGTCGGTAAATCGTCTGCGTTTTTTACCCGGAGAATGTCACACCTTCCTTTCCGCTGTTGACTGTTGGCTAGTAGTGTGAGTGGGGGTTGAGGGCTTTCAGGGCGAGGCTCTCTACCTGCCCTTACAACACAGATAAGGGTTGGTTTCAGGAAGTGTACGCTTATAGTTTCAGGGGAAAGTTGATCTAAATTTTCAAACAAGAGAAAAATCATAGCCGACCCGTAGCCACAAGCTATCCTAAATCCTATGGTTGTATCGTAAGTTGACTCCTGTTTGGATCCTTATCACCCTTGCGACCAAGGTCGCATTTTGTCCGATTTTACGAAATTAAGTACAATAACTCCTTTTGTAAATATTTAGATGAAGTATAATAAGACAACCGGAAGTTTTCTTTTGGGGCCTCTTCTGTATTTATGAACTGGTGTCAATTAAACTTGGAATCAACACTTATGATACCTTACCCAACTTGTGTACAAAAATCAACGAATCCGTTCCTTCCAGAACAAGATGGTGGCTGAAAATAGTTTTTGAAAAACTTAAGGTCAGTATACATACATAAAGAGTTTTGCCAGTTTTCGACTCAGGTGGTATTTGGATGCTTAAGACTGCAAACAGTTTTGTTTTATGTTTCGTTCTCTTTGGTGAGAGAAATGAATAGCTTCTATTTCCTATAGTAATTCGCTAACATCAATTAATAAGGTAAATCAGCATACCAAGTATTTCGTTTGGAACGAAAATTCTGTTTTACATGTGCGGAATTGTATGGTTTATGTAACTGGATGTAGCTCCAAGGTTGTTGGCAAGATAAGTAAATGTCTCTGTTTATTCTGGCTTAAGCAGATTGTTATGTAAAGGATTTTTGAAGTACATGATCTGCAGAATTGTGAGCAACTTCTTTTATATCATATTTAGTTCTTATTCCTCTCGAATTTAATTGTTGTTTAGTTGTAATTAACTGTCTCGTAAGGAGATATAAAGCTTAAAAGTTACCGAATTTTCGTAGGAAATCGAGCTACAGTATTTGTTGCTATTAATTTTGATTTCGGTTGAACATGGTGTAAACATGTCTTACCGTAACTAACATGTGTACTAATCAACTAAATCCGTTTAGCCAAACCAAGATGGCGGCGGAAAATTGTTTTTGATGGTTTGTAATACACAGTACCAAATAAGTACAGTTTTAGTAAACCCCAATTTTCGAGAAGAAACGCCCTCTTCCAAAGGCCATTTCCCCTGGACCGATTTTGTCGGTTAAAAACTTAACTTTGAGATTTACAAAAGGAACGTTTCTACCAAATTTCGTGAAAACCAGACAAAAATGCGTTTGTAAAGGGGCCAAAAAGGTCACTTCCGGTGTAATTTATACTCCGTTATAGGAAATTCGCCAGGATTCACGATGGCTACGCGTCGACTATCTTTTTACCGTAGTTGACACAGTTAAGTATTAATCACATTCTAAATACTTGTTCATACGAGTTTCTTAAATATGCGTATTTCTCGATAGTTCTCAACGACAAACTGTTTGTAACAAACGATCAATCATGGAGTGAAGAGCTAAAGCGCGCCGACACAACGAGAGAACAATACAGTCCTGATTGTCGGTTAATCAGGTAATCATTTTAGTATCAGTGGGGGACCCACAGGACTCGGGACTGCTTACAGTCAACCACTCACGAAGTCAGCTCTCTCCAGACTGTACTGTGGAGAAAGGAGATGACCAGACGACGGTGAATAAGTGGACTATATGTTCCGATTTGGATGAAATTTGAAATAAATATGTATTTTGTTGCTATACATCGATATACCAAAGATTATGAAAATCCATCCAGCCATTTCAAAATGGCGGCCCAAAAAGTAATTTTACACTATAACAGCGGAATGAGTAATCCGATTTTAGTGAAATGTAAAATACCTTTTTTGTGGTAAGTAGTAGTATAATTGCCAGTAAAAGAGCCTCGTAACGACCGTGATAATAGAACACGAAAAGCTGTGGTCGAAGGCTTTGGCGAGGCTGTGAGCGGAGCGAATTAGACTAAAAAACGCAAAGGAAATTAAATTCACTTATGCCAGCGGCGTTTTAGCGCTTAGCTGCTGAAGGTCTGGTTATAAGTTCTGTGTAAAAACTATCAAGATGTATTTTGTAATTCATTTTTTAAATTGTATGACGATACCTTTACCGTTCACCTAGGAACTAATTGTATTGAAATAATGGCTGGGCTGTTAAATGCATCTTTTCTTGAGACTATTGTCAGATCATTACCCTTATATCAACGTGTGTATAGCAATTGATCTTAGGCATAGATGGAGAAGAATCTCTTTCACCTCTTTTATAATTACAGTCTTGTCACATAGATTTAATAAGATACATTAATTGATTGAAGGATGGTAAATAAGATAACTACTATAAAACTTAATCCTGCCACCAAACCCTAAAAACCAAAATCATCTTCCAAAAATCTTTAAAAGCGTGACATGTCAAGTAAAATTCAATTTTCTTACAAAACATACAAATAACAGCCAAACTTAAACTAAGATAACAACCAAATCTGTATTAGTTGTGTATGTATGTCTTGGGGAGGGGGTCGCGTATCGAATCTGCACCTTCGTCTCTAAATTCGCTAAGAATGTCTTTACACAGTGCACATACCCACGCGTAATATCTCTGTAGATTATTTTTCCATGAAGCTCTCGCTTTAGTTTTAGCGTCCCCGTTGAAATTTTTAATCATATTTACTCGCACCAACACGAGAGAAGAACACGCCAGCACATCCACACTGACCTTGCCCAGTACCTCCTCGTGAGACAGACACTAGAGCCGCATTCCAGCTCGTACTCGGTGCGGGTGCGGGTAGCTCGGCTTTCCTAGCGATTCTTTATCACTTGCCCCCGTTCTCCGGGCTATTACCCATCAATTCTCCTTCTCCCTGTAATCAAACCCTCTGCCTCTGCGTGCCTCCCGTCACTGGGTTCTGATAGATACGCGATTAGGAATGTTCAAAGAGCAATTTCGCTTTTCTGTTATGGCTCGGTGGTATTAATTTTATTTTGTTTACAGTCTAGAACACATCTGTGATCACATTTCGATAGTTTCTTAACATTTACGGTCAAATAATGATTACAGAAATTATGCGGGTATTTTTTGCATTTATGATTTTTGAAAGTTCTTAGCTTCGGAAACCATAGATTAATCTGATTAAATTGTTATTTAGTATCTTCTGATGCATGATTGGAAACCACAATGCAGGAACTCTGTTTTTGATTATTATCAGGTTTACATTGCCGTAAGTGGCATGAACTTGTTTGGTAGAAATTTCAACAAATATTGAGTGTAGGCATTTCAATTGTTTGTATAATTATATTACATTGTTACATTTTGTTTTGTGCTTAAGTGAAAGAGAGGACTTTAAAGTCCTAATTTCGCCACCAATAAATACGTTTTTCATTTTCATTTCATTCGCGTTACCGATATTGGTTTGTACAGTTTTGATTATAATTCGTAAAATTTTTATTGCTGCAGATGATAGATTACTTTTGTAGTCATGCAAACAAAATACGCAGGCTGCTCATGACTTAAGTGTCTTGTAGGATGTTTTTGTTGTAAAACTTGCCTGAAGATGGAGAATACTAGAGCCTGTAAAGGACTTGTGATATTTTTGCTCCAATGGTCTTCCACTTAGTAACATCACAATTTTTATTCGCTAGGCTCACAGACCGCTAAAAGGATAAAATTAATCTTCTCTTTAGCGGACCCGTAGCGGATTGGTATCGCGCGGAACTCCGGAGCTTATCACTCCGAGCGCTAGGAAAAAGTCGTGGTTCAGTGGCAGAGAGGACTCAGTAGTGAGTAGTCGTAACTTCGTCTCGGCAAGGTTTACAAGGCAAACTTTACCTTTAACTTTACCTCGTGTCCAGGGTTACCTCGAACGGACTTGTAGTGGTTCACAGCAGGTGCGGTGTGCCTCGCACGGCGGAGGAGTACAGTGCACAGGAGGACCCAGCCTTGACCCGGGCTGCGTGTACGCCAGTAGCCCGCATCGCCCACACACCGCATGCGGCATGACCGGTCCCCGCCGCAGCCCGCACTGCACTTTCTTCTCTTACCCGCATAACTCTAGACCGTACTGATGATTCTGTCTCCTAAAAAGGGTCCGCCTCAGCGGTTACCGCCTAGAAAGTCTAAATTCGTCCGCACAAGGAACACAACACTGCACGCTTCAACTGACGGGCCTTCATTCAACTGATGCGGGCTAACAGTGAAACCAAGCATTTTTAAAATAGTTTAAAAACTTACAAACTTGATATTCTTGGAAACTGTACGATTACGATTTCTACAAATTGGTAACGAAAATGTTTCCGTGTTTTTAACTTTGTAGGCTTTTTAGCTACAATTTCGAGAAAAGCTCTCTATACGCTTGTAAACTGTTTTTCGCTCTTCATCATTAAAGCCTTTAAGTTTCCAGGCTTATGATGAATGTAAATTCTTAATTTTAGCTTTTCAGTGTCGGAATATTTTAACCGCACATCGAGCGTCGCCCTGGCACCCTTAAGGGCGGATTAACTCGCAAATACAGAAATGTGTCAAATAGTCGGCCCGGTCATCTAATCCAACCTCAATATAGATTGCATGTCTTCGACCAGCCTCAAAGTCGAAGAGAAATGCGCAACCTTTCACTGACTGCTGCAGCCAGACTCAACACTCTGGGGTCGAGGGGACCGGTTCATAGCCTCGCCTACGTGCCTTCAGCCACGGCCTGTCTAACGGCGCTCACTCCTTGTCAATATAGTTAATGAATGTGACGCCATTCATAATCATAATCGAAATCTTTATCTCCATTCGTAGTGACGATTTGTTTCTCTCTTCAGTGCAGGAGTGGCTCTTGTTGCAGTTTTAACTGTTATGCTGAAGATTTTTGGTCTGCCTTAGGACTAACAGTCAATATTTAAAGGCCTTCCTGGGGGGTTTCGTCAAGATGGGGTTAGGAATTGTGTATAGATTTGGTACAGTATACTTAAGATCTAACCATGCAGTCATTGCAGTTTTAGAATTTAAATGAAACTTGAATGCAACTCCTCTTTGGGTTTTACCACTGTACTTGAGACATGAAAATTAATCCAGTTTTTGATGGAAATGGTTTAACTCGAGAACGCCTTCACAGATTTAATTCATCTTTTTCAAAGTTTCCTAATTTTTTTGTAAACGGTTTTTATGGAAAGAAAATGAAGAAAAACGCCAGAAAAATTAAAACTTAAAAAGTTTGAATGTGTTTTAAAAACGTTTTAAGGTGTTTTAATTTTGCACATTTTACGATGTGCGTATTTAGTAAAAAAAACGTATAGCTGATAAATATAACAGAATTATGTAGAGTTATGATCATGCGATTAGTTGGATTTACGAGATTATAGTGACACCGAGACCTGTTAGGTAACGGAAAATCTAACTGAGAAATTGTCAGTTCTTATCATAGATCAGACAATACCGAAGTCATGTTTTCAAGGAGGCCTCAGGAATTTACTAAACGAAAAGCTCCTGCTGGGAAGGAGAAGAGTGCTGAGTGTTTAGTAACACAGCACCGCGTGGAACCACCTTCATCATCTACTCGTACTTGAAGCGATGCTGAATCCGTAGTAGATTCTCTAATTCCAGCTCCGCTTTCAAACACTCCAAGCAGATAGTTAATGGACCAGC
Organism: Matsumurasca onukii; assembly: GCA_018831715.1. NCBI lineage: Eukaryota > Metazoa > Arthropoda > Insecta > Hemiptera > Cicadellidae > Matsumurasca > Matsumurasca onukii. Next base: position 67,246,817 of record CM032062.1, on the reverse strand, counting down.
TGGACACAGACGTTATTCTATTCTATTCCTAGAGAGCACTCGACCCCTAGTAGTAGCTGCCAGCACGAGCACTATACCAACAAAGTGGCTAAATCATCGCTAAATTCATCCCAATACACCAAACAAACAACTAAGCTATTTGTTGCTCTTGTTTTGATTTGTTGTTGCGCTTTTTGTTTGGAACGCGAGATAAAAGTGTTGTGGTTTCATTGTGTTTAGGCGAAGAGAGAGCTCATTGTGTTTCGACTGAATGTAAACTGTAGTTTCGAATACCGAAGTGTTCTTTGATTGGCCCTTCTAATCAGTCAAGTTAAAATTTATCTAGCCTCCGTTACTTGACTTACCCAAGGAGAATTTATCGAACCGTTGGTGGTTTTGCTTAGTCCAAGTTCCTTTTAATTTCAAACTTTATCGACTTGTTAAAGTATGCTACATAGATATCCTTCAAATAAAGACAATTCGAAATCACCTATATTTCAAACTCACACTTTTGGTGGTAAAGTGGGAGAAACAACTTTATAGTGCTAACTTCGCCACAAAAATAAATTTCTTTCTTTTTTTTCTATGCACATGCAGCTGTCACATTATCTGTTGGCGTATTTCCATTTGAAGTGGAACTATTTATCATTTTCCATGGTCGTAGACAACGGTGTTCGACGTCGTAGAACAGGGCGGTTTGCAGTTTTGAGGTCCCAACGCCCTGAGTCAAACAGAAAACTTTATATGTTTAAAAAAAATTTTCTCCGTCATCTTGGGCTGACTGATTGATGTTGTTGATTTCTCGTTCACATGTTAAGTACGGTGTCACCAAGTTTAATGGAAATCGGTTCATGAAAACCGTTGTTATAACATAATAGACCATTTTGGAGAGGAAGCTCATCCCCGCAAAGGGACTCCCAGTGTATATATATACCCGTTATGGGAAATTCGGATTCATGCGCTTGGGTTACGGCAGCTATGTTTTAAATTTCTATTGCACAAGAAATAATATCATATAAAGTAAAAGAACGATTGGGTATGTACATGCTGTTAACTTTTAGAGCCCGAATACCTGTCGGCGTCATTTTGTTTTGTCCCATAAGCGCAATGTAAAACAAGCATTTTATTGAAAGACGTAACGCTTACAATTTTCATCAGACAAAATTGTTTTTGATAATTCTATGAGTTTACTAGTGAAAACAGGAAATACAAAACAAAGTTTCTTCAATTTTGATTTATGCCACGGGTTTATAAATGCACAAAAGGACATTCGGCTCAGCGGAGTCACTAAAACATTTAATACACTATAAAACAAAATTTACTTCATAAAACCCGATGAAAACTGTCGGTGTGAGGTGTTCCAGTAAATGCATGTTTTTACATTGCTCTTATGGGACGAAATTCAAAGTCCCAACCACTACTGCGGCATAAAGACATTTCAGAGGAAATAGGAAGCCCATGCATTTTCAAACAAAACTGAACCGTTTTATCGCTCCGAGCCTTTTACGCTGAAGGAAAGGTCAAATCTAATAACCAGCCTGGGTTTGGTCGTAACACTGGTTTATAGGCGATGTTGTGCTTTCTTCCACCCGCCAAGGCACAGAGCACAATGGGTATCGAGGCTACTCGTAAAGCCTTGGCTGGAAAATTAGTTTAGCCACATGTGGCGTGTTGCTTTCATTTAACGAGCTGCTGGAATTGAAATCAGGGCTGGACTGCCTGTTTCTGCCCCCGCTAAGACGTCAAGAGAGATTTATTAGATAATAAACAGTATATATGAGAGATTGCTGTAGCGCCGAATGGGAAACTGAGTTATCCTCTGTGTAGCGGATGTTTTGTTGAGTTTAGAATACAAAAATTAATTTAGCAATAACTTATTTTTAGGTAAAGTTCACACGTATCCTGGACGACATGGAAATGGTCTCGATTTTTCGGTTTATCCTGGAAATGAGCCTATTTGTCTTGTGATTGCCCTATATACAAAATCTTCCGTTATTCTTGGAGTATCGCTGCAGCTCTATTCGAGTTTAGGAATACTCCTTTTTAGTAAAAAAACGTATAGCTGATAAATATAACAGAATTATGTAGAGATATGATTATGCGATTAGTTGGATTTACGAGATTATAGTGATACCGAGACCTGTTAGGTAACGGAAAATCTAACTGAGAAATTGTCAGTTCTTATCATAGATCAGACAATACCGAAGTCATGTTTTCAAGGAGGCCTCAGGAATTTACTAAACGAAAAGCTCCTGCTGGGAAGGAGAAGAAGAGTACTGAGTGTTTAGTAACACAGCACCTTCATCATCTACTCGTACTTGAAGCGATGCTGAATCCGTAGTAGATTCTCTAATTCCAGCCCCGCTTTCAAACACTCCAAGCAGATAGTTAATGGACCAGCTGGACACAGACGTTATTCTATTCTATTCCTAGAGAGCACTCGACCCCTAGTAGTAGCTGCCAGCACGAGCACTATACCAACAAAGTGGCTAAATCATCGCTAAATTCATCCCAATACACCAAACAAACAACTAAGCTATTTGTTGCTCTTGTTTTGATTTGTTGTTGCGCTTTTGTTTGGAACGCGAGATAAAAGTGTTGTGGTTTCATTGTGTTTAGGCGAAGAGAGCTCATTGTGTTTCGACTGAATGTAAACTGTAGTTTCGAATACCGAAGTGTTCTTTGATTGGCCCTTCTAATCAGTCAAGTTAAAATTTATCTAGCCTCCGTTACTTGACTTACCCAAGGAGAATTTATCGAACCGTTGGTGGTTTTGCTTAGTCCAAGTTCCTTTTAATTTCAAACTTTATCGACTTGTTAAAGTATGCTACATAGATATCCTTCAAATAAAGACAATTCGAAATCACCTATATTTCAAACACACACTTTTGGTGGTTAAGTGGGAGAAACAACTTTATAGTGCTAACTTCGCCACAAAAATAAATACGTATTTCATTTCCTTTCTTTTTTCTATGCACATGCAGCTGTCAAATTATCTGTTGGCGTATTTCCATTTGAAGTGGAACTATTTATTAATTTCCATGGTCGTAGACAACGGTGTTCGACGTCGTAGAACAGGGCGATTTGCAGTTTTGAGGTTCCCAACGCCCTGAGTCAAACAGAAAACTTTATATGTTTAACAAAAAATTTTTCTCCGTCATCTTGGGCTGACTGATTGGATGTTGTTGATTTTCGTTCACATGTAAGTACGGTGCTACAAATGCCACCAAGTTTAATGGAAATCGGTTCATAAACATAAAATCGGTGTTTATAACATGAATGACCATTGTTTAGAGAGGGAAACGCTCATCCCGCAAAAGGGACCTCCCAGTGTATATTATACCGCGTTATGGGAAATGCGCTAGGATTCACGGCAGCGCTGTTTTTAAATTTCTATTGCACAAGAAATAAAATCATATAAAGTAAAAGAACGATTGGGTATGTACATGCTGTTAACTTTTAGAGCCCGAATACCTGTCGGCCATTTTGTTTTTTGTCCCATAAGCGCAATGTAAAAACAAGCATTTTCTTGAAAGACGTAACGCTTACAATTTTCATCAGACAGAATTTGTTTTGATAATTCTATGAGTTTACTAGTGAAAACAGGAAATACAAAACAAAGTTTCTTCAATTTTTGGATTTATGCCACGGGTTTATAAATGCACAAAAGGACATTCGGCTCAGCGGAGTCACTAAAACATTTAATACACTATAAAACAAAATTTACTTCATAAAAACCCGATGAAAACTGTGGGTGTGAGGTGTCCCGAGTAAATGCATGTTTTTACATTGCTCTTATGGGACGAAATTCAAAGTCCCAACCACTACTGCGCAGCCATAAAGACATTTCAGAGGAAATAGGAAGCCCATGCAAACATTTTCAAACAAAACCGAACAGTTTTATCGCTCCGAGCCTTTTACGCTGAAGGAAAGGTCAAATCTAATAACCAGCCTGGGTTTGGTCGTAACACTGGTTTATAGGCGATGTTGTGCTTTCTTCCACCCCGCCAAGGCACAGAGCACAATGGGTATCGAGGCTACTCGTAAAGCCTTGGCTGGAAAATTAGTTTAGCCACATGTGGCGTGTTAAGCTTTCATTTAACGAGCTGCTGGAATTGAAATCAGGGCTGGACTGCCTGTTTCTGCCCCCGCTAAGACGTCAGAGAGATTTATTAGATAATAAACAGTATATATGAGAGATTGCTGTAGCGCCGAATGCGAAACTGTTATCCTCTGTGTAGCGGATGTTTTGTTGAGTTTAGAATACAAAAATTAATTCAGCAATAACTTATTTTTAGGTAAAGTTCACACGTATCCTGGACGACATGGAAATGGTCTCGATTTTTCGGTTTTATCCTGGAAAATGAGCCTATTTGTCTTGTGATTGCCCTATATACAAAATCTTCCGTTATTCTTGGAGTATCGCTGCAGCTCTATTCGAGTTTAGGAATACTCCTTTTTTAGTATGAAAGTATTTTAGTGTATCAAGGGCGCATACAATTCTGCCTTGACTTATATGCACATTCATTTTGTTGTATGCTCGAACCGTGAGTCTTTTCTATTAGAAATAAGGGCTTTCTGAAAATATTTTAAGTTTCAGTGAGGAAACCCCAATCTTATCACGAACGAAATAGAAATGCATGAACCAACCAGCGAACACAGAATGCTTCTCTGTATTCAATGGAACCAACACAAGAGCATAGCACGTGTTTATCGGTAATAAAGACAGAGAATATATCGATTGAGGTTGGAAAATGTCGACCTAAATTAGCTTTGCCAATATTTCGCCAACACAAGTCGTGAGGTTTTTGTAAATAATACATTCAAGGGTTTCAGCAGGGCTGCACGTGTCAAACTCATTGACAAAAGCAACATCCGGTGTTTAAGCATGTGGGTTTCTAATGACACGACCCTGAACTTGTGATGACTGGTCAGTCTACTGGGAGATGCACTGGACTGATAAGCTTATCAGTGGGTAGATGCAGAGGCAGCGGTCAGCAGAGCTTGTCTGATAAATTACTGATAACACTTGGCCTTGACTGGCTCGCCTCTGGGAATACAGTTGATGAGAAGAGCACATGTACAATGCACCAGTTATGTGTTGATACCTCACTGATCTCTGACTATGTTCATGAAACCACGTCGGGTAGACAGTGTGTGCGAAGTTAGACTCAGGTATCTTCGTTTTTAGGGAACTAGAAAAATATTGAATTAACTAAGGTACTGATGATTATATACTCTTATCTAGCCTACGGTTTGGCCTTGTGGAGAGGTTGTGGAAACACAAATTTTCATGGATCTGTATCCTAAAAAAAAGCATTTTGACCATCGCAAAATTGCGTAGAAAGGAGTTGTGCAAACTTTGGTAATCCAAAATTTGAATTTGTTGACATTGCCTTGACTCTACATTTTGGAAACAAATATGTTTTAAGCCAACATGCGATCCTATAAGAGGAAGTTAGCCTACATTCACTCTAATCAAATTAGAGACAGGGAGAACTAGCGAACTGGGAGACACAGAACGCTGGTTACCGAGCATTTACATTCACAGATGGGAGTTCGGTTTGTCAGACTGCTAAACTCGATTAAAGGCGACCTTTGCTGAAGGCATTCCAAACTCATAAGAAAAAATTCGGATCGTGAAACCATTCTATAGTTTATGGCACCCTTCTGAGAGAATGTGCAACTCAATGACTGACAATAGGGCTAGAGTGGCATATTTCGAATAACAGAGCTTATGCTTGGATTGGAAAAACTGTATTTTTGAATGAGACCTCAATGTACTGCTGATTGTGATACATTTTTTACGAATATTTTACGCAATGAACAATTTATGTATTTATTTATTTGACCATTGAAATGCGTCTAAGATATAAAATTTTGCCAGATAAGTGGTTTAGAAGTCGCAAGCACGACCCTGAGGACCATTTGTACTGACTGCGTGTTCTTGCAGATTTGCGTGGAATGTGCGTGGTCAAGTGTGTCCCACATAAATAATGTCAGAGTTGCTGACTGCAGAGCAAGGGAAACTAGCTCAGATTTAGATCACGTGTGCTGGCAATGTTTTCTCGGTATCAAGACTCCAGATGTTGCCGTGGAAAATATTAATAATGTACGTGTTGTTTCAATGTCAGCGATAATCTCTGCCAAACCTCACACGTACGAAGAAAACGCGTTTTTCTGGAAAGTAGATTTATCTACTTTACATGATCTAAATGTCGATCACAAAGACCATGTACGATCAATGCCCATCTGTGGTTAGAACTTTTCCGATACTGTAAAGTTGTTGTTGACGATGGTTGAAATGTATTAAGGACCGTTCTCCATCGGCTCTTAGTGAACAAAAGAACAATTTTAGACGTTTCGGGGTCTGGAACCTGATTCCGTCTTCAGGCGAAGAGTAAATAAAACGGTAAGAAACAAACAAAAAATTAGTGCAAGTAAACACGTCCGCGGCCAGTGACAGCTATCCATCACTGACTGGATGCCTGGCTGGGAGCAGCTAAGAATCAATCACAGGATTCTGTGTGCTGTATACATCAGTTCGAGATTTACTTGTCGATTACTGTCCATAGTCATGTTTCTTCAGTGGACGTGAGATTTTGTACAGTCAATTATTTTAGATTATATTTAAACCTTTTTAGAAATTCAAAATGAAATTTGCTATGAGCACAGTGGAGAGCGCACATTTGTACAGGTTTCAGCTGTCGAGTTGTCCCAATTATTCTGCAGCCTTGTAACCCTAGCTGAGACGTGGCTCGTGCTGGCATCAGACCGTGGTGCTGAGGCTAAGGTTTCCAGCCTCACAGTGCAGATCAGGTGTCTGTGTCTCTACCATTGCGTACTCGCTCACCGGAACTCGTCCCTTCTTGCCTTACCGTCTCTCAGCTTACTGCTGTACTGCTGCTGCCCATCACACAATTTTGTACTGTTAACTTACTTTATTCACAAACCGGTGCGAAGTCCTTCAACTCGCTGGTCCTCCTCAAAGCACTGTCCGGTCGGTAGTCCCTTTAAGCGAAGATGTGTGACGATTCTGTCGAAGATGACTCGCATACGTCTACCGCGGGCACAACGTAGTTCACTAATACCGAGACTTGCTATTTTCGCTTGAAGAATGTGACCCTATATGTTCACTATGCTCTTACATGTTCACAAGGGACGCGGCCCTGACTGTCGCACTTTTACACACTTAAGCTGAACTGACTGACTACCTAGGCCATGAAAGGTGTATATAAAAATTGCCCTTAACTCCGAGACAGTTCTGCTTCTAGAAAGTCACGTGACTGAAGGGAAGATCAACATCTTTCGAGGAGTTTCTAGATGTTCAAAATGACGCGTGCATCCAGTAATGGCGGACTTAAACTGGCCCAAATGTACTTAACATAATATATTTCAACTCTATTTCAATCCGAAAGGAAGGGAAGAAATTGCAAATACGTGGTATAAATGTTCAAAATGTTAAAAATTCAACGAAAAGATGTTTTTAGCAACTATGTTTCAAATTCTCAACTACCTTATTTCCCCACTCTAGTACTCACGATTATTTATTTGTACGAGATACAGAGTAGACAATTGGTCTGTGTTCAGAAGAAGTCCGTGTATCTATCGTTTCCTAATTTCAGATCGAAAGATGTTTAGAAGTGTGCACTATTGAGTTTTCAGTCGACAATGATGAAAGCCCCAAGAGTAGACCTGACTATGAATGGGTTACGACAGCAGCGGCACCTGACTGTGGTGGACTGGAATGGACAGAGTCGCGGTTTGAGCAGGAACACAGATTTTACGCCCCAAGACAAATCGCTAATTCGACCAGCGCCGCAGCGCACTGCACCGGTCCCCGCGAGCAACGTGTGCTCGGCTGCTTGGTTCATAATGGGCTTTGTGGACACAGTACGTGTCATACACTTCATTGTGTACTAGTCAGTATTTCTGTGATGGTGTTCCAATTTCTGGGATTTAGGATGCGCGTACGGGCGTCAACTTTAAACTAGGGGTTTTAATGGCTTTGCGGGGTTTGCGCTCCAACAAAACGCTGTTCTCATGTAATTACTTTCTGTTTGTAACGTAATTTGTACGCGAACATATCTGCATACCTTTTGTTACATTTTTGCCGTACCCAGGCAAAATAACTTGATCACCGTAAAGGTCTGCCTCCGTAGTTCCAGCAGAGAAAGGCTGAATTTGTCTGCCCAAGGAACACACGACACCGCGCACGTAACAACGGGCTTTCTTTCAACTAATTCAGCCTAACTGTCAAACCCTCCGCTTGCAAGGGTTTCGTAGAAAGTAGATAGCGCTCTTATATGAAGGTTAATCTCGGATATGTTAATTTTTATGGAAAGATAGTTTATCTGTGTTTGCCTGTGATTAGATTTTTGATAATCCTATTTTTAGCTTCTTAAATAAGGTCTTAAAACACTTTATATTTTCTAACTTTAACCGTTAATAGCATAACAACTAAAAGACACATTGAAAATGAACTACAGGCTAACCTAGATAATATGTTTATCTTTCATTTAAGAGTTGTTTTGTCAAAATAGCATTAATGCTAAAGTCTCCATTTTACTTCCCGCAAACCTCTGCAACAACGCTGTCCCAAGCAGCTGAGGTGGACCCTTAACCTATCAATTATCACCACATCATTTACCATGTAGCAAAAAAGTTGATGTTAAGCACAAACAGATTGCCGAGCTATAAAAATATAATATTATCAAGACTAATTAAAAACCAACTATAAATATTTATCACCAAGCAATTTAAAATAGTTGCCAAACAATGGTATGCACTGTGCATACTTTAAGAAAGTTATGTTCACAATAGATAAGTGAAAGTTATCAGTTTGTTATGTTTACAGGAAGGTAAGGTAAGGTTATGGGTTATCTAGAGGTATTTGTGAAGACGCCTGCTGTTATCATTCTTTAGATACACAAGATAGCTTATCAACATCAACAATAGTTAACTTCAAACATAGTTATCAATCCTTAGTCAAATGTCACTGTAGTAGACCCCACACACAGTCAAAACCTACCTGCTACCTTTCTTTAATGATGCCTACTGACCTGTTCTGTTTCTATATAATGTGGGTAATTTTATTCATAGTGCATCTCCGATCTTACGAATTTAGGTTTCCTGCCAACAAGGCAAAAAAAGATTCTACTAGAAAATAAATTAGGTCCGAAAGTTAACACTAATAGAATATAAAGTCTTATAGTTCCATAGAAATCTTGTACTTAACAAATAACAATATTTAATACAAATCTTAAGCAACCAGTCGATATCTGAAAACTGTTCCAGTTTTATGTTCAAGTCAAATTTCAAAAAAATTCTGTTTTTCCGCCAATTTTTTCGATACACTTGTCTAAATTTGTCTATAGATTCTTTTTGCGAGGGGTCAAGGTTAAAATTTGGCTCCAGTTCACAGTTGTCTTTAAATTTCTTGAGTAGCGAAGAAGTATTTAATGTGATACTTAAGCACTTCTAATCAGTGCTAGGACATATATTCAACTAATTGAAAAATATGTGGGGTTTCTTCAAAGTTTATAGCTTGTGCTCTAAGATTGATATATGTAGTGAATAAAGTTGGCAAGGTACAGGACCGAGCGTACAATAGAGGCTTTATATGCACATCAGATATGGGCAGACATGCACGAGCTTGGATCTGAATCTTAATCACAATCCAACTCAACTCAACTGTTCACCAAGTACAACAATGTCTTGTTGTGGTTTCATCAAGCTTTCTATGTTCTCTATGTGTCTGAGACGTTGGGGTTGATGAAAATTGCCAATTTTGAACGGTTTAATGGCTTGTATTTTAGTATTCTCAAAATCTTTAGGGAGACTACCCAAAAAGAGGGTTTTGACTACCCAACCCTCCTCCCTGAGTACGTTACAGACCAATATGATTATTTTGTAGGGACAAAGTATGTTATTTCGTTATAACAAACGCTGAACTGATTATGTGTTATTAAAAAGAAAGCCAAACCAATTTACAAGTTCGCACAATGGGCTATTCACCATATTCAAATACACATTACGATATTAAAAAAAAGATGTCCTTTTTGTTACACAATATGAGTTATGAAATCATGGAGTTGATGTAATTCTAAAAGCTTTAGGATACTGCCAATTTCAAAGTAGTTCTGGCCATCAAAGTTGATTTTTACATAATGAATGAAGAGACAATAATTATTCATCTAATACAAACCATCCAACTTACAGTACACTTTTCCCTTATAATCTTTACTTAAGCGTAATATTCACACTTAATAATAATATACAAAGTAACATGTATTGTTCACTTTTAAAAGAGAGGCAGTTTGAGAAAAGCTCTTTAAAATTAAAACAGAACATGTTCACCCAAGATAACATCATCATGTTGTTTATTTGGCAAATCTAATACTATCCAGATTTTTTACTACGTTTTACTTAGTTTCGCATTTATTTTACTTTCATATGTTACTCTGAAGGTACACAAAAAAGTTAACGAAGAAAATCTGCAAAATATGCCGAAGTGTGCGCTTGTGCCTCCATCAGTAATTCTGTCATAGTTTCAAATAAAAACTAGTCTGTTAGTTTAATCCTGAATTATGGCGATTTTCCAGCTACAGCACCATAATTATTTATTAACTACGAGGGAAAACTGAAAAACAACTGACTTTTCGGAACATAATTTTGCTGGAACCTTTTTTTGAAAAATTGACTAGTGATAGCGAATATTTTTTCTTAATATGTTGGCATAGTTTTATATATACAAACAGATTCTGACTGTGAGTGTTGTATGTTGCAGATTCTGCCTCGGATGAATGCTAACGTGTCGGCGTGTGATGACTTCCGAGAGTTTGCTTGTGGTCGGTGGCTCAAGAACCAACGTCTGCCTGAAGACAGGAGTGAGTGGAGTCTTCGCCGACAACTCGAGTACAAGAGTGAGTAAAGCTACTCAATAAGTATTAGTGTAAAGCAGTCTGATTTCAAAGTTTGATAGTTGTGATCTATACCAATGCTCCACAGAGAGTTCGTCAAACCCAAATAAATTAGGCTCTAATTTGCATTGGTGGGGTGGATGCATTCTCCTTGCTCTTCTGTGCTTGGGTGTCTCGAGTTGCAACTATTTGGTTTGCAATTCACTTTGGTGCGGATATTTCCATCCCCAACCCTTAAGTAGTCGTCAGTGGCATCTAACAAACGCTAAACAAAGTAGATCGTCACAGTTACTCCCACTGTACTTCATGGTCACACTTGTGAGCAATCCCGGGAGCTCACGGAATCACTAATGGCCAAGTTTTAATTTTAAAATTAATATCAAGGCCACTAGTTTAAAAAATTTACAAATCTGAACAGGTACCACTCCTAATTAGTTTGGAATTAGCGGGACTCTACCATATTTTATGTTAGTGTCAACGATAAGTTTTTAAATATTGGAAGAAGTCATTACTTTATTCTGATACTTTGATTTGAGACACCGACCACTCCTAGAGGGTATTGTAAGGTGAATATGGTATGAAGGGTGAATGAGTTGAGTGTTTTTGATGGATGATGAGGTGGAGTCTTGTTACAAACTAGGGTCGACTATTCCCCAGATTGGGTCATTAATTAATAGCCCAATGACTAATGGGATGGACCAACCTTAATGTGACTTTCGAAACATTGTTTGGGTCGGTAGAAGAATTTATTGCAGGTGTCTTAGCTGTCCCCTTATCTTAAAGCTTTGCTTGAGCTCACAAGTTTGGTGATTGCTCATTGCAAAACTCAGAGAAAATCTCTGCAGTAAGATCTTAAAATCAATGTTATCAGGGGGTACAATCTTCTCATTAGGGGTTTGGAAAATAATACATGTGGCAACCCTAAAAAATTCTAGTTTTTTCACATCCAAAATTGTTAACTGTAAAGAGGAGAGAAATTGGCCATGAAAGGGCTTGTGGATGTGATACAGTGACATTACTTGATTGCAGCTCGAGACCCTATTCGTCAGCTGATCACGACACAGCCTCATCCCACACAGCACAACTCCTTCGCCTGGAAGTCCAAGTACTTCTACGACTCGTGCATGGCGGTGGACAACATCGAGACTGCCAAGGACCTGCAGCTCACCAGCGAGATCAGTGAACTGGGTAAGCTACCCATAGTTCAGTTGAGAAACTTTCTTTAATTTGCTTGTGTGGGTTACCGTTTAAGGAAATAGCTAGACACCTCGTAATATTTATCTAAAGTAGCAATACGTTCAACTTTTTATGAGCGAGTTCATCAATAAAAGCACACAAAAAATAAAAATAAATAGGTTTTAAAATCTATGTTTCTAAATAAAGTAAATATCCTTGATGGCACCAAATTTATCTTACAAAACCAGATTTCTGGTTTACACAAAAGAAAAATGCAGTTGTTCACAAAACACAAATATTCATTATATTGCTTTACATACGAGGAAAGGAAGAGACCTGGTTTCAGACTTACCAATATACTGGCATGTCGATTATTCGATTTTCTATGCCACAATCAATTCCAGATTCTCGAATAAGCTATCGATTCCGACTCCAAAAACCGATTCTCAATTCTTTCCTTGATATCGATTCCCGATTCCAAAACCGATTCTTGACTCTTTCTTAGGTATATTCCCGTTCCTCGATTCTGTGGTATTGGAATCGACTTTACAGACAGATTCCCGATACCGATTCCTTACCCATGTTCCTTTTTGGGAAGTTCTTTCTAGTTATTTGATTCATCAGAATAGGAGCCTCAGGCTCGCGACGGCGTATCTTACTAGACTAGGTCAGTTTAGGAACCATCTTGCTAAGCGGTCTTTACCAAGGCGACGCTAGCTGCAGCGAGAGACTGCCAGACATTTGCTTTTGGAGTGTGAACCTGAAGAGCTTAGGAGAAGAGGAATCTTTGGGGGATTGTTGCCAGATGCATGTTTTGGATCATGTACTGGGGAGCAAATCCTGTTGCTTGTTATAGACTTAGGTATCCCCTAGTATATCATAATTGGAGATCACAATAAGCAACACAAGGTTGATGTGTTAAGAACCTATCTAACCTTTATTTATTTATTAGGTCAGTGTACAATGTGAATTGTGTTGACTTTGATGAAATGGAGAAGATACAATATTGGTGAAATGAGAGGTGAATTACAATTTGGCCAGAATGGGCTTAAGCCACTGGTAAATACGGTGAAATAATGTCCATATAGGTCTTATAATTTTGTCTTTCTTATTTTAATTTAGATATTGTACTTTGAATTGGCTAACTTGATTTTGAAATTACTAAATATTTTACTAATAATATACTTTTTTTAATAATATATGTTAAATATTCCATATTATGGGAAGTTATCAGGTTCTGCAATAAACTCTGCTACAGAGTAAGGAGCCTTAATCAACAAATATTCTTTAAGTTTCCTTTTGAATAAAGCCAGTTCTGGCAGTAAACGTTGATCTCGTTGGGGAGCTTGTTTAAAAGTTACGCCAGCCTGCAAACGCAATCTCTCATAAATAAGTAGTCTATGGATATCTTGTCTAAAAGTAGAATTTGGCGTGTATCGTGAGAATGTATATCTTGGCCCTGTACTAAATTACATTTTGAAACACAAAATAATATAGTTTCAAAAATGTATTGTGACGTAATGTAAAATTTTTAGATTTTAAAAATAATCTCTACACGATGTCCTTGACGTCAATTTGCAAATAACTTCGAATTGCCGATTTTTGGAGGATAAATGCTCTTAACAGTTTAGTTTCAGCACAGCTACCCAAAATATAATTCCATAAGACAAATGAGAGTGTACCACTCCATAATAGACTACTTTAAGAGCATCTACGAGCATAGATCTCTTATCTGTCTTAATAGAAATATACCAGAAGACATCTTTCTACAAATATGGTTGATCTGGCTGTCCCAGCATAAGGTGTTATCAATATACAGCTAAAAACCTTGTGCTATCGACTTCATTAATTATGTGTTCTCCTAATGAAACCAAGGCATTGTCGTTATTAATCCAATGGTTCAAATTAAAATTTATGCTGGTGGTTTTATCCAAATTTGTTTTAAGGTTTAAATTTTCAAAATACTGGACACATGCATTAAATTTTCATTACTGGACATTTTGAGTTGTTCAACTGTTTGGTTGCTGAAATTCAAAGTAGTATCATCAGCATACTGAATGATTCCTATAGAGTTGTCAACAGTATTTTTACAACTATTGATGTACAAATTAAAAGTATGGGTCCAAGGATGGAACCTTGAGGAACATTTTAATTGCATTGGGTAGGATATTGAATTATTGATAGACACTATCTGTTTTCTATTGGATAAATAGCTTTATATCCAGTTTAAGGAAAGTCCCCTAACTCCCAGATCATTTAAAATTTGTATTAAAATTTATGATGAACACAATCAAAGGCTTTGGATAAATCTAAAAAAATACTCATGGTTTTCATTTGCCTGTCAAGGCTTTTAACAATAAATTCCATGAAATTATTTATTGCATCAAGGTGCATCTCTCTTTTGAAATCCGTATTGAGTACTAGATATAATGTTATTTTGATCAAGAAAAGAAATAAGCCTTTTTAGTACAGTTTTCAAATATTTTACCTAATATTGGTAGCAATGAAATGGCCTATAATTTCCCATTACACTGGTAGACCCCTTTTTGTAAACTGGGATTACTTTAGCTTGTTTACAAAGATCTGGGAATACCCTCTTCAAAGGACTTGTTAATTATCAAAGTTAAAGGTTTAATAATGTGTACAAACACTTTTTAAGTAACCATTGCGAATACCATCAATGTCTGTGGATCTTTTTGAGGCATTTTTGGAATACATCTATCATTTCTGGATGGGTAACTGGCTGTAAGAACATTGATCCCAAAATGTTACCATTATTTGCAATATTAAATGTTGTATCTTCAAAAGCGACATTATTAGCAACATTTGCAAAGTGCGTGTTGAATTCGTTTGCTACAATATGGTCAAATCAGAACTCCTTCTTTGTCTATCTCAATGGCATTTTGCGATTACCTTTTATTCCATTAACCATATTCCAAGCAGTTTTGCTCACACAATTAGAACTTTTACCTTTTGGTTGATGTGTAGAGACTTGCTGCTCTAACAACTCTCCTATAGATTGTTTTATATCTTTAAAAAAGCTAATGAATTTGTGATTTAGAAGAGGAAGCAATTTATGGTACAGTTTTATATTCTTTCTAGACACCAGAATACCCTTGGTAATCCACCCACATGAAACTTTCTTGTCATTTCTAATACCGGTAGACATTTTAGGACAAGCAAGATCAATGAAACTAACCAACTTATCAATAAAGTATTGATATTTTTCATTAGTGCTTGGGTACAACTGTAAGTTATCCCATTGTTCGCCTCTAAGATTGTTGAACCTATCTCCATACCTAGTCTAATCTAGTTATGATAGTTATCAGTGATATGGAAAACTGGCATTAAAAAATAATTTGCAATCTGGCTCAGGTCTCTTCTTTCCTCTGGCGGACAATCATGCAAATGAGATGTAAAGGGTATGTGATTTGTTGTCTTGAAAAGGCTGATGTTGAAGTATTTGGGAACAGGTAGTAAACTCCTTTGATACACAACTACAAGTTGCAAGTTCAGTAGGAATAGTATTTATATTTTTAAAGCTAGCAAACACTGAAATGGTGCTGTCTACAGGAAGCAAATGTGAAAAATGCAAAATTCAAAGGGCAAAATTTAAGTTGTAAACATTAAAAACATAGATGATCACATTGTAAAAATGCTAACAAATCTTCTTTGTGTTGCAGGAGGGTGGGAAGTGCTGCGAGAGTTCCAGGTTCACAGTTTCGACTTCAGTCACACTTTGACCCGAGTCCATTCTAAGTTTGGTGTGAATCTGTTTTTCAAAATAGACGTTGTCCCTGATCCAGCCAGTGGCCAAGACTACATCATCCAGGTACAAACAACTAGGGACAACTGGCTTAGGAATTAAAAACTACCAGGATCTCAGATTGTTTTGACTTTTGAAACAGATTTAAGTGAAACAGAAATATAGACGGTTTTATAGTATTTGTTTGAACTGTAAAAGTGTACAAATTTTGTTTTGTTTCAGATTTCACCATCAGAGTTAGGACTTCCAGACAAAAGCTACTACTACAGATCTCATAGTTCAGTGGTGAGCACTACTTAGTTATTAACATTTGCTTATTTCATGTAGTCGATAATCAAAATGCTAAGTGGATTGTCAAAATGCTACATATTTTCTTGTGAACACGAAAGTAAAAGAAAACTCATTTATCTGTTTATTTCTTAGAATTAGTTTACCGAACAGTGTACAATAGACATACAAGCCAAGCACACACTACTGGATTTTCCCCCTGAACAGTACTAAAGACCAAGTTGGGATAAACGAGGTCGAAGGGAGCTTGTCAAATAGTGTGTGAGGGGGTCTGAGGGCATTTGATCTGGCTTCAACGGAAGAAGGAAAGCAAGAACATTTAAGGAAATATTTTGGTGAAAGATCAAAGTGATCCCTTCTCCCTGTTCACGTCTGGTGTTTGGCAGTTTCCCTTCACATTGCATTAAGCCACCCTGAGTCAATCTTATTTTTGACTTAAAGTGAATTTTCAGTAACGCTAGGTCAAAGACAAAAATGGGCTTTTAGTCCTAACTTCACCTTGTTCAACAAGACAAATTTCACCTTTTTTACTGTACAAGTTGGCAGTGCTCTAACATTTCATTGTGTTGACAGCCTGTGGTGACGTACAAGCAGTACTTGAAGGACGTTGCACAACTGCTCGGCGCTACGACAAGTGCTGCGTCCAAGTTCAGTGAAGACACGTTCTACTTTGAAAAGCGGCCGAGATCACCCCAGACTTGCGAGACCTGTATCCCCTCAAGGCTGCCCACAAGATGACTGTCGCGGACCTCAAGAGCTTTGCTCGGGTAAATATTGTGTCCATTTCTGTTGAATTCAGAGGTTGGTTCAGAAAGAATTCAGATATGGGTCTAGCTCCCAACGGTCTTACGGCTGTTTGGTAAAAAAAATCGGTATTTAAATTGACAGTTTTAAATTTTTGTTTTGTTAATACCATTATTGGAGTGAGGATAAGCTACATTTGAATTTTTCAAAGCTTTTTTGAGGGAGCTATGGAACGTTGAATGTTGAGTTTTGAGAAACGGTTTGCTACCTATAACTTGGTCGACTAGAAAAACCAAACCATACTTAAAATTCCCCTAAAACACCCCTCTACAAACTGATGTATTTGAGCTTAAATTAATATACTAGGTATAAAGCCAGTTGTACAGGTGACTGGTGACTGAACAAGTAAATGTTTCAGCACTTCCCGGCACTACCCCTTTTTTACATCCATCTCTTTTGAACATTGCAGTTCTGAAACTGTTCTCTTGCCACTAACAGTCATCAATTTAAAATATTTTATTGCTTGGAATTAGTGATGGGTCAATTGACCTAATCCTGAAATTTACCACCGGTAAAAAATCAATCAGATTCGTCGGTTCATGTAATTTCACCCGAATGACTGCTCTTTGCCGTTCCGATAACGGTATCAAAAAGTCGGAAAGATACAATAAGATACGGCAGGTATTGATTCTCATCAATCCCAGTAAATTGAACTGTGGAGTGATTATCTGCGCATCAGAAATGCCAAAGTGAGCGTGATATGCCTTAATTATTAAGCACAAGTGCGACAAGTATCGATTCAACTTTTACCTACCCATCAAATCCACCACTGCCCGCCGTCACCCGACAGTTATCTGAACTGGTTCACCTCTACTTGAACGCCGTTCTTAGCACCCATCTGCCCGAAGCCACGTCAGACAAACAATATGGTTTCGATCGCAGACGTTTCTTCTTCGGGTCAGTGCTCGCCACTAAAATCATCAAATATAATGTAAATTAATTTAAATTTTAATAAAGGAAAGTAGTTTTAAACAAGTTTAAAAATTAACTAATCTAATTTTCTGTTAGATCATTGGCGCATGTCTTTATCAGTAGTTCAAACCTAACCCCATAAATCTAAACGCTAAGCTTCAATCGAATAAAACTACTCAATCAGTAACTTCACTCGTTGTCAGTGTGTTATGCTAGTTTGTGCATACGACTAGTGGTTCCGACATAATTACGTTTCACCAGTATTATGTGATTACTTATTGTTCTATTTTACTTTAAGACTTCGTCTTAGTATAGCCTACTTTGAAATTACAGTTAGAATCAGAATGCTAGAAAATATTTTACTATAGATGAACAACCAAAACTATGCTAAATAAAACTTATGCTAAGAACTACTTTTCACCAAAAAATATTGTTCAACATGTATAATTGTATATAAATTAAAAAAATATATATATGTAGTACTTTTCAAAAAACAATACAATATAGTATTGCTTTTGTATCTGAGGCCAATCATTTTTTTTAATTTTAACATCAGATAACCAAATTATGTTTATTTTTAAAATAATACATATATTGTTCACAATAGTTGTGCTTTGAAGTAATTTATTATTTTCAGGCAGAAAACTCCTTGCATTTATATTTAACAGAGCAATACCAGTAGTGTAAATTTAAATTGCTCAAATCGATTCTAGATTCGGAAGAGGCCAAATTCACCCAATTTAATGATAATTTTTCAGATTCACCATCACTACTTGGAATTAATAACAGTCTGTAACTGGTTAGCACCCTTTTTAATTTTAATTTTTGGGTGTACTGAAAGAGTAAAACATTTCCCTTTGTCGTTAGTTATAAAATCACCCATCAGGCCTGATGTGTTATTCTTTTTTGTTCTAGATCCCGCTCTATGACATTCTGTCATCAAAGTTTCCAGAAGGCAACATCAATGATGACACCACTATCCTTGTCCCGTATCCGGAACATCTGAGCAACATTTCTAACATTTTGACCACTACTGACAATGTGTAAGTTCAGCATGAAATATGAATCTTGCTTCTAAATTAATTAAATTCTGTATTAAGTTGAGTGCACATCTTTGAGGTTTGTAAGAATCCGTCCTATAAGTATTTTCAAGTTTAATATCTGTACAAATACTTAGTGCCATTAGTACTAAGACAATTTTGAGTAAAATCTAAAAAAGATTTAGGTCACCTTCTTTATATTTGTTTGAATATTTTAGTTTTTATTCAATTCTTACTCTTCTACCATTGAGGAAGCTTATTGCATAATCAAAAGATCTAGTTTCTCTTGAATTAAACAATTTTGTTTTATGGTTTAACCAAAGATAATGTTATGGTAAGTATATTGTGCATATATGCATGGCTGAGGTTGGAAAATCAACAAAGTTCGGCGGCCCAAGCACAGATAGCGCTTCGAGGAATTCTTTTAAGAGTCTCAAGTAGAGCTACCAACTCATGCACAAGTTTGTTGGTTCTCGAAGATTTGGTCACATTTAAGTCATCAGCATCGGACAAACTCGAGCATGTGGAGGAAGAGGCAAGAAAGATGGCAGCGCTTTCTGTGCTTGGGCTGCCGAATTATGTTGAATTCCCTGCCTCAGCCATGTGTGGCATCTATGCACAATCTACCTACCATAACATGATCTATCGTTTAAACTCAAGACATGTTTTCTTATTATACTCCAATATTTTAAATTTATAATACTTACACTTAGTGCCAATAGTTTCTCTAGAGTTTGTGAAAGGTTAAGCACTAAATCAATCTTATTATCTTATCATTTTTCACTCACAATAAAAATTAATCTTTAGTTTCCTCATAAGGAATGGAAATAAGGAATACACAAATTGTGTTTTGTCTAAAACATATTCATGCAAAATGATAAAAGTAGAATCACAAATCTTACCAACAACTGACTGCTGACTTGCTGTCCAGGGGATTGAACAACTACATGATGTGGCGCTTGACAGAGAGCATCCTGCCGTACCTCAGTGAGAAGTTCAGGGATACAGTCTCCAGTTATCGCAGGGACCTTTTTGGTATGTGTCTCTTGCCAATAAATGTGAATTCAGCAACAAGTAGTGGTTGTTGTAGAAAATACAAACTAAACTGTATCTGAATTGGAATTTCACTGGTCCAATCCACTAAGGTAGTTTGGGTGCTGATTCTAGTAATGATAAAGCTTAGTGAAGAATGTAATCACAAAAAATATTTATAAGTTCAGCTCAAGTTAGTAAAATTCACATTTGTTGTGGGGTTGTTATACTTATTCATGTTTAAGAGCATTCCTTCAACTATTGTTTGACACATCCACAATAAAAGTCGAAGCACTTGTCAAACCAAGCTACACTCCTTTCTACGCCATTGCATGACATTCTACTGCCGCCCACCAGTGTCAATAACAAAAATAAACGTAACTTATTCTTTAACCTGCTTTAGTTCACAAAATGTCAAATTTTTGTTTCCGCTATGGTTTTTAGAAATGAGTAATTTATTACCATAACCAAGGTTTATATCATTGTCTACCTAAAAGCTTTTTTATTCAGTAGATTATATCTTAATTTCCTAACAAATTTAGTTGTACTACCCACTTCTTGATAACAACAGAAAAAGGTTCTAAACACAACAAGCTGTCATCTTGTCTTTGATATTGTTGATAAAGAATTTAGTGTCTGAATAATATTCTGTTTTCTGTGCTTATTTTTGTTACCATTAAGAAGTTCATTTACTTGGTAATTAACATGCTTCCCTTTAAAACATCCTAATATTAGATCTCTGGCTATTAAACAGGTAGTTTCTTCTTTGCAACCTCTCGATATATGATACATGTGTGATTTCAGGTGAAAAACAACCCTTGCCAAGGTGGGAGTTCTGCATTCAGACGATGCAGAAGTTCATGGGTTTTGGACTGTCTGTCCTCCTACAAAACCATGCTGACAATTTTGATCAGGATTCCAAAGTTGTAAGTAACAATTTCAAAAACAAGCTTATCAAAAGAAAAATTAAGTAATGTTAGAAGTTTTACAAGTTTTTTGTCAGATATAATATTGGAGAAGTTGGACAAAGAGAAATGAAAAGTGAAAACCTGTAGAAGTTGTGGAAGACACAAATACATCTGCAGCAAACTTTAGAGAGCCTTAGTCCACTTCTGAGACAATTTCTTAAAAATCAAATTTTCTAATCTGTCTCAATTTCTCCTTTAGGTGGTTGTACAGAAGACCTCTTAATTTCTCCTTTAGTATCCAACTTTGCAAGAGCCATTTTACCAAGCACAAGATACTGTATTTTCCTCACACATTTGAGCATTATATTTTCCTTTGCCCATTTTTTAGACACATTTTCTATAAGTCATATTAAGTGTTACTGTTTACTCTTGCTACAGATTACTTGTATTATTAAGTATAACTCTGGCAAAATACTAACTAAAAGATTACACCACCATATTTTTCCCTTGAATAATCTAGATTGCTTCCAGTTGGTTGAGGCTTAACTGAAGTTGATTTTAAGTATACTTAGTGTTCCCTGAACTCATGTTTTTTGTGCTTTTATCGTGTTTCAGTGGTTTTTTTTTATAGTCAGGACGTAAAGAACTGTTCACAACTCAGGGTGGCTGCCTCAAGAACTTCAAGAACACATCACTGGAAAGGTAAAACCGTCGTATTTCTTGCATTTATTGTTTTTAATCATAAACCATCTATTGGGAACACATTTAATAAAAGAATATTCAATTTTCATATACACTAGGAGTACAAAAAGAATTGCAAATAATTTCTTGTAGTTTTCAATTTGGAAACAATCTTAAGATGCTAATGGTTAATGATTCCTCATTTCTTCAACTCCTGTTTCAGCTCATGACAATGGGGCTGGAAATCGGTTTTCCGCAAAGTGGTAACTTACTCTCAGATAGCAACTTGGAAGAAATGTACCGTCAGTTCTTTGTCATCAATCGAGAGTTCTTCCGTGACGTTCGCATCGGCATTGCTTTCCTTCAGAACCAACAGCAGATGCGTCTCAACAAGTTTGATGAAGTTTACAGGTATTTTAGATTTGTTTCTTAGAATAGGATTACCAGGGCAAGGTTAGTCAACCCTACGTATAAAGACTCTTTAGGAGACTACAACATAATTTGTACAGAAAGAAAGTCTTTTACAAGCTACTTAACATTATTTTTAAGAGAGTCAATTTGAAATAAAACCAAGTTTTTTTACAGAATCAAATACACTAAGAAGCAAATGAAATAAATAAATTTAGTTCATCTATAGTTTTTATCCTTATCCTATCTAGAAAAATTGAATATAATAAAATTTCAAACAAATTACTGTGTTATTTGTGGAAAATTTTAATTTTGCAACACAATTTTTTTGTTTTAGTGACCTTAAAAACCACTGTTAGTTTAATTATAGTAAAATTATAAATGCTGCAATAATACCTTTAAAGTTGAAACTTGCATTTACTTATTTGTAGGTAGTAGCCATGTAAAAGTACACCAGACGTAGAGAATGTGTTTAAAAGAGATAAATCATATAACATACATTTTGTGTGTATTGATTTGTACTTTGGTTTGTATTTGATTGAAAACAATACAATTTATACAGTTCTTCATATTTTTAGCATAGTTTCGTTTAATTATTAAACCAAAATAACTTTGTCATACATTTTCCAGGTGGATGGATGCAGCATCAAACTTTGATTTGAAAGTACGTTACATAGCTTCTGCCAACAAAGTGGTGATTCCACAAGCCCTTCTTCAAGAACCTTACTTTCACCCTGACTATCCATTGTGAGTTTACATCTTCTTACAGTAAACTAGGAGTAGAAGCATGTGCGAACTCTGTTAATCCAGATGCACTTTTAGTAAAAACTAATACAAATTGCAGGAGTATCGTTCTTTTGAAAGGCTTTGAATTACGAAATTTTGATAAAATTAAAGTTTTCTGGTCAAGGTTTAAACACTAGATAGTGAAAGCAGAACAGTAACAGTATGTACTGTGTACTCAGGCCAAGAACATACCGATATCAATCTGTGTGTAGAGTGTCACTCTCAGTTCTTGCAAGCTACACTTCATAAAAGCAAAACACAGCAACATTGCCACTATCCCGGGAGGAGTGAAATGGTACTGAAGAAGCCATAGCAGGAATGAAACAGCTTCCGGAGCAAGCAAGCGTGGGGATCAAACGGCACATAGAACGGGCAGCTGAAGTAACTTTTGAAACCAGTGCCAAGAATAATTTTTTTTTTTAAGTAGGTACACAAATCAGTTTTTTCAACCTTGAAGATTAAATTAGACTTTAGACGGTGAATTTTATTCAGAATACAGTAAACACTATGACAAGATATAGAGGTGTGCGAGAGCAGGTTTTTTTAAATCGAGGCGAGTCGGGAGGCAGAATAAGCCAAAATCTCAAGAATCAAGATCGGTGAGAAATTTTAATTTTGATAATTGTACTTTATATGTTTGTTTTGCTATTATTAGTAGTTTGCTTAGTTGTTATAGAGTATGGTATTGTAATATTAAAAGTGTCATGTGTTTTATTTTTTCCTGAGTGCTCCTATAGTTTAAGTATTGTACACATAATAAAATGTTAGTCAGTTTCTGATTACCAATAATAGTATCAATTATGTTTTATCAATAGTTTGTGTAGCGAGTGAAAAAAATATAATGTCAAGCTGTAGCTAGCTAGGCTAAACGACCAGACAAAACAGCAATATAACCTAAAACATTACGAGTCAAATAAAAAATTTAACTTAACCTATGCCTACCAGAAAATATTAAACTAAATATTAGGGTTATGTTTAAAGATTATTGATATTCAAGTAATTTTTATTGTTTCATATTATTCCATCCTATCACATCAAGTTTCAGTAAGCCGCCTACTATACCTAACTTTTTTTAACAATCAAGAGTTCTAATCATTTGTTAGGCTGTAACACTATAAAACATTAAAATAAACTTAATAGTGCAGTCAAATATCGTTATGTATATTTCAAGTGTTTGAAAAACAACTTGTATAACTAGAAGTGAGTAAATCAACAAGCTGAGCTTACGTCTTTTTCCCAAAATATGTCGTGGGGTTAGGTTCTGAATACTGACAAATGAACGTTCTCCGTTTTTGTGATCAAAAATTGGATTGGTTACTATTCAAAACTTGTTTTATAACCATTTCTTTATTAAAATTCTAAAACCTTAATAAATAATGAAAGTACTAACAGACGGCCTTAATAATGAAACGTGCGTGGTCGGTTGAAGTAATGTTTTGATAGTCGAGGAAGTGAAACATTCAAAACTTAACTGTTGTTCCGATTACTGCAAATAGAAAACAATAACAAATATTGCAACTTCTCGACACTTGGGACTTGTAACTATCGATTTAAGTGACTAGTTGTGTGTATGCTAGCTATTTTCCACGGAGGCCATTTTGTGGCGACTGCCATCTTGACAAGCACCATTTGTATATAAATATGCATCATCCTCTTAACTCTCGTCCGTTCTCAGTGGCTACTGGACATCGATGTTACCTAGTGCATCGCGTTGTTCAAACTGCTGGCACTTAATATTTAGAACGGATCTTCTAGTTTACAAGCCAAATCGTGTTTCAAATAACTTCTAGTCAATTTATGGTATAACAAATTTTTGTCATGTTCATTTCTTTTCTCGTCGAACTTTTGAGAATAAAAATTCGTTGAGAAAAAAAAGTCTAAGTCTTATCTTCGAAATCCGAGATCTCACACACTAATGTACCAAAAGGTTTATCTTAACTCATATATTGTTTGCAGGTCTGTGTTGTTTGGCGGGCTGGGGGTGGAGATTGCCTCGGCGGTGGTGCAAGGTATCACCCCCTGGGACGTGCTCTATACTGATGACGGAACACTGCTTGTGGAGCAACACCCGGCTGTGAACCAGTCGAGGCGAGCGTTCATGCATCCACTCTACTGTCTGCGGCAGTGGTGGGGCTCCGAGGGCTTTGCCTCCCAACACGCTTCCAACAAGACAGCTCAAAACGCACTCATCAAACTGTCAGCTGTGAATGTTGCATTCCGGGTGAGTTGTATTTGAACTCTGTTGAAGACAGGGTTGTATTTGTCCTTTGGGGTGGGAATCAGGCAAATAAATTTTCTTGCCTGATTCCGGAAAAGTTTTGATTGGGATTAAAAGCTGATTTTAATTATTACAAATTAAAAAAAGGTTGAAAAGTTAAAAGTTTTTTGTTTTTTAAAGTACATTTACCTTATGGATTCCAAATTTTAGTTTAATTCAGGAGTTTTATAAAAAGATGTGTATGGTACAGCATGGTTTTCCTTTGATTTGATAATATTATCTATCAAATTGCCACTACGAGGTTCCTCACTCTGGTGGTGCAGGTTTGATTCCCCACAGTCACCACTAAAAATGTGTTAAGTGACACTGGTAACGCTAAGTAAAGGTCAAGGTTGTCTGGTAGAGAAAGGTCTTTGTAATCCTTGTGTCGCCTTGTTAAACAAGACAAACTTGCTCTTTTTTACTCTACAGTATATATAACATTTAGTATTATTTATAATATGTAATTTTAGTAATCTTGCATTGTGTTGACATTAAAACTAAACTACCTGTACAAATGATTTGAAAATGTAGAAATCTCTCGTACTAATGTAGTACAGTAATTGTTTGAATAATGTTCTTTTTCAGACATTGAGAGAGCAACTAAAGTATCTTCCACACACATCAGCCAGCGCTGGAAAACTTTGAAGTCCTTTCACTCTTCTTGCATTTGCTCAGGTACAAAATAAGGATACAAATTGTAAATATTTACCATTAATTTATACAGAAATTTACAAAAATATAGGGACTACCTGACAGTGTTGGATCTCAGTGGTTGGATTGTACTGAATGAAAGTTTCTTTGTTAGGGAATCAAATATAAAAAAATGTGTCCAAACAATGTTATTTAAAACCATCTGCCATATTAATTATTTTAAGGAAATGAAACGAAGGGTAGAACTCTTAACCACTGCACAGTGCAAAGGCATCCCTTTGTTTTGGCAGTTTCACTTGCATGGTCAGTGGCCAAATTAGCAACAAAGAACCATTATCTTTGTAAATACAAAATGTTTAGTATTAAATAAGATCCCGCCCCAAACTACTGAAGTATATATACATAGGTAGGTAAAATTAAAACATTGTTTTTTCATTCAGCTCCAAAACAGCTGCTTTAGACACATGCATTGACAGTGCTAAAGTGTCACTTTTAACAGGTAAATAAAGTTGTTTTGATGATCTTTTCCCCTAGGGAGAAAAATATCAATTAATGATCTTTTAATTGGCATGGACATCAGCTGGTCCAATGGTTTTGTTGAAATTGAATGATTTGTTCGTTATTGTTTATATATACAACCTAGCGATAAACTGTGAATATCAATCTAAATCGCAGGTAATTTAACTTAAAGCTATGGTTTCCTAGAAAGCGGTGACAGCACATTACGGCGTATGACGGTGAGTTTTGTTTTCAATACAATCAGATGAGAGTGGTTTCCTAGAAAGCGGTGGACGTAAGTTAGCGGTGAAAACTAGTTAAGGTCTTTCACCAGGTGACACATTTTGTTTGTAAACAAAAGTCTAGCTTATACAATGACAGCATTTTTGTACTTTACCACATTAATTTTTTTATTTTACAAGACATGTTTATACAGCATCATCAGTATAAATGTGGTAAGTACAAAGATGCTGTCATTGTATACTTTGAACTACTACAAAAATGAAAATAAAATAAAATCTCCATATTCCATTAACTAATAACCATTTTAACACTCCTTCTACTTGCATCATGACAAAGAGTACGTTCCATCACTCCGTCCCTAAAGTGTCTTTTGATCAAAGCTAAGCCCGGACGTTAAAATTGAGCTTGTATCAAAAGTGTACTTTAGGACTTAGTGATGAAATATACTATTTCTGTGCATCTATTATACCTTGTGAAAGATAAATAAAATTGAGGTTACTGATTAAATATTACTATTTACCTCACTGCTAAGTTTCATAAGTCTGGTAAGGAATTATGTTTAGCTTTGTTAAAATAGTGACCTTCCTATTCCTTGAACAAATGTTGGATTGACTAACTGTTGGATTTCTGTGTTTCAGTCAACTTGTGCGATTAAGTCTGACCAGCAGAAGGACTTGGATAGAACTTTGGACATTTCATTGGATGACAAGTCATTGTAAGTTTTTAAATGTGATCAAACAGGTTTTAATGAACCTAAAAGATGTGAAAGTTTTGTTTTAGTGCAAGCAAAAGTTTTTCAATGTTGAAAGAACAAGCAATCTACAAATTTAGGTTCATACAAAATATATAAAGAAAGGTAAAAACAGGTGGCCTTAATAGAACCACGGAATTACATTGCTGAAATATGAATTGCACTTCTCATATTTCTCATTTATCATAAGTGATACACTGTCACTGATTGTTTAAAAGAAACTAGTTATCAGAGTTATTCTTGAAGAAAAAGATCTTTTTTTGGACTGATAAAGTAATAAAATTTAAAATAATACAAACCAATTTTTTTATTTATGAGGCTTTTGACATAGCTGTCAACCTCTAAAATTCAAATAATAAGTGTTGTTAAATCAGCGTTTTTGTCTTTCCTCTTAATTGTTCAGTAGTAACTAATTATGTTTCCAGGCTTTCTTCGAGGAAATTTAGCAGGGGAAACTATCCCTAGCCATTTAGTGTTCATACAAGACTTAAGTGCAAGAGTTTATAGTATAGAAACCTACTGTCTGAAAATTGCCAAACCTCTTTCAAAGGTTTACTATGGGTCAGAAAAGTCTCCTCTTTATGCCACTATGATTGCTGCAAATGATCAATTTTAACACTTTGAAGCCAAAAAGCCCGAAAAGTGCCTAAAAGACTTTGAACAATAGACAGTCCGAGCAGGACTCCAGCTGTCTGTTGTTGTTACCATGATTGCTACTAGAGCGCTCTTGTTCCACCCAAGCTTAAACAGTCTACTGTGACAACTACTCTACTGGGTGTGAGAATAGCCAAGTGGTCGAAAGCGTCAGCTGACAAGCTGGCAATTTAAGTCGCAGCGTTTGTGCAGGTTGAATCCTGAGGCGGAGCAATCCATATTAAACTTACGTGTGGTTTAGTGATGAGGAAGACCCACTTTAAATAAGCGGTGTCTGGCACAGGTGGAAGTTAAAATGTGTAAGGGAGTTCAGTTTCTAAAACACCTGTTTTGCTACTTTGTTTGTAGTATATAGGAGGACTGCGTTTTTTGTTGGGTCTATTACACTTCTATTAAGAGATTGCATTCCATTAAGTTTTGAAGATAACATTAAAAGTAAAAACTGTCATATTAAAAAATTGGCCCCGACTTCAAAGTGTTAACTGGTGGAGCAGCCAAACTTGATTTATTCTTAAATTGGTGTTGTGTACAACAAGTTTGTGTTATCTGTTCTTGAACAAAGAGTGTCCATGTTTCAGGCTGTCCATAGTTCTCTCTCAGACTAAGGAGTTCAAGAAGCTGTTCTCATGTTCCGCAGGGAATGTTCTGTACACAGAGATTCCTTGTGAAGATGTGTTCTGAGTTTTGCTCACTTCTCTCATGAATCTCCACCGAACAACACATCACATCTCACATGACGCGTTCTACAGTAAGTGACGAACTGTTGATAGTAACAGGTAGATAGGATAGTAACAGAATAAGTGTTATTAAGTGGTTTCCGGTGAAGTGTCAACTGTCGTAGTTCTGTGTTAAGTGCCTTAATTTTAAAATATAAGCTAGTGATATGTTAAGTACAAACGTTAAGCATTACCTGTCATTGGTAATAGTCATCTTCTTAACTTTCAGAATGAATTCTTTGCAAATTTTCATAGGAATTTTTAAGTTAAATAGATTAGGTAATACTTTTAAGTTTGTCTACTCAAGTTTAATAATTATCAGTATATGAGATTGAAAATATAGTATTTGATTATATAGTATTATTATTTAAATGTTATGTAACTCAAAATAAATCATTGTATTTATAGTTTGTACACAAAAATCAAATAGTAGGCATAAAATTACAACATACATTTCAAATTCCTCCTAGTTTATTTTGCAGTATCTGTTTTATTAACGATAGTGTTTGAAATTTATACACACCAACTATGTGATAAAAGAGTTTTAATGGTTGTTTGTAAATAATAATATTTATTTAGACTTTTCATTTAGAAAACTCAAGTCTGGATTATTGTACATGATCATTTATAACAGTTTATTGTATTTAAAAGTACTTTATCAGTATTGTAATTTTTGTAAATATTATTCTATTTTATATGTCAGTTTTTATCTCACTGTAGATTATAAGTTTTAATAATTGATCATTATTTTAAATCTAGTAACTTACTTAGTTCTCCTGTTGTTCCTTGTTCATGTAAATATGTTTTAGTCATTTAATTTAAAGTATTTTAACTATTGTAGTTTTGACCTCACTTTAAGATTGACTTTTTACTTATACCTTTTATGTTAAGCTGTTGATTACTTAAAAATAAAATACAAAAATTACTGGTAAATGATAACAGTTTCCTTTAAATTTATAAGAAAGTGCAAAGCCACAGATAACACTATCAAGAGAATCTGAAATGCTGAATGTTTGATGATTAACGCTGATTTTAGTTAACCTAAGTAGACCACTGAGTATTTATTAACATGGGGTACAATAGACATCCTTTACAAGAGGTAAATTCATACTAACAATAACTTGGCATTGTTTTCAATATGATGAAAACTAAAAATCAAATTGATTACTATACAAAATTAATTTTTGGCACAGAAATTATTTTACATTTAATTAAAGAAATCAAAAATTATTCTTAAAGAAAACAACTTGATTTTTGAGCCAATAATTTTTTAACATATGGTTGTTATATGTTGATAATTAAATCAATGTAACTCTCACCTTGAGTGGCCGCTCCATTGATATCATGTACACTATTGTCTAGTCCAGTGCACCTTATCCAACAACTAGTACATAAGTAGAAATGAAGTCTACTTCATGTAGTTGCTGACATGAATTCTACATTTTAATCATTTCGTTGAACATAAGTAAACAATTGCTGAAACAGGGTCTACAAAAAAATCTTTAATAGCAGACGCTGCAAACAAATTTGGATTTTATTAACGATTTTTACTTGTATTTTCTTTTTCTGACTCCTGACGTTACTGTGGCTTTGGTTGTTTGTTTTTAATATTTTGTATACACACTATTAAATTTCAATCCAAAATAAAAGACTGAGTGAACTTTTAAGTACTTATTTTTACACAATAGATATTTTGTACTCTAAGTAAAGTTAATGTCAATGTCAATAAACAGTTTTAAATGGTAATAGACTAACAGGCTTTATTCGAGGAATTTTAGCAGGGGAAACTATCCCTAGCCATTTAGTGTTCATACAAGACTTAAGTGCAAAAGTATAGTTTTGAAACCTACAGTCTGAAAATTGCCAAAGCTCTTTCAATGTTTTACTATGGGTCAGAAAAATTTCCCCTCACTATTTCCACAATAATTGCTGCAAATGCTCAATTTTAACACTTTGAAGCCACAAAGCCCAAAAAGTGCCTAAAAGCACTTTGAACAATAGACAGTCTGAGACTCCTCGAGCTGTCTGTTGTTGTTACCATGATTGCTACTAGAGCGCTCTTGTTCCACCCATGCTTAAACAGTCTACTGTGACAACACCTTCTACTGGGTGTGAGAATGGCTGTGTGGTCTAAAGTGTCTAATGACGAGCTGGCAATTTAGGTCACGCGGTTGTCGCGGGTTTGAATCCTGAAATGGGAGCAATCCATATTAAACTTACGTCTGGTTTAGTGATGAGGAAGGCTCACCTTAAATAAACGGTGACCGGGCGCGGTGGAAGTTGACGTGTAAGGGAGTTTAATATGGATTTCTAAAAACACCTGTTTTGCTACTTTTGTTTTATATACAGGAGGAGGACACGTTTTTTTGTTTTTGGGTCTATCACACTTCTGTCATTGATTCCCAGTTGGTGTTAACTGTGGAGCAACCCGTTATACAGCCAAACTTGATTTATTGATTTTGGTGTTTTGTAACAACAAGTTTGTGTTATCTGTTCTGAACAAAGAGTGTCCATGTTTCAGGCTGTCCATAGTCTCTCAGACTAAGGAGTTCAAGAAGCTGTTCTCATGTTCGGAGGAATGTTCTGTACACAGAGATTCCTTGTGAAGATGTGTTCTGAGTTTTGCTCACTTCTCTCATGAATCTCCACCGAACAACACATCACATCTCACATGACGCGTTCTACAGTAAGTGACTAACTGTTGATAGTAACAGGTAGATAGGATAGTAACAGAATAAGTGTTATTAAGTGGTTTCGTGAAGTGTCAACTGTCGTAGTTCTGTGTTAAGTGCCTTATTTTTACACAATAGATATTTTGTACTCTAAGTAAAGTTTATGTCAATGTCAATAAACAGTTTTTAAATGGTAATAGACTAACAGGTTTTATTTCAACCCACTTTTTATGAACACATATTTTAAATAACCTATACAGAAATACAGAAAATGTTGTGAAGCTGAAAAAACGGTGTTAGATTATGTAACTACACTAGGTTTAGTGTAGAAGCGTGTAAGGTATCAAGATCCCACTATTTTATTTTTTAATAACCCAAAGACATTGAAAAACAAAAACTAGTTTTTTGGGAGAGTTGTGGTTACTCCAGCTTGTGCAATTTGGGGTTTGCAATAATTTATTAGCACTTGAGATGGGTAACTGGCTTTGGTGATCGTAATCAAGCACTCGTGGCGGGAGATTGACATGCACAGAATCAATGTCTTGAGCTTACGGCATGATTACGGACGATATTTAGGACTTGGGGCTAGGAATAGATGCAACCGATATTTAGTGGTGAGAGTGGATAAAATCATGCGTCTGCGATCATTATGGCGGGGATTGACCCCTCCACAGCCAATATTTGATAATTTCCTTTTCATCTCTTATTATTCATAATGACCACTGTTTATGACATCGTAATATAAAAATTTTAATAAAAATTGTAGACACAAATTTTGTAATACCTCAACTCGTTTTGATTATACTAATGTGAATATTTAGTGGAAAGAGAACAACCAAAATAATTTTTAGATTTTCAAAACCAATAAAACATATGACAAAGTTCAAAATTAAATTAGTAAATTGTGATAGTAGAATTATTTGATGAAAGTTGGATTTAAGAAGTCATATTGTATCAAACAGCTCATTATTTTAATCAGAATGAAAAGAAGATAAAAACCAGCCACAACCAAATCAAAAATATATTGTATTAGATTATCATTGTGATACTGAGCATAGTATACATAGTATTTGCAATAGGTACAATAATTTCAAAATAACATTCAGAACAAAAAACTCCCTAAAAATACTCTACCCAAACTAATATCTATGAGGAAACTGAAATTTATAACTTTCTTGTTATTACTGTAAAATGTTACATCGGCCAGACTTCCACAGATCTGTCAAGGGCCAATATAATTTACCTTTAAAGAATATACTCCTAACCAATGCATTATTCAAAAATCAAAATTTTCTCAGCATCTTTTTTATAACAAATAACTATACGTACTGATATAAATACTATGGAGAGTGTTAAATTCTATTTAACAATTTTAACACGAACAGAAAACATTTTTTGAACAGATCTGATGATAAAGGCATTGCCTTAAAAATTCTTAATATTGGTGTTTGGAGTTGTTTAGTTACTTTTACAGTAGTTGATGGCATGCTTAGGAAGGATATCCAGACCCGGCTTGGAGTGGTTGCTGAAAAAACTCTCAGAGAAGTGGCACAAACCCTACAATGTTATCATGAACTGGGTCGTGTTAGAATTACTTGTGCAACTTTAAGGGCTATCAGTATGTGCCAAAGATGGAAGTGGAGAACAGCCAAAGAGTTTGAAGAGGGAGCAGTAGTTCCCTCTTTTTATTGACAACTTCGTTTATTAACTGTATTATTTTTTAATATTTATACTCTTTTTTATTTATCTTGTATGTAAAGGTTGTTTTCTTAAAGTAAAAATACATAAAGATTAAACAATCCAAAATTTATGGTGCATATAAAGAGAATAAAAATTATTACTTAAAGAAAAAAGAAACCTAGAAAATAATGAGCTATTTGTTACAGTGAAACTTATTAAATCAACTTTAATCAAATAATTACACTCTGCAAAATTTAATTTTAATATTTGTCACACGCTTTATATCATTTGTAAACCAAAGTAGGGTTACTATTTTAGTTGGTATCTGTTCACTAGATTATAACATTTGTTTTGTCAATTTGTATTTAAACTATTTATTATTATTAGACAAAATAAATGCTATTTTGGAAATTAGTTATTCAATAGAAGACAAGTTGTCATCATGGATTATATATTACCACTGACATCACTATCTTTGTCAAGCACTAGCCTCGCTCAGCAGACATCCAGGTAATTTTTTTAACACTTTTATTTACAATTTGTTACACTGTAGTAACAGTAAGTAAATCTAATAACTAAAATGACATGAATTAGAGGTAACCCATTGATTACTCTAATATAAAATATACAGAACAGTGAGTTAATTAATTTGACAAGTCAATTAGTGAGTTAACAGAAAATTGATTTACAGTACATGTTAAAAACAAAATGGCAAGTCCAGGATTGAAGATCTTTTGAGCCTTTGGATGTGGTTGTGATTATCCAAAAGGTTGATGGCTAAATAGTTTTGATGCAAATTTAGTCTCTCTTAATACTTAATACTGAAACATTTAATTTCTTCTTCTGAGAATGGAATTTTGAAGTCTTGATGAAGGATAGCATTAGAAACAAACCAGGGAGCATTTGATATTCTTCTTAATGATTGGAATCTTTGGATGATTTGGATATTTGATTTGCTTGAAGTGCCCCATAACAGCACACCATATGTCCAGGTAATGACAAGTTTCCAGACTATAGAATACATAATGGGGGTAATGAGATAACAACTGACTAATCGTGACATCACAATGCTCCAGACCAAAGAGTAAAACATAGCCGACACGTAGCCATAAGTGCTACAGATCTTGAATTTCCAATAAAGAGAACAGTTTTTATTTATCTATTTTAAATTAGACACAATTCTTTTATACACTATTAGTAAATTTTACAATTTATTTTTAAGATTTGCCTTTGTATTTACTCTATGGTTTTGTTAGTAAAAAAACAACAGCTGTTAATAGTTGTATTTGTTTTTGAAATAAGAAAGTTGTTTACTTAGAAAATGGCCTCAAAACATTAATTTTGCTGTGATGAGCTAAAATTGACAGGTCAAGATTCTCCTGGGGACAAGGTTGGTACACATTTCATGGTGTCAGTATAATTCTTACATTGCTGACGGCAAGAATATCTCATTTTTCCAAACGATATTGCTAATAATGCAGTTAAAACTTGAGTGGTTAATTTTAAATTGGTTGAAAAAATAATTGCAACTAAACATTACAGTTGTCAAAGGTTTTCCAATATTTTACAGGATGGCTAAGCAGTTGACTGTACTCCTTTTAAAACCAATGTTATACCAATTTTGTTGGTTTATTTTTATTTGTTCGCTCACATTTTGATATCTGGATGGAGGTACGAACAATTATGCCTTATTTTTAGTTGTAACATTTTGTTCAGGCTGGATATTATTTTACTATTGTTTTACAGGTGTATTGGGATCCCGTAACTTAAATAGCAGTATTGAAAGAAACGGTTTGCTCCAAATTGTAGCTGAATACTACTGCTCTCATCACTAGTGCGTACTGTTCTGGTCGTACGTATCAGTGTCTCGATGTCTAAATCACTAAATCACTATTTGAGATGCCGACCACTCTCATGAGGGTATTTTAAGGCAAATATGTGGCGAAGGACGAGTTTGAAGAGTGGTATTATGAGTAATAAGGTTTAGTCTTGTTATAAACTAAGGCCGACTGTTCCTTAGAATGGGTTATTAATAATAGCTCAATGACCAATGGAAATACAAGGACCAACGGCTTAACGTGACTTTCGAACCACGCAGGTGGTGGTCTGATATGTCTAAACGATGGTGGGAGTTGATGCGGGTATCATCAGATGATCACTGAGACTATCTGAGCCGCTTTAGACCTATATCATCACGGTTAACAGTTCTCACCTCGAGCTCACTGCTCAGCTGAGCACTCAGCAGATATGGAGTGACAGGTTGCCGTTGCTAGGGCGCGGCAGCTGGTTGCCATGACGACGGCCCAGCGTGCTGTCTGTTGCTCAGTTCCTTGCTACCCTCGCTCGGTGCTCCCCCCTGTTGCTGCTCAGCTGTCAGCTGTCGGTAGGTCGACATATGTACAGTACTTACACATACGCCCACTTGTTAGCTAAATACACCCATCAGGTGATAGGAGAGCTGTACCTTTGTGGTAGGTTACAGTAAATACATTGTAAATGCCAAAAGTACACATTTTTAAAAGACACTGCAATATGGTTCAATTGTATGACAAAAATAAAAAATGTTTCATATTGGTAAAAACGACAATATTTATCAAACATAAATACATTTAGTTACGAAAAATACGAGGATTATTATTGTAACACTCATATTTATTGTAATATACATTTTTGCTGGTTTGAAGACTAAGTTTTGTTATTTATATAACAGTGATAAGAATAGCTCTCCAAATGGATGGAAAACTTGTAGGCAAATGTTCCATTACCAGAACTTATTGCCACTTCAAACAAACTTTAAATTATATAGTAATATTTGAATACTGTAGTTTGATCTTTTTGAACTATATATTAAAAACAGCTCTATCCAGGTACATGCTAAGGAAATAGTGTCACTGTTAAAAACACTCCTTTAAAGTTACGTCGTTAGTTGGAGCTATAAGGGTTGATAAAAAGAATGTGTACAAACTGGTGCAATAGCAGCCAATTTTCTAGTGTAATTGGCTAATAATGTTTTGAGTGTAAAATGTTTGTTGGTGCAGAATAAGGGTACATTTCTGAACGGATCAACTCATGTAAATACTTTAAACCGCCCCTAATTGGATTTAAGAATGTTTATAAGCACCTTTTCTCCGAGGTGGACTGGGCGTGGATTCTAGTCAAAGTTTACGCCGCTTTTGTTTGTGTGTGTGTTTTGTTACCTGCATCATATGTCTTTGCTAATTCGTTTGTTGCCTATAGCTTAGTTTTCTTTAGACAATGAAATTTTATTGAAAGACACGGCTAGTTCTCAAAAAAATTTTGTTTTCGATTTTATCACAGATTTTGAAATGGAAAACATGTAAATAGCCTACCTTGGTACTTAGGCCTGAAGATCATACGTTTCCAGTCGAGGCTTTGGCCATATATACATATTTGGACACGCATGTGTATGTCGGCGCTCTTCTGTCTTCAAAATTACAGTCATTGTACATACCAACACAAAATATATTATTTATAAATGAAACGGTTTTGTCACTATCGGTCTCGCTGGTCATGGGTTACAGTTGAGAGGGCGACGTCGGTACATCTCACACTGAAGGATATGTAAACAGTGTATGTTGTGTAAATAGTATGTATAGTAACTGTGATTTTGAAGACAGACGTGGCAAATTATATATACGCTCATAGCCTTAACTAAGAATACGTTCTTTACGGATCTTTACATCTAAACACAAGGTATTTGAAAATAGGTCTTACAACTGGGTATATAAAAACTGGAAAATGGCACTTACAAAACGAAAGTTGTGACTTATAAGTTCACTCTAAAACCAAATCGGTTTTGGATATGTTTATGGAAAAAATTGGTCCACGCAGCCCTTCAATTATATTTCTAGTACAAAAGTTAGAATTTCTAATTAAAAGCATTATTAAAAGCACAAACCGGTAGCGAAGTGAGATAACAAAAGTAGCACACACACCCAATGAACTCGATACTGACCACAATTACTGATGCAAATTCAATATAATTAAATTGCAACTACTTTGTAATGAAATTGTCCGAGATTACACGATGCTTCGCTCTGCATGATGAAAACTAATTTCATCAAAAGCCCAACTTAATTACCAAACAGCCAGTCACGTGCTTGGCTTCACAATGTTCTGACTCAAGCATGTTCAATTACACTTTACATAGTAATTAGACAATTTATTGTGGCGCTGAAAGTTCAAATAGTTTTCCTTGTCGTATTTCGTACGTAGGCCTACAAACGGACTAGTCTTTAGGTCTTATTGGCCAGTTAATTGTCAACTGGATTTCTCATTTTATGCATGATTGGACTGCAAGTAAGTTTGTGTTCAATAAAATAGCCAAACTTAGTTAACAAAAAAACAAACTACTGTTTTACATATTTGAAGTTTTAAATTGCCATACGTTTGAAAATCTTTCACAAAACTGAACATTATTCACAGTTGTAAGTTCGCATTCTTAAGAAATGTACCAAAATTGAACTGAATCAAAGAATTCGTTCGGGATATAAAAGCTACCCAGCGTTGTATTATGTTTTACAGGCACCTAACGAACATATTCACGAAGTTTTAATGAGAGTTCACAAAACCCTGTTAATTAGTTGAAGGTCAACTTAAAATAAATAAGAATCTTGTTAGCTCAGTTTTGTTCGTATGGCGGTACACCACGGTTTAAAATTTTGTTAATAGAGAGATAGTTGGCCAATAAAATAACCGGCGCAGTGGCTGAGTGGGTTGAGCCCCAGCTGCAAGTACACACGCTGTATTGGCCCACGGTGACTAGCGTATTGTCTTTTATTATAAAACCATTAAAACCTACAGTGGCGCACCTACAGGCATCAAGGCTGAACTACGTGAAAAATGCCAACAGTTGTCCGCAGTTAAGATGTATTTCACAACGTACATAATCAATAGAAATTACAAATGATCACGTTAGTTATTAAAATAAATATGGCAGACATAAACTGCAAACTAGTTGTGAGTTGCGGAACTACGGGGTTCATATGACAATTAAGTCTAACAATACAGCTGAGGTCAAGCCACGGTTGAATACTCAAACTCATTTCTGTCCGAGCTCAGTTTATTACAAACTTTCAATTGTTTACCGTGGTCCTGAAACATAACCTGCCATATTCGCCAAACAGTTTAAATGTGTCGGTGAATTCAGTGAATTATTAACTATAGTAAAAGTGGAGCTATTTGAGTATATATATTTTGGGGTTTAGGTAGAACAACAGACACATATAAGAGACAGATTTAACTGTTCAACTTTTGTTTTATGGTAATCTCTTCTCACTGTTACTAAACTGCAAATCCCATAGTTCAACCTTACATCCAATCTTTTGTAAATATAATACGAATCATTTTAAAGTTGCTCTTATTGAAAAAATAACTAATTTTGTTAAAATTACAACTAATCCAATAATGATTTGAGTTTTTATTGGTGAGATCTTTCACAGGCGATATTTGCATCGTTGGACCAGACTATAAACTATGGTGGTTTACCATAAATTTGTGGGTTATGGTTTTGTCCGACGATGCAAGCAAGCATCACTTGCGTAAGATCTCACCAATAAAAGCTTATACAATTATTGGAGTAGTTGTGATTTTATCAAAATTAATAATATGAATACAAAAAATAAAACAATTAACATTAGAAGAATAAATTTAAAAATCAAATAAACCAATATTGAAACTTTTGATTCATGAGGCCTTTTGATCTACAATGCTGTCATCTTCAGATTACCTCTAGCAATGATTCTTTGAAAATGACAACATTGCTGATGGAAAGGCCTCATGAGTTAACAATTTAATTTTAAATTTATTCTTATACCATTCCAATACTAGAGCTCATCCTTCAAGGTTTAAAGTTAGGTTTCAACGAAAGTTAATAATTATAATAAATTAATAGGTCTATTAATTGAAAAGCGGCAATTCTTCATAATTTGCAGTGTGTGTTAAACATAATAGAGAAGCAATTCTGGAAACATCACACAAATCCTTGTCGTCGCTTTTAAGACTTCGTTTAACTCAATGAAGCTTTTAATTCCCCAATTTATCAACCGTGTCTAAGAGGCTTTTTATAAACGAGAAATACGACCAGAATACAAAGAGTTTCTTCGCCGGAGAGAAATCGTACTGTGCAAAGTAATGCTTGTTAAATTGCAGTTGAGTTTGATTTTACTGCTGTTTTCCTGGATAAATCCTACATAATTTTAACGTGTTAATGTTTAACTGTTGGTTAAATGTTGAAGGAAAGACAGAGTGAATGCATTTGTGAAGAAATACGCGACTGATAGATTTTATCTTCGGCAATCATTATATTACAAAGCTTCGGAAATTGAATTTTATAATAAAGGTATCAAATATTGTGTTTAAAAATATCAGTATATATATATATATACGCACCCACTTTTAAAGACAAGGCTTTTGAGTCCACAATAATCTCAAAGAGAGATTACTTCTACCTTTTAAAGATAATGGAAACCTTTTTCTTACTGACTAATAACGTTGATTCTTGTTTTACTCAACATTTTGAATCACAAGTAAGGTCGGATCGCATCAATACGGATCAGGATAAGATCCTCAATCGAGATCAGATCAAGTCAGCAGACAGGAGT
Source organism: Matsumurasca onukii (assembly GCA_018831715.1). Lineage (NCBI taxonomy): Eukaryota > Metazoa > Arthropoda > Insecta > Hemiptera > Cicadellidae > Matsumurasca > Matsumurasca onukii. Next base: position 67,207,367 of record CM032062.1, on the reverse strand, counting down.
CAGCTGATATTGCTCAGAAGCTGCTTTGAAAGACGAGACCTCAGCTGATCTACAGATTATTACATACATCAAATTGAAAATGTAATCTTGTGCCAGTAAACTAGATGACATTCTGTGTAATAAAGAGACGTTGGTCTCGGGTTTACTTCGTGTTTCTCTGCAGGTTTCAGCATTTTATTTTAGTTTAAGTACTGAAAGTACTTTACCGTTTATCAACAGCATTTAAGAGTACAAAACAGTATTTAAAACTCAAAGAGTAATTGGAATGATAATATTTAGTTTTACTCTTATGAAGATTCATTGTTTGCCTCTTGGACCTCGTTTGACTACAAAATAAGTTTTACCCTAAATTGGAATCACCATATTCAAAATACACGGTCCCATTTGGAACTCATTTGGCCATGTGAAGACTTTGGTAGGGTAAAAGTTATTTTTAGTAACGGTTGTTGGAAGAAGCACGAATTTAAAACATTTTACTGATGAATAAGCCAAAGAAAATGCCATAACCGCTTATTGAATTAACCTCAAAAGTAGTCTCTTGGCGTAATTCAAACGGAACTAAATGTGTAGTGGGTTTCCAAAACAAAAGTATTACATGGTTCTATTTAAATAATAGAATAATTATTTTCATATATTTTCTATGTTGCTTTTTCTTGTCTTAGACGTTTTAGAATATGATTAAAAATATAAAAAACTTGACAAGTAATGAGTAGTTTGAGTAGTTGATATTTACAAACCAAAACAAATCAAATCATTATAATGGTTGAACTCACCAAAGCATTGTCACGCTACAGGCCAGTTCTTATGACAGTGACATCCACTTTGCATTTGATGTAAAATTTATGTATGAGATCTACGAGATTTAAATGGTTTTAGTACTTTTAATTTCAACTCTTCGCTTACAGCAATTCAAATTGATATACACCTGTAATTAACACAGTAAAACGGGATAAACCAAAATATAACTAAGATATCACTTCAAAGGAGATTTCAAAGTTTTTTTGAACACGTTACAGATGTTACGGGTGACATCAATTCTATAGTCAAGTTCTGACCAGACCTTTCTAAATATATCAACTGTAACACTTTTCTATACGGCTTAGGACTATCATGTGATTTTTTCTGAGAAATTTTGGTAAAGATAAAACGTTCACTCCCCTATTACTAATGTGACTCTTGGAATGATCACAGCGCATAATAAAAGCTATAGAAAGGTTGCAGCTTGGAAAAGTTTGGTCAGACCTTGACCAGAATTGATACCTGCCGTGTGACCCGTGGTGAATCTGTAACATAAAAAAATCCCCTTTTTTATTGAAACTATTTATGTAATTTAATTAAGTTAAATCCGTGTAACAGTGTTCATTAAAAGTGTATATTTCAATTTTCAATAAACTTGTATTTTCCTACCCAATCTTAAACGCCTAATAAATCAATACCTCGCCATGATAATATTCAATAATTCATTAAATTTATTTAGCTGGAAATAAAATATAATCAGTTTTAAAATTCGTACATTTTATGCCAGTTGAAGTTAAGAGGACAATAAAAATAGTTAACAAACACATTTCATGCATTCAATTCCAAGGTTAATTAAAATTAATTTAACAAAACCCCACTGGCACATTGAAGGCTTGAAGTGTAGAAGGATTGAGTGAGAAGTGTTTGGAACAGTTTAAACAATGAAGAGCATAATTAGCTCAGTTTACTGCCTCCCACGCTCTTGAACAAATTCACTAACAAACTAACTTCACTTCACAGTGGAATCATATTACTGCTCAGAGCTCGCACACTGCAAACTTAGCATTTGTAACCAACATTTCTTTGAAATTCTACATCTGCGAGATAAAATATGTATTGTTGCCCAATGGAAATAGAAATTAACTAATATGTACTTTTGTAATTTGTAATTACAAACTCTATAACTGTTGGTAGTAATTTACATTAATTTTACCATTATTTACTCAATTCTTTTAGTGAAAGTGTTTTCGATAATAGTCATCATAGGAATGGGATACTTTTGTTTAAGAAGAGGACATGTAAGTGTAGAGATTTCCATAAATTGCAAGAATTCTTAGTGGAGTGTGGAGATGGACGTTCGATGATCTCGGTTCATGGTCGCCCTGTAGTCAGTTAAGCGAGTTATAGTTGAGTTACGCCTTTAGCAGTACTTTTGGGTTTTGCCAATTGCAGATCCAAAAGGATCGTGACATAAGTTTTGTTAGCAATCGTCAAGTTCTTTGTGAAAATAACATAACAATACGTAAAGTGTTATCCACAAGACTAAATACTATTGAAAAACAATATTTTAATTTAAGCCCTAGAATTGCAAAATTACGCATCATTCGCCATGAAAACAAAATCTCTTAGTTAACTTTCATACAAATAATACTGGATGGAGCTTTTACTTAAGGTAGTTGTACACGGGGTCAGTTGTGGCTTCCAGTTTTGGCAGGCATTAGTGGAGGCCATTATTTTTAGCGGCCAGTACGCTTATACACGAGGTTAATAGTGGATTCTAATATTTCCTCTTAGTAGCCGCCAGTTTGATGTAGAGGTGTTGTTTTGTTGACAAAATGAATTTAATAAATATTATGTAAATATGGAGTGACAGTTAATAATGCGATGAATTAATATGTTGTAGTTTCAAGTGAAGAGTCGAAAACCATTTTAAATCAACGAAGAGTATTAACAACAAACGTAGGCTAAACAAAAACAGAGACTTTCTGCACGGCTCCTACCACCACTGCAAAAAAAACTCCACTGGCGCTTAAAGATTCGGCCAATCACCGGCTGTCACTAGATCACGTGACCTGTAACTGGCGTTTCACAGGCCACTAAGGTTGAACAGGTTCAAGGCCGCCTTTAGCTAATGGATGGGGAAAGCGCCAATACTCCTATACACAAGGCCAATAGTGCGATAATTGATGGCGGCTAGTACTGGCCAAGTGCAGTGGACGTCACTACTGACCCCGTGAACAACGACCTATAGCCATCTTGACTATTTTATTCGTGTTTAGGCTACTTCCACTGTTTTCGATTCAGCTCAAATATGAACTTAAGTAGGAGTAAACGAAGAGTTTGTCAATACCACTTCGTTCAATGCATGTCCACCGACAAATTAGTAACACCCTCAAGAGTTTTGCTTAACTTGTATGAAATTATTTGAAGACTCTAGGAACCTTCATCCTTCTAAATATTTGCATCGATCTTTGCACAAAGGCCAGTGAGAAGTTGAAACTTTATACCAGTCATGCTTGCCAAAACACGAGTTTCATATTTTAGTACAACTATAAAATATAATTAAAATTAAATGTTAGGATATCTGAAGCTAAAGATCAGGTGTCGGTAGCATACTGAAGATAATTGATTCTGAGTTGGAGACTGCTTAGTATTCAGGTCCCATTGCTCATTCAACTTTGGAATTTGCTTGATGAATCGAAAGTGCTTACAGTTTAGCCAAGATAAGATTTCTTGACTTCACTCTGCTGACAAAACTTTATAGAGATACCTATTGAAAAAACTGAAAAGATAGTTCATAATTCTGGGAGTACTTAACATTTTACTATTAAGTTTCTTGTCTTCATTAAACTCAATAGAGCGTTTTCAACAACGGAAGCGGTGAATTTATCCATTGCACTAATCTTTGTAGTATACAAAGTAAAGGCAAAGAGAAAGAGATCCCTGGCCTCTGAGGATAGATTTCGGTGTCGATACAATCGAAGATTTGATTGGATTGAGGATTGCAAAATCTTACCTTTGAGATAAAGAGCTTTTGTGCGTTTGTGTAGAGTTTTCCACCCTCTAACTTAACGCATTTTTGACGGGTTGATTCAAACTGTGCACGCTTGTTGTTTAGGCCTACTTTAATCCCAGACCGGTTCGTTATTGAAGTAAATCGTTCAACAGCTTATCCTCGAAATAACACCCGTCTTCTGAGGAAATGTTACATATGCCATATCTTCTACCAATTGCGTCGATTTCAGTTACATTTTAAGGACACAGACATACAGGAGATACAAAATAGGACGTAAACCTGAGGCCGAAGGTAACAAATAAAGCCAGAATAATATCGCACGTAGGACTAGAGCCGGAGACTGAAGTGAGGGGCTGTGAACCGAGTAATAGACCTTTACAATAAAGGTCCTTACACGCTCAACAGAGCCTACTCATAGTATAAAAATAGTCGTTTCGTAAGACAAAATACACTGACATTTCAGCCTACGCTATATTTAGTTTCATGTTCTGTGTTATATATCATAGTTTATCAGTATAAAACGTTTTTTCATACTAAAAGTCTAAGGTTAAGTAGATTGTTTACTGTATTTTCTCAAAGCATGGTTCAAGCAAGGGAAAACGTTAAAAGAAAACCCCCTTGAGGACATTGAAGTTGATTTCTTGTTCCAATATCTCGGGGCTGCACGGCGCTGTATCTCTCTTTCTCGCTTTAACTGCTTTGCCTTTTCTTCAGCAAATACTTGGGAAGGGTAGAGGAAAATTGTTTTAAATGGAATAGACAACATATTAAAATACCCTTGATACCATTCATCACATTATTTGATTACTGAATTATTTGGACAATATTTTGACATTTTACATAATATAATAATTATTAATTCTCACCAGCATAATTTATACACTTGTACTGTCGAGTTTTCTCCTTGCAAAGACTAAAACCTAGATACCAACGCCATACATATCATGAAATTTTGATGTTATTTAGCAGTTTACTGTAGAGTTGGACACCAACTTTCATTGTCAGCGTTAGTTCTATGTTGAAGAAAATACAAGTTGCCCTTGTAACGTTGTCACTAGAAGAAGTGGTACCAAAAAGGTCAGTGAAGTACCTTAAACACGTTTATAATGTAGGGGCTTGAATAAATAAACAATAATTTTTTACATAACAAAATAAACAATATGGTAATTATAATTCACGGCCGGTGTCATCACTAAGATCTAAGGCTTCGGGTTTACACCGCGTCACAGTTGAATTACAAATACTGCTAGACATTTCGACCTCGCTGCGGAGAGTCATCCTCAGTAGCTTGTCTCAACCAGTATGTGCATGTCGCTGGCCCGACCACCTCGGAATTTTGCAAAAAAAAGGTTGGTACGAAAATAGTACTAATTGGTACTACTAATTAAAAAAATGGTACTTATATATACTTTTCGAATAATTAGCAAAAACGTTGGCCGGGCCAGGGACGTACGAGCCCGGCCACCTCGAAATTAAGGGAAAATAATTATACCTACGATTTAGTACAGTGGTACTTAATTGGTACTACAACTAAAAAATGGGTGCTTACTTACTTTTTTAAATATAACGAAAACGATGAAAGCGGTACTAATTCCGTATAAAAACTATACTGTTGTGTTGGAAAAAATTGGTACACGATTGACACTTATTAAAATGTAGTACTATAAAATAAAGTGCTATTCACAAACAAAGCGCCAGAATGCGCAGGTGGATTCCAAACGATGACGTCATGTCAGGCTTCCGTAGTGATGCGCTGGACTGGCTAGCATCACTCTCCTGGAAAATACACAAAAACAGCTCTAGTTGGTAATCACGGGTATTTTTCATCAAACTTTGTAAATTATAATTGAAAAAAATAGGTACTAATTGGTACTACACGAGAAAAAAATAGATACTATTTCATGTGTCCAATTAATTAAGCAAGTTGATTTAGTCCAGCCGGCCGCATTTGAATTGTAAGGTTGAACTGTACCAAACTGTTATTTGGTCCCATTTGGAACTCATTTGGCCATGTGAAGACTTTGGTAGGGTAAAAGTTATTTTTAGTAACGGTTGTTGGAAGAAGCACGAATTTAAAAACATTTTACTGATGAATAAGCCAAAGAAAATGCCACATAACCGCTTATTGAATTAACCTCAAAAGTAGTCTCTTGGCGTAATTCAAACGGAACTAAATGTGTAGTGGGTTTCCAAAACAAAAAGTATTACATGGTTCTATTTAAATAATAGAATAATTATTTTCATATATTTTCTATGTTGTTGCTTTTTCTTGTCTTAGACGTTTTAGAATATGATTAAAAATATAAAAACTTGACAAGTAATGAGTAGTTTGAGTAGTTGATATTTACAAACCCAAAACAAATCAAATCATTATAAAGGTTGAACTCACCAAAGCATTGTCACGCTACAGGCCAGTTCTTATGACAGTGACATCCACTTTGCATTTGATGTAAAATTTATGTATGAGATCTACGAGATTTAAATGGTTTTAGTACTTTTAATTTCAACTCTTCGGCACTTACAGGGCAATTCAAATTGAAGTATACACCTGTAATTAACACAGTAAAACGGGATAAACCAAAATATAACTAAGATATCACTTCAAATAGGAGATTTCAAAGTTTTTTTAACATGTTATAGATGTTACGGGTAGACATCAATTCTATAGACAAGTTCTGACCAAACCTTTCTAAATATGTCAACTGTAACACTTTTCTTTACGGCTTGGGCCTATCATGTGATTTTTTTCTGAGAAATTTTGGTAAAGATAAAACGTTCACTCCCCTATTACTAATGTGACTCTTGGAATGATCACAGCGCATAATAAAAGCTATAGAAAGGTTGCAGCTTGGAAAAGTTTGGTCAGACCTTGACCAGAATTGATACCTGCCGTGTGACCCGTGGTGAATCTGTAACTTATAAAAAAACCTTGATGTCCCCTTTTTTATTGAAACTATTTATGTAATTTAATTAGGTTAAACGTGTAACAGTGTTCATTAAAAAAGTGTATATTTCATTTTAATAAACTTGTATTTTCCTACCTGTCTTAAACGCCTAATAAATCAATACCTCGCCATGATAATATTCAATTAATTCATTAAATTTATTTAGCTAAGGAAATAAAATATAATCAGTTTTAAAATTCGTACATTTTATGCCAGTTGAAGTTAAGAGGACAATAAAAATAGTTAACAAACACATTTCATGCATTCAATTCCAAGGTTAATTCGCCAAATTAATTTAACAAAACCCCACTGGCACATTGAAGGCTCTGAAGTGTTGAAGGATTGAGTGAGAAGTGTTTGGAACAGTTTAAACAATGAAGAGCATAATTAGCTCAGTTTAATGCTGCCTCCCACGCTCTTGAACAAATTCACTAACAAACTAACTTCACTTCACAGTGGAATCATATTACTGCTCAGAGCTCGCTTACACTGCAAACTTAGCATTTGTAACCAACATTTCTTTGAAATTCTACATCTGCGAGATAAAATATGTATTGTTGCCCAATGGAAATAGAAATTAACTAATATGTACTTTTGTAATTTGTAATTACAAACTCTATAGCTGTTGGTAGTAATTTACATTAATTTTACCATTATTTACTCAATTCTTTTAGTGAAAGTGTTTTTCGATAATAGTCATCATAGGAATGGGATACTTTTGTTTAAGAAGAGGACATGTAAGTGTAGAGATTTCCATAAATTTATTAGCAAGAATTCTTAGTGGAGTGTGGAGATGGACAGTTCGATGATCTCGGTTCATGGTCGCCCTGTAGTCAGTTAAGCGAGTTATAGCTGAGTTACGCCTGTAGCAGTACTTTTGGGTTTTGCCAATTGCAGATCCAAAAGGATCGTGACATAAGTTTTGTTAGCAATCGTCAAGTTCTTTGTGAAAATAACATAACAATACGTAAAGTGTTATCCACAAGACTTAATACTATTGAAAAACAATATTTTAATTTAAGCCTAGAATTGCAAAATTACGCATCATTCGCCATGAAAACAAAATCTTAGTTAACTTTCATACAAATAATACTGGATGGAGCTTTACTTAAGGTAGTTGTACACGGGGTCAGTTGTGGCTTCCAGTTTTGGCAGGCATTAGTGGAGGCCATTATTTTTAAGGCCAGTACGCTTATACACGAGGTTAATAGTGGATTCTAATATTTCTCTTAGTAGCCACCAGTTTGATGAGTGTTGTTTTGTTGACAAAATGAATTTAATAAATATTATGTAAATATGGAGAGTGACAGTGAGTTTAAGGAATGTTTGACGATGCGATGAATAAATGTGTTGTAGTTTCAAGTGAAGAGTCGAAAACTATTTTAAATCAACAAAGAGTATTAACAAAAACGTAGGCTAAACAAAAAACAGAGACTTTCTGCACGGCTCCTACCACCACTGCAAAAAAACTCCACTGGCGCTTAAAGATTCGGCCAATCACCGGCTGTCACTAGATCACGTGACCTGTAACTGGCGTTTCACAGGCCACTAAGGTTGAACAGGTTCAAGGCCGCCTTTAGCTAATGGATGGGGAAAGCGCCAGTACCCTTATACACAAGGCCAATAGTGCGATAATTGATGGCGGCTAGTACTGGCCAAGTGCAGTGGACGTCACTACTGACCCCGTGAACAACGACCTATAGCCATCTTGACTATTTTATTCGTGTTTAGGCTACTTCCACTGTTTTCGATTCAGCTCAAATATGAACTTAAATAGGAGTAAACGAAGAGTTTGTCAATACCACTTCGTTCAATGCACATGTCCACCGACAAATTAGTAACACCCTCAAGAAGTTTTGCTTAACTTGTATGAAATTATTTGAAGACTCTAGGAACCTTCATCCTTCTAAATATTTGCATCGATCTTTGCACAAAAGGCCAGTGAGAAGTTGAACACTTTATACCAGTCATGCTTGCCAAAACACGAGTTTCATATTTTAGTACAACTATAAAATATAAATTAAAATTAAATGTTAGGATATCTGAAGCTAAAGATCAGGTGTCGGTAGCATACTGAAGATAATTGATTCTGAGTTGGAGACTGCTTAGTATTCAGGTCCCATTGCTCATTCAACTTTGGAATTTGCTTGATGAATCGAAAGTGCTTACAGTTTAGCCCAAGATAAGATTTCTTGACTTCACTCTGCTGACAAAACTTTATAGAGATACCTATTGAAGAAAACTGAAAAAGATAGTTCATAATTCTGGGAGTACTTAACATTTTACTATTAAGTTTCTTGTCTTCATTAAACTCAATAGAGCGTTTCAACAACGGAAGCGGTGAATTTATCCATTGCACTAATCTTTGTAGTATACAAAGTAAGTGGCCAAAGAAATAAAGAAAAGAGAAACCGTCCCTGGCCTCTACGAGGATAGATTTCGGTGTCGATACAATCGAAGATTTGATTGGATTGAGGGATTGCAAAATCTTACCTTTGAGATAAAGAGCTTTTTGTGCGTTTGTGTTAGAGTTTTCCACTCTCTAACTTAACGCATTTTTGACGGGTTGGATTCAAACTGTGCACGCTTGTTGTTTAGGCCTACTTTAATCCCAGACCGGTTCGTTATTGAAGTAAATCGTTCAACAGCTTATCCTCGAAATAACACCCGTCTTCTGAGGAAATGTTACATATGCCATATCTTCTACCAATTGCGTCGATTTCAGTTACATTTTAAGGGCACAGCTATACAAGGAGACAAAATAGGACGTAAACCTGAGGCCGAAGGTAACAAATAAAGCCAGAATAATATCGCACGTAGGACTAGAGCCGGAGACTGAAGTGAGGGGCTGTGAACCGAGTAATAGACCTTTACAATAAAGGTCCTTACACGAAACTCAACAGAGCCTACTCATAGTATAAAAATAGTCGTTTCGTAAGACAAAATACACTGACATTTCAGCCTACGCTATATTTAGTTTCATGTTCTGTGTTATATATCATAGTTTATCAGTATAAAACGTTTTTCATACTAAAAGTCTAAGGTTAAGTAGATTGTTTACTGTATTTTCTCAAAGCATGGTTCAAGCAAGGGAAAACGTTAAAAGAAAACCCCCTTGAGGACATTGAAGTTGATTTCTTGTTCCAATATCTCGGGGCTGCACGGCGCTGTATCTCTCTTTCTCGCTTTAACTGCTTTGCCTTTTCTTCAGCAAATACTTGGGAAGGGTAGAGGAAAATTGTTTTAAATGGAATAGACAACATATTAAAATACCATTCATAACATTCATCACATTATTTGATTACTGAATTATTTGGACAATATTTTGACTCTCAAAATTTTTACACGTACATAATATAATAATTATTAATTCTCACCAGCATAATTTATACACTTGTACTGTCGAGTTTTCTCCTTGAAAGACTAAACCTAGATACAACGCCATACATATCATGACATTTTGATGTTACCAAACCATTGTCCGAAGTACAAACCCTTGTAAGAAGTGGTAAGAAGTGGCAAAAGGTCAGTGAAGTACCCAACACCGTTTATAATGTAGGGGCTTGAATAAATAAACAATAATTTTTACATAAAAAATAAACAATATGGTACAGTAATTATAATTCACGGCCGTCATACTGATCTAAGGCTTCGGTTTACACCGCGTCACAGTTGACTAGTAACATTGCTAGACATCGAGCTGCGGAGAGTCATCCTCAGTAGCTTGTCTCAGCCAGTCAGAGGATGACTCTCCGCAGTGAAATCGAAACGTCTAGCAGTACTGTATTTGTAATTCAACTGTGACGTGGTGTAAACCGGAAGCCTTAGATCTTAATATGATAATTACTAAAAGCAAATGAAAGTAAAAAAAGGAGGTTCAAAACTTGTCGACTAAAAGCAAACAGATAAAGGAATGCAAGTAAACATATTAATAGCATGCAAAATAGTAAGTTGTCCTAACAAATGAAAGTAGATCATAAATATATAACGCATGAAGAAAAAAGAATTATTATATGAGCTTTATAACATACAAGAATTATTATAATACGAGCTACACAGTTAGAACATATACAGAGTGTTTCAGAAAGAGGGCTACAGTCTTCAGTTTCCTTGTAATTAAAAACTGTATGCAAGTTATAAAATGCTTTGTTTATTCACCAGCTGTTCTTTTGTTTTTCCCCAAATAATAGTTATCTCTGAGAAAAGACACGGCATTTTTCTGAAACACGATAATATCACGATAATACATCTCTAAGGTATACAAAACATGTTATAGATGACCTTTTTTCAAATGTAATTACTGAACCAACTAATTGTCTCCATAATCTAGAACCTTGGTTGAGAAGCAGCAGCTGGAAACATCTAAAAACCAGGTTTGATTCATTAACAGGGGTTTCGCCATGTTTTCAGTGGGAACTCTGTTGTTTATCATCAGGTTTTCACGACTTGTTTGCCGATCAGTTCATAATGAAGTTTGCAAAAAACAAGAAAAACTAGGTTTCCATGGTCTATTAACTTTACTGATTTTCTACTACTAGTTTGTAATTAACATATAAGTGGTTAATTAGTAGTTTAAAAGTACCATGGCATGATTGCCAAACAAGAATGGAGACTAACCTAGTGATTTTATCAAATAAATCTTTAAGATACACATGGTACCTAGTTAAAAAAAGTTGAAAACAATAGTCTTGTTCATGTACAGGGTGTCCAGTAATTAGGGGATTAAACTTCACCAGGTGATTTGTCAGGTCATAATAAAACTTATAAGTTTATCTCTTAGTTTTCCATCTGTCTGTCTGTGTTTTCACTAAACAAATTTTATCTCCGAGGTCAATTAAGTTACAAACTTCAAACTTTGCACATTTGTTAGTATAACTAATACCTATATTTAAAAATAAATTTGACTAAATTTCACTTTCGGTTGAAAAATGACAGCCATATGAAACTTTTTAAGCTTAGTAACTCAAAACCCCTTAAATTTTATGATAAATACAGAAGAATAATAAGTGGAAAATGGTATAAACATTTAAGACCAAATTTTGTTGCAATAAGTAATAACGGAGATATTAAAGTTGTACTGATCACACTCCTCTAATTACACTTGAGAAACATATGTAAATAAAGGTTTGTGCTGAGGAAAACTTTAATTACTCAGTTTTTACTTATCGCAGCACAACAAACTTGGTCAGCACACCTTATTTACATATGTTTCTCAAATGTAAATAGAGTAGTGTGTTCAGGAAAACTTTAATATCTCCGTTATTACTTATCGTAGCACAACCAACTTGGTCTTAAAATGTTTATACTTCGTATAAACATTTGCCACGTATTATTATTATTCTGTATTTACGATAAAGTTTAAGGGGTTTGAGTTATTAGAATTATAAATTTTAATATGGCCATCATTTTTGAACCGGAAGTGAAAATTAGTCAAATTTATTTTTTAAACATTGGTATTAATTATGCTAATACATGTCCAAAGTTAGAAGTTTGTAACTTAGCTGACGAGATACAAATTATGTAGTGAAAAACACAGACGGGCGGAAAACTAAGCGAGATAGGCCTATTTGTTATAGGACATTTTTTGTTTATTGTGACCTAACAAACCACCTGGTGAAGTTTAATCTCGTAATTTCTGGACACCCTGTATATTAAGCAAGGAATTAGACAAACACAGTGTATTGGAGAAGAGCAATATCCCTACTCACGACCACACAACCCATTGTGAAGTGTGCTGTATTAATCACCTCTACAATACCACCTGTAAATCAATGCACTCGTAGTTAGAGATTTGAAAAGCTTTAAATTCGGCCCTAAAGATGCGAAATGTATGTAAATTAATTGCATATTTGTCAATTATTCATTGGAAACTTAACTCTTAGGCTTTTGCGACCGCTCTCACAACTACAATCTAGTACGCCTGGTTCACACCGCGTCAAAAAATCACAATTAAAACCACCAGTTTGTAAATACTGTATTTCGATCTCGTTGTGGAGTACCAAATGCAGTCACTGACTGGCTGAAACTGAGCTAGATGATCGTTGCTGTCTGCTATCCTATTGGTGACAGGGCTACCAAGCGTCCATTGGAGATGAATGCCAACAGCTGTCAATGTTCTTCTTGACACTATCAAAAAGATTTTCCAGGTCTGATTGCCAGCTTTAAGGAAGTTTATTGCTGTCTTATTTGCTGGAGTAAATGCAATTTTAATGATTTCAATGGTTTCTCGGATGACTCAGGTATTAATGTAACATTTTGGCAAATAAGGAAGAACTAGATTATAGTTATTCCTTGGAAATTTGGCACATCAACGTTGTACAATATAATTACGTCTCCGGTATTCGGATCGGGTATATATTATCATGGATATCAGCAAGGGGTGGCGCGAGAGGGGTAGGTAAAGAAGGGGTTGGAGCTTCACCTGCCTCTATTAGATTCCAGCCCTGTTCCCTGATAACACATTACATAGATGACCTACAATACATTCTTGCTCCCTTGCCACTATTGCTTGACCTTTCTCACTGGTTTTCTAAAACTTTCATGCTATCAAGGTTTAACTTGTGGTTTGAAATTGAACAGAATATAAATTTGGAGGATTTTTATATACATAATTTTTGTACCTAGCCTTTTTCACTAGAACCTGAATTGTAACGTAACTAGGTTCTAAATTTATTTATAGTTTGAATGGTGAACTATATCATTAAATATATAGCTTAATAATAATTTGTGAATAAGGCACACAATCAAATAACTCAAAGTTTCAAAGTTAATTCGGTGATGGAATGAAAATTTACATTTGAAGCGAAAGGAAGTTTGCACAACGCCCATAAAAATGAGAGGAAACCCGTTGAACTTGTTATTGGACAGTTTGACTCCGAATGTGAAGTGGTGAGTAACATTTGTTAACCTTCTCAGTTGTTTGCTTCAATAAATGTAGCTCTATTTGCCTAACACGTTAAGTTGACTAAAACTACGCCACAAAACTAACTAATATAATAAAAAAAAGAACGAACTTGGAACAAGCTGAACTAAGCGTTTTTGAGAAGTCATTTACTGATTAAATTAATATAGTAGAAGTTAAAATTAATATAAAAGACATTACTTCCGCTTTTAAAGTTTTATTATGCACGTTAAGCGGATCCGTGGCGGATTGGTATCGCACGCGACTCCGGAGTTCATCACTCCGGTGGCGCGGGTTCGATCCCCGCAGTCACCACTTACATTTTTAATGTGACTTATACGGTGACGCTAGGTAAAGGTCGAGGTTGAGTGGTAGAGAGAACTTTGTAGTCCTAACTTCGCCTCGTTAAACAAGACAAACTTTACCTTTACCTTTTAAAGTAAATCTATTAATAGTCTTAGGTTTAATGGTAGGAAGTTTGATAAAAACATAAATAAACATATATACAATAATATGAAATGTATAATACAATAATATGTATATTGTATAATTTTAAAATGTGGAGTTCTAGAATTCAGAGAAATCCAAGTTGAGAGGGATGAACCGTTGATCTTGACCTGATTTAAGGTGTACCTATTTAAAGAGTTTATCTCTAAACTGTAACACCATTAATGACTGATCGACACGATTTTAGTTAATCTAAATATTAAAAATATACGTTATAAAGAAATAATTGAATAGAACTCTTGTTTATTGATATTTCTCGTACTCTGTCAGGTTCAACTCTAGAGGTTTTTGAATATTTGCTAAATAGATAACAATGTTTATTATAATGACCATCTGTCTTATAAAACAACCGGCGCACCTACAAACACCAATTCCGAACTACGTGAACCATTTAAGTTAATAACGAAAATATACAAAAGTTCATATTAGGGTGTCACAAACTTTAGGATTAGGTATATTGGGTCAAAATAAAAGAAAATCAAGAATACATTCTTTTCGAAAACGCTTTGATTACCAGGTATCCGCTATTTTGCCTTACACTTATTATTTCCACTTAACTGATGGGATTTGGCTCAAACTTAACATACATTTAGTATTTAAGTTTGGCCATTTATGGAAAAATTACCAGCACGATCTAATTTACCATTTAAAAATGTTGGCTATTTTATAGAATTTTTAGGACATTTTTAATGTTTCACCTTAATTAGCGAATACACGGTAGGTTTACAACACAATGTAAAGAACAATATTTTGCAAAACAACTTTGTTACCTACGAGTATCTATTGCCACCAAAGGTATTCAAATCGGTCGAGAAACAACAGACCTTTAGGGGAAACTCTGGCTGAAAACAGGCAACTTTCCACTTTATTATCATGGGTTTGCCACGGTTTCCATTGTTACTTTTGTGATTTTTTATAGATTTTATAATGTTGGCAATATATTGATAATAAAACCTAATAAAAAACGCAATTCTTTATATTTTATTGTAAACGTCACCGTTTGTTCGCTAATTAAGGTGTAACGCCAAAGGTTTCCTATATTTTAAAATGGTTAGTTAGATTATGCTGGTAGTTTTTTCATATATGATCATACTTAAATGTAAATTTATGTTAAGGTCTTACAAGTTTTGTGAGAGATAGTAAATAATTAGCGAACAAACCAAAATGGTGAATATCTGATAAACAAAGTGGTTTTTTGAAACATCCGACATATTCATACACATATTCTCTATGGATCTAACACTTGAACAGTTTCGTTTAGCGCCCCATACACTACTTCAAGAGCTGACTATTGACGTAGTGTAACCATTAGTCTCTGTGTGAGCAAACGTCTGCTTCTTGACTCGAGAGCTTTTCACACTTTTCACACTCTCAGCTTCACGCCTTTCACACACCACGTGAAAGTCTCTCAGCGAGGGATTTGTGTTTATCAACATCTTTCATCTAAATTGAGATAAGAGGTTTCATTAGTTGTGAGTCAAGGATATCATTAGCCTTCATTAGCTTGATTAGGTTTCATCCGTGAAAAAGCCATATTAAGTTGATAAATAATGTGTTTATCAAAATAGTCATTTTCGTTTCGCCTGAAAGTAGTAAGGGCTTCCTTTACTGATATGTTGTTTACGTTCATCTTAATTGCTCTTTGTGCAGAGATTTTCACTGTTGAAGCAAATTAAATAAGGTGGATGAACGGACATTTGAGTATGTCAAGATCAATAGAATAAAATTGATCTCTATAAAAAAAGTGGACTCGTTATAAGAACTCAACAATAATTATTAAATTAATATTATAAATATTATAATTATTATAATAATATTAAACAATAATAAAAATTGAGGTAAGCAAAAAACGTCACAACGTTCAATCAGAGCTGATCACATATAGTTGATCCTTAAATATTTTAGTTTCCGTTTCTGGAACTGCTCGCTTGGTTACAGTTTTCGGGACTATTTTCTATTTTATTGACCTTGAGTGAACTTTGTATGAGAACTGTTTTGATACTTGTATTTTTCTTTCAGTTAACCATATTTTATTATATAAACTTTAATTTTGTTGTTTGTAGTCCCGAATTCAACTGATACGTTGGTTACAGGTAGATAGACAAGTTCTTTCTCTAGACTCTTCAGCGACTTCTCAACATGAAGACTTCCTCCTTCTCTCTCCGAGTTATGCGACGGGTGAGTGACACTTTCAGTTCACTAAAATGTTTTGTAATAGTAGACCTAGAATTTTGTTTGAAGTTTGTTGTTGGTGATGTTAGATTTTCCTATGTTAAAATATTACTAAGGACCTTTTACATAGTTTAATTGAACGAGAAGATTACTACTTTCAGGATCTAGAATCTAATTCCGTGTTCAGGTGAAGAGAAAGTAACCTAAAACATAACACACAATATTAGGAACAATTATCTAACTGGTTAGAACTTACGCTAATTACCTTTGGGCTAGCTCTTTCCTAACATTGTTTGTTATGTTCCTGATTCCAGATCCTGAAACGTCGCGTCAATTCTCGAAAAAAACTATGTAAAACATCCGTTATACATTTCAACTTAGGAAATTCTACCATCGTCAACAAAAAACCTCAAACAAAAATCTAGGTCCACTATAACTAAAAACTATTGAATACGTAATTAATAGACAATAAGCTGTTATGCCGTAGAAAAAAACTTGAAAAGAAAATCTTTAAATTGCACTTTGGCAATAGGTCTCAGCTCTTATAAGGAACAAAAAATATGTTACAGGGTATTTATGCATTACATGTACTGTCTTGTTGTTTTTAACTACTTTCAAATAGTCCAAGATCTAATATAGGGGTTCCTATCTTCATTTAGTATTAGCTAAGGGGGTAATTTACCACCTTACCTATATGGGACCTTGGGTCTAAAAGAGAACCGATCCTAACCTTTACACTTGTACATCTCTAGTTAAAGAAAAACGACAATTCAAGAAACCATCTGAGACAGACCCATAACACTCTGCGTACTTATTGTTCAGTAATCAATAAAAACGAAGTGTTCGTACTTACCAACACGAGTGTTTGAACACGAATGCTCATAAATACAAAAGCAAATTCTAAGCTGAGTGGAAGCTCAAACAAGCTGTCAGCTTTGGGGAAGGGAATCTGTGCGGGTCGGAATACAAAAGGCGTCGTTTTCAAAATTGAGTAGCGGCGCGCGCCGGGCCCCAGGGACATCCGCACTATTTGTCCGGGGCCTCCGTCTTGACTCTTGCTGTCTCCTTGTCTCTTCTCTTCAACTGCTAATACTGGCGAGCCATCAATATTAACTAGAAGTTTGTTTACCAAAGGCTAAACGGAAAAATATAACTTAATCTATGACCAGAACACAGGAACCAATAATGCCAATGCACTTGACAAATGAAAAACTACACACGTACATTAGTAACACAATGTAAAATGTGATGCGTTTATATGAAAATTTATTAGTTAAAAATATGAATTTTCAACAAAATGTCGATTTATCATCCAAGGCTTGGTACAATCAGCGTCAATAAACTATTTATACAATTTACAGTGAAAAATAGTGAGATTAGTTTATTGACGCGGTCTGTATACTGGAAACCTTAGATGATAGTCGTAACTACGGTTGCTAGATGTTCTCATTTAACTTTTAATTTAGTTTCCGCAAACATGTATTGTTTATTGTTTTCACCGCAATTTATACCTATCTTAAAGTACTTGAAAACGTATAATATAGCCTACGAAATATTGTAACTACTGTTTTCCTTTTCTTTCTTTCTATCCTCTATATTCGCAAATGTAATATTAAGAACATATTTTGTTCTATTGAGAGTATTTTGTATACTTACTGAGTTCTGAAAATTGGTTGCATCACTGCCTCCCATCATAAAGAATGCATGAGCGCATTCGTGATGAATGGTTTTGACGATTTGACAAGGCGTTATGTGTGTTTTTGGTCGTTCTTTGTCTAAGCTTTAGTAACACCCAATTCTCATTCAAATATCAGATGAGAGTAGAAATACCTGTGCAGGATCTTGAACTTCCTGCAACTGATAACTGGATGAGCGGAGTTCTAATCAGTTACGTTTTCTATTAATGTTTATTACCTGAGAAAGCGGCTGTTTGACATAGAAGAAACAAGGTGTATGGCACTTCGTGTTCCGTCGTAGTATGTGTTCGAAACTACATTTAACGTATTTACAGGGTGAGTTTTAAATGTCCCCCTTCCACCTAAACGTTTGAAAATTATAAATTTGTTTGAAACCCTTTGGGGAATGTTTTTATAGAATTTTAAAGTTTGTTTTGGCCTATTTTACAATTTCCGTTTTTGGGAGATGCCCTCTACCCACGTAAAACCTTGTGAGGGAGCCATTTAAATATAAATGTTTCCTACAACAACAACCGGACGTGCTTAAATGTTTAAATAACAACCCCCACTTTGGAGGACCTCAAAGAAGAAATTTTAATAAAAATTCATTGACGCTTCGAAATATTTTACCCGTTTTTCTCTGTTTAAAGATTGCAAGAAATCAGTTTTAAAACGCCACATTTCACATACAATTTTGTTTAAATGACACATTTTTCTTGACAATTTGTTGAGGGAAACATTACAACTCTATAAAATAATACCATACAATATTTTGAGAAAAATTGTAATACAAAATATTTTACATGATTATTAGCATTTCAATATTTATTTCTTGTACGTAATTTTTAAGTGAATATTACAAAAGAACGAGTAGAGATAAAAACTTTTCTTCGCGTCATTGAATTTTTATTATAATTCCCTCTCTTTTGAGGTGCCAAAAGGGGGGAGGTTGTCATTTAAAGATGTTGGAAGGCCTTCCCCCCATGACTGTTAAGACCAAGTCCAGAAGCAAGAAATACTTGACAACACAACAGTGATTCTGCTGGAGGATTATAAGAAGCATTGTTTTATTCTTCGACAAAACGTTTTCAAGTGGTTCGTTTCAGACTTTCTGTGACCTTCTACATTTTATCTTTATCAGTACATTCGTTAATATGTTGTATAAACATTAATTATAATTTAGTCAAACTACACCTTTTGTTATAGTTTTCCCAGTTCAAAACTTACCACTCAAATTGAGTTTTTTTTCAATCCCATCTTTAACCGGTGCTTAGATAAGAGGATTGATCACCCAGAAAAAGTTGCTCAAAACGCTTACTCTCGTATTCCCCCATTTAGGACGCATTCTTTTAGTGTAAAGATTACTGAAGTGTTGTAAAAATGTTGGAAGGCCTTCCCCCCGGTTTTTGGGTGGAGTGGATGACGCAAAGTACGCCAAACCAAACTTCAAAATCCTATTAAAATATACCTCAATGGGTTTTAAAAATCTTTTCCTTTTTCATAAGTTAAGGTGGGGGGACATTGAAAACTCACCCTGTATAACTGCAATACTTATGAATGTTACTCTACAAAGTATAATTATGGAGGTATCGTTTTAAGTCCCAAATATATTGACTTTAGCTAAAACTAATTAAAACGGAACGAATACGAGTACAGCAGCGCGGAATAAAGTAATTTTCCAGTCATAACAAACTAAATTGGTCAAAGTTACGGATGGAATATTAAGTATGGCTTGACATTTCCTCATTCAGTTTCAAGTTCACATCGCACATAACAAGCAGCCCGTCATAGTTGTTAGAAACAACAACAGAGTGCAGCTTCGTCGTTTTCATTATGCAACACCCTACTTTTCACTGTGAAACTCCAGTTTCTTATTAATAATGGGTTAGCTGTCTTTTATACAGGCTTCTTTATGTAAAACAATACTTATTCGGGACAGCAAAGGTTTTCGTGTATTTAAAACTAAACGCTATTAAAAGTTCCCAAATCAAATAAGATGAAACTCACGACCATAAAAACGCGTCATGTGGAAAAACAATTTAAAAAATCAATTGACATACATGAAGAAGCGCAGATATATTGAGCTTATTCGCTGAATGTTGCCTTTAATGAAATAGGTTTTTAATATCATATAAAGTATATTATGTAGTACAAATAAATAGTATACATTGAGCGTGACAGTATATAGGCTTAGTGCTTAAGGTCTGATATAAAATCGAAAGCATATAGATACAAACTGTATACAGAATAACAAAACAAAATTCAAATTATTTTGATCGCCAAAGCCTTTTGTAGTCCAGGCAAGCTTACAGCATACGATTGTGAGAACTTAAATCCAACGATTAACTATAGGGCTTGAGTCGAATGATCCGAGTTAATGTTATGTAAATTAAAGATACATACTTTGAAAAAAACACAGTGTTTTTGCCGTTCTGCTCTAAAAACAGCTGCTTTAGACTCATGTTTTGACGAGCTAAAGCGTCACTTTTTAATCCAGGTAAATAGAGTATTGTTTTGAGGATGTTTTTCTCCTCAAGAAGAAACTTTAATGAACGTTTTGTGGCATGGCATGGTTCAACGAGTTTGTTTCGATTGTTTTGAATTAACACTTATAGTAAATTAGTGTAACAGCTGTTTCTTCATCTCAATATAATTCAGACTGCTGAGTTCAAAATAAAGTTTACTTAATTATTGTTTCTTTATGATATTAACCCCCAAATCAATTGTACTTGTATTGGAGTTAACATTGAATTTTATTTCCAATTATTATTTGCATCATGACAAAATGTATCGTTCATCACTCGGCCTGAAAGTGTTTTTTACCCTCGTTAAGTTGACCTCGTCTCAAAAAGTGTCCCTTTAGGACCTAGTGATGAAATATACTATTAATTTCATTGTGGCCTACCCAAAGGTTTTATTTCAATTTCCCATGACAAACCACATAAGTTTGAAATCCAAAATAAAGATATGTATGTTTGAAAGAGAATCGATGATATATTAGTGACAGCCCAATTTTACTTTTAACGATGACGATATGCTATGCATGTTTACGCAATAAACAATGAAAATATAAAACTTCTTGCCACTGATAAGACCTTTATAACGAAAAAAACGATAATAGATAGTAACATTAAAAGTTCCAAAAAAGTAGCTTAGTTTGCAGGGATCAGTAAAACAGGAAATGTTTTATTGCGATACCTACTTTTGTTAAATTTGATTTTTCTCGTGAATCGACACGGGTTACTGAAAAGACAAATAAAAAGACAAATAAAATGTCTTTTATTCCGTATAAAAGAGAGCACGAGGACATGTGAGTTCCATCAGGTTAACAGTTAATGGCACCAGTTTACAACACGAGGGAGGAAGTAGTGCTGTAGAGAGAAGTAAGGATCTCGGCTAAGTTCTGGAACTCTCAAGTCAAAACCACGAACCTCGCAAGTCAGCAAACTTACACGTAACCTCTCCTGACTGTGAGTGGAATTCATTGTCCAAGTTCAAGAAGAGCTCAAGAACAAACTGTTAACAGCTGTAGAAGTAATTGATGAAATCATCATTGGTTCAAGTCAAGTCTGAAAAACGGCGAAGTGATGATGAATCGGGTTGTGCCAGAAGTTAAGCTTTTTCCTGGTCCAGGAGAAAATAATAAATAGGATAAATGTTTTTAAAACCCAAGTATTATAGTTTAAGCGAATTTTGATTGAATACAACGAGTCCAATATGGCTCTTACTGACTTGGTTTTAGTCAAACACGATTTTACTGCAACTTATGTACAGTTTAACGTTTCGAATAGCGATTGTAGTGTTGGTTTTGTTAAAAATTGAACAATGTTATTATATAGTACTTGTAACAAATAGTTTGCAGTGTACAAATTACTAGCCTTTGTGAAATTGAGTCTTTTTCCCACAATTCTTTGCAATTGAAGCCTTGGAAAGCTAAGCTCTAAAAAAGGCTTAGTTAGAAGACTCCAAGTAAAACGTTAACTACCATTAGATTGTTTGCAATAACTATTAATAGACTACAATTAACTATAAATTTTACTATATTACCAGCAAATAATCTTTTAGTACCTTAACAAGTAGAAATATTAGAGGCAACTTGTAAGGGATGTTCAAATTCAATAATAATCGTGATAAATAATTTACTAACCAGTACTAACTCAATAGTTTCATTATATTACCAGAATTATGGAGTTAAATTAGTTGAAGATAAAGAAAACATATACAAAACGTATACATCTTACGTAACCAAACAAGAAGGTTTTTATTGTTCCAAACAACACATTCATTTTATAATGAATTTTACAATATTAGTGGAACGTTACAGAAAACCTTCCTTTGGGAATACGCTGATGTTAAACGATGTAAAATCAAAGTTAATAAATACAAAAACATGCTGCTTGATGATGAATAGTTTAAATAATTCCTAAGAGAGTTTTATAATCCGTCAGTGTTTTGTTGACGCCAGGTTTTGCAGTGTGCGAGAAATATGAATCCACTCTGTAAATTAGTTGAATTCAAGTTGTCAGTTTCGTGAGTGATGACGAGTCCCCTGTGAAACGTCAGATCTATCTCAGACTTATCCTTCATTAGTTTCCTTAACCAATTACGATGTTATATAAATACACATTATACAGGGTGTCACAAAAATGTGTAGCGCGCTATGCAGAAACGGATTCTACACACAAAAGTAAGTCGAAATTGCCTAGTAACATTTTTTGACTCCGGCTTTGTTTAGCCGTAATCCACCATTTTGAAAATTGTTGAAAATAATAAATAGTTTAAAATTCTTTGAGATATATTTTGAGAAACTTGGTATACAACTTAATGGTTTTCCTAATGAAATTATCTAAAAATATCTTTTATCTAACTTATCACGTTTCAAAAAGGCGGCTATTTAAAAGTTTCAAAGTCAAATTTCAATTCAATTCCATTTGACATTGAAATTTTTAAATGACCGCAATTTTGAAATTTGTTAAGTTATATAAAGAATATTTTTGGAAAATATTATTAGGAAAACAATCAAGGTTTATACCAAGTATAATAAAATGATGCTAAACCACTTGTACAACTTGTGTACACAGATTCATAAAATCCCGTTTTTACCTCTTCAAACGGCATTCTATACCACTACCAGTTTTGCATCACGATATGGAAAAAATGTTAGAGTATACAGGAAAGGTAGAGTAAACAGTTTCAAATTTTTGAGTACATGACTCTTTTTCTTGCACGTTTGCAATTATTCGGACTGCCCTTTTTTTAAGACCGATTATTTTGCAGTTGGCATTTGAGCAACTTCCCACAGCGCTATTCCATAGAAAAGGTTTGGGTAGATAACTCCATAAAAGCCGTCATCAGTAGCAAAATTGTGCAACATTAATTTTGGACAGTTAAATAAAAAAATTAACTATGGTCCAATTTTATAGTTTGTTGTTATGACAACGATCGTCACACATCAAGCTTGTTATATGGTGGTGTATAATACATCTAATACATAACATTGACGGTGTTGCTTTGTATTTTGTTACATATCGTCTGTAAAAAAGATATATGTTCAAAAAATAGGCGAAAGTTAAATCAAAATAGGTATTTAACAAATTTTAAATTTAAACTCTCATTGCTTTTTATATTGGCAAATGTGTAAGATGGTGATTTATATAGACAACTAAGTACAACCTAATATAATTGGCTTCTTGGTATGCAGCACAGGTATATTATCACGCATATCTGTAGGCAGCTGTAATGGAGGGGGTGAGGGGAGGTCCTACCGGCTCTATTGGATTCCAACCCTCCTGTCCCCTGTTAATATGTACCACGGTAAATATACGTACAATATTATTCAGAGGATGTGCAACATTATGTTGTTACTATCCTATGCTATTATAACTGAACGTACGCGATAGTACGCTTCGTTGCAACATATGCCGAGAGTAAAAACAATATTTTACTGAAATTAGCAAAGTTTCTATGCAAAATTGCTGAGCTTTGAACACACCTATGAGGTTTTTCGTTGTATAATTGGCTTGTCCACATGGGCCGCCAGCCAAGGAAAAGCCTAGCAGGGCAAACGCAGCCTCAGGCTTATTGTGCTAGTCAACGGAGTGGGGAGGATATGAAATGAGGTAAGGGAGGGAATGGGTCTGCTAGCGTCATGCTTGGGCGACCCCAATAATAGTATTCACTCTCCCTTCAGAGTCTCTTTCTGTCAATTGACTCTCAAGAGTGACCCTTCTTTTGCGCACCTATAGTTAGTCCTCTCAACCCAAATAAAGAAAATGTCGCACTGAGTTGACAAAAACCTACCCTTAGACATGATCTCTCTTTCCGGTTATCAGGCACTCTGCACAGGTAAAAGTACCTAGGGTTGAACCATCACAGTTCTGGGAAAAATCTTCTTACAAGGTATCAAATTGCTCTGTTCCTGTAATAGGGTAGCCAGAAACTCAACGATTATGGTATTTTCTTTTATATTTTCACATAAACCTAACCTGTAATATCATATAATTCAAAATTTAAACTATTCAAAACTCGATAAGCATTCGTTTTAAACTCTAACATGATAGCTGTCCAGTTTAGAACCAGACCCCTAATTGATTATACAATTGCTGTAAAAATGGTATATTTTATTTAATGGCTCTTCACAAACTTATTTATTTAACAGTAATATTCAGCTCGATAACTTTTTCGAAAACTCGTGCTTGTTAAAAAGGTTTTAGAATGGTTTGAATCTAAATGTTTAAGAACTAACAGACAAGTAAAACGTAATACTTTTCTTGAAAATACTGTATTTTGACGACTTCTATACTTTCGATAAACATCCCAGAGCTGATAAACACGTTTACATTTACAACACATGTACATGTTATAGATTTTATTCACGTATGAGTAGTAAGTTTCATTCATACAAGAAATCAAATGTGCCAGAGATGTGAGGTAAATCTGGAAACACAGCATTACGGAGTTGTACAAATAGAGCTATTTCCCGAGACGCCCGGGGCCGGGGCCGACTGTGGCTTTCAATTTTCAAACACGTCGCGTCGGCTTTTGTGTCGAGATGTGGCGCATTAAGCCCCGCGCCTGCGGCACTCCCTGACTCTGATGACGTCACACCTCTCCAGCTCAGTGCGGCTTTGATGTGCGGTTCTCACTTCATCTGTGAATCCGCTTAGGGCCAGGTGCTCGATAATCTGACAGTTAACTGTGTATACAGCCGAGATTAGTTTAAATCTAAATATTGAAGTTGTACAAATATTGTTAAATGAAAATAAATTAATACTTTTGTGTATGCTTTCATTGTATTGCATGTATATCGAGTCTTTAGTTATGCCTGGACAGTTTAATAAGTGGTTGCATATACACGGAAAAATAGGCCAAAATAATACATTTTCAGAATAATTTGGAAAATAATTAATTTAATAATAAAATTGATTAAACCGTGGCTTTAATGTAAAACTGTTTTGTCAATAGCTACGAAATAGTGTAAACTGTTCGTATTTGAAACCCGTTATTTGAAACAAACATGTAGGATGTTTGGTTAGGACTTCGATCTCTGAAGGCAGGTTTTAGCTAAAGATGAAAAAACGGTACTGACGATTGCATACAATATTGCAATGTTTCCGTAATAAATTATGTGTTTATTTAAAAGTTTAGGGCTATAAGACAAATTTGGAACAAATGGCCGTGTGGCGTATCGTTGGAAAGCTGATCCTCTTACAAACAAAAATCTTATACTGGATTTAACTTTCGCGCATTTTTAAAGAAATGACTGGGTGTTCCATTATTAATTATTTATACCTTTTGACCCTTATTTTGAAACAGCTGAATATTTTTCAACACATTTCCTTTAATTCTCAGAAGACAAAGAGCTTTAAAATAATGTATAACTACATGAACTTCCTTTCCCCTTTGATGTTTTGAGGTTCGAACCCATGATCCAGGGTTTTCAGAACACTCTGTATACTTGAAATATAATTATCTCTCTATTCTAAAGTTATTACTATTGTGGAGATTTTTTCCATTGAGATGAAATCGGTCAAACAGTTCCATGTATCCTGTATCCATGAAACGGTTATGTTTAGCCAAAAGTTGTAACAGTTGTAGACACTAAGATTACAACTTAATCTAGTGTGAATTAGAAAACAAACATTTATAGATTGATAAATTGAAAACTTATATTGATCAAAAAGACATCGACATTAATTTCGTGTTTTAAATTTAAAATGAACTAAGAAAGGTTTTGTTCATATTCAAACAAAAATATACACATACTATTTGTTTTTTGTTGTACCCATTTTAATTAACTTTTATCTTTACTGTTTATACAAAGAAAGGATTTCAGTTTGATGTAATGATTAATCGAAAGCATAGTTCTTGAAGATGAAAAGAGACGTGGGATGAGAAATCTCATTAGATTCTGAGAATTTGTCTCAATAAAACCCCAGCCACGAAACAGCTTCAGTTGATATGATGATCTATATCCGAACCTTTATGTTTGTGTCGTCGTTTGTATTTCTATATTTGCATATTTATAAATAACCTTAAACCAGAATAAGGTCTTGTGAAGCGATTATATACAATCCTTTAAGAAATAAGTAATTTTTTGCGATCCCTTGAACTAACACCGATTTGAGAGTTGATTAAAATGGAAGAGTACAACTTGAATGCAATTTCCAAGCTGCAATTTTCTCCTAGCATTATTGGTTTAAAATAAACGTAAAGTTCTCCATTAGGGGTTTAGAGGATACGCCTATATACTAATTAATCGTAGAAACCCCTTTCATATTTTTGAAGTAACATTAACAACTTTGGTCTATATTATTATTTTATTTTAACTATCTTTATTTTTACTAAGTTAATTTGAAGACAAAAATGTTTGGACCGAACCAGGGATTGAACCCGGGTCTCTCGCCTGCCGGGCGATTATGCTGACCACTACACTATCCGGCCCAACTATTTATGCCTTCAAATTTAGAGAAGTATCTTAATCTGAATGTTTATCCGAAACATGTGACTGTCAATAGCGACTTTAAATACAAAAATCTGGAAATATTACAAACAGAATTTGAATAATTGTTGATTTTAAATCACTATTTCACCGTCACGTGTTTCGGATAAACATTCTGATTTAAGTACTTCTCTAAATTTGAAGGTATAAATAGTTGGGATGGTGTAGTGGTCAGCATAATCGCCCGGAAAGCGAGAGACCTGGGTTCAAGTCCCAGTTCGGTCCAAACATTTTTGAGTTCAAATTTACTTAATAATAAATTAGCTATTTAGCGTTATACAAATTAAGATACGAGTATATTATTTTAATTTGATTTATTTACACGCTGCTATTTTTGACTTATATTGCTATCTATCAGAACAATTGTCCTACATAGGATTTAATAAAAACTACATTAGCATAAATAGTTTTGTCAATCCTTCTAGTACAGAAAAATAATTAATTAACAACTGGAACAATTTTATTTTCGACATAATTATAGCTAAATAAGTGTATTAGGCTACTTTTCTTTTGTATAAAAGTTATAATGTTGTGATATTGTAATTTGAGTCTATTACAAACTCATTATCCAACTTGTCAAGTCCCCCGGGGTTTGTGGTGGTATCCCCTACAATGATGGGGGAGAGGAGGGGTTTCCTAGAACTTCAAAGTCCCGACCGACACCCGACCGAACTCTTGATGCAAAATACATTGCCTCGTGCTTGATTCTTGCTGTGCAAACAAGGTTCACTAATCTGTTCAGGGATAAATTTTATAAAAATAATGCGATCGTCCATAATAAATATCGATAGAAGACGAAAACAATCGTCTTGAAGTCTTAATTCATCATGAGGAGAATTATGTATGCGTCTTCTTTGTTGAAGTTATTGTTATTTTTAACTATTTAAATGGTTCCTCGGATGACTGTCAGGTCATAATGTAAAGGTTTCGGCCAATACTTTGACAAATTCCACTGTATGTTTCGTGTTGCAACTATGTCTTGCTACTATCGGCTTTAACTTCCGCGACACACGTTCTCAGACACACTAAACACGAATATTGTAAGTTGAAATGTCGGCCATAGCAAGACATATTTAAAACACAAAACATGCTGAATTCGACAACGTCAAGGTATTGGCTGAAATTTTACATTATTATTTGAGAGCCCTCTGAGAAACCATTTAAATAATTAAAATTAACAATAACTGCAACAAAGAAGACGCATACATTTCGCCTCCATGATGAATGACGACTTTAAGACGAATGTTTTCGTTCTTTTATTTATATAAGTCGATCGTATTACGCGAGAGTCATCCGGGAAACCATTGAACTATTTTATTTTATTAAAATGACAATAACTTCAACAAATAAGACAGAATTGAACTTTCCAGAAGCTGGCAACCAGGCCCGAAGCAGTGTTTTGATGTAGAATCACAGCCAATAGGAACATTGAAAGTTTGGCGTCCCTCCTGCAATAGACAGCAGACAACAAGTAGCTTAGTTTCAGCCAATCAGTGACTGACGTGATGTCAACAGGAGTTTAGGATTATAGTTGTCACATCGGCTGCAAAAGCCTAAGAGTTAAGTTTGCATCTATTAGTATGAAAATTCGCAAAGTTAGCCTATGCGATCCTTTTTTAGTCACTTATATGAGTTTTTAGGTTGAAATAAAATAGCTTCCAACCTTGTTAAACATTGATAATGAGAAAGGACGTTCAAACGAGGAGCAGGAGTTCTTTGACTAAAGACTTTAATTAAAAACATTTGGTAAAAAGAAATTAATTAGGCCTTTTCATTAGACCAACGAGCAAACCCAAAGTATTACGCTTTAAATCACACTAAAGGCACACGGACATTCTATTACACAAGGACAAGCTCAATGTATTTCATGAGAATGTGACAAATATTCCAAAAAATTGCTTGAAAACCTACACAGAAAACTAAGTTAAGGGTGAACTTAGCTTTGATTCAGGATACAGTTCACTGGTTCAGATTTACGTTGTTCAGCAGCACCGCACATGTACCAGTTACATAACATATGTAGAGAGCTGCAAACTTTGCCATCTCGTCCCCAAACTGTTGTAGCACTCGTCCATCAGCCCACTCTGAGCACTCAGAGATGGATTTACTCCCTTGTGAATCTGGAGTTATCCAACTGAATAGAGTATTGGACTGCTTTAAGCTGGAAATATTTTATGAGTTAACAGGGTGAGTTTTAAATGTCCCTCCACCTTAACCTTTGAAAAGCAAACATTTTTAAATATCCTTTTGGTCATGTTTTTATGGGATCCTGAAGCTTGTTTTGACGTACTTTGCGTCACCCGCCCCCACCCAAAACCGGGGGGGACAAATTTTTCAAGAACAAATTGTAATTAAACAAGTTGTATGTAAAATGTGGCATTTTAAAGCTTTTTTCTTGCAGTTCTTGTGGTAAACGAACACAGGTTGAATTAAGAAAACCTTTTTGGATAAAGCTACTAAAATTACCTGAATTATTCATCCAAAACGTTTCATCTACACTATGGTAGACATCATCAGTTGTGTAGGCAAATAAGAGAAAAAGTTATGTATAAAATGTATAAATAAAAAGATGTATAAGAAGAATTTGAACATATTTGAAATTATGTTAAACTGTAAATTATTTTTATTTATCTGTTTTTTGTCTACACAACTGATGATATTTACCATAGTGTAGACAAAACGTTTTGTATTTTAAACAATTAAATATTTCACAACTATCAAATATTTTTAGTGGCTTTAATACAAAAATCACGCCCAACCACTTTAGTTTGAAATTGAAAAAACAAAGCTTTATCACTTTACCGTAATATAATTTTATTCGTTTTGCACGTATATAATTAGCTTGATTTGTTTTCCGACTAACCCAAAAAATGATACATGTAAAAACAAATAAAATATTGAACAGGATGCATTTGTAATTCCTGGCCATAGAGTTCTCAAGCAAAATGTGTCTTAGATTAGATGTCTGTTTGCTATCCTAAAATAACCACAACACTCACGCACACCTCTGCAGGAAGCTTGCAGTTGCACGTGTTTGTAAAGCAGTGATGGAGGTAATGGGCAGGCTTGAAGTAAAGTAGAGGTGAAGCCTTGTTATCGAGTTTGCTGGAAAGTACTTCACAGCCCGGCTAATGGTACTTTGCGTCACGTCCATACAAGCTGAGTGCACTGTATACAGGCTGTGTCAAAACCGTACTCTTCCACACAGTGCCTTTTGAACGGTTCATCATTGTATTGCACACAGTTTTATATGAGAGAAAAATTGCTAAATTTGCTCAGTTGAGGTAGATTGTTCTTCCTTACTATTAAGAAATATATTATTTTACCTGCTAAGAGGAAAGCATCATTGAAGGAATGTAAACGTTTCAAAGGAATATTGCAAGACATTTAAAACATAAAACTGTCTAACAAAGAAATTGTTTGATTCTGAGGCCTTTAAAATGCATTTGTCACATTCACCGTCAGAATTAAACAATTTCCTTATTAGACAGCCTTTAAATTTCTAAATCATCTAATAAGATCCAGTTCTTCAAGATATGAATATTGCAAAATTGAGAAAAAAGCCGAAATGATGATAATTTTTAAATTAACAAAGGAGTTATGAATCGTGACACCACTAATCAACGTAAATATTTAATATCGAAAATATTTTGATAGTCGTCTTAATTGTAACCCTACGACTTATGGTGCAATGCACTTACATGTGTATTTAAAAGTGTATATGAGTAAATTTATTTTGAGCTCAGATTGACAATCTTTAATGTTATCATGCTGAACGATTTCAACATTTTTACTAAGCAAGTTACAAATTCAAACCCCAGCAATATTTGAGTAAGTAATAACTTTTAAAATGTGCTTTTATTAATTAATTGATTGGAGCTTTTATTAATAAAATTAAACTCAGGACAAAACAGTTAAACTTGCTTAAACAGCCAGAACCAGGCATAAAGCAATACCTTTTCCATCAAGGATTGCGGAAAAGCTCACCCATGTCGGTCGGAACTTTAAAGCTCTAGGACCCCCTTCTCTCCTAGCCAAGGACACCACCACAACCCTCAGGGGGTCTTGACAAGTTGGATAATGAGTTTGTAATCGAC
This sequence comes from Matsumurasca onukii, assembly GCA_018831715.1. NCBI lineage: Eukaryota > Metazoa > Arthropoda > Insecta > Hemiptera > Cicadellidae > Matsumurasca > Matsumurasca onukii. The sequence continues at coordinate 67,176,314 of CM032062.1, read as the reverse complement.
CCCAATTACAATATCAAATCACGTTACGATGAAAATATTTAGTATTGCTTTCAATTATTGAAGACATATTTTTGTTTCACTGATTTAAAACAGATAATGGTAAAGGCAAGGGATTGAATATTGAATTTATAAACTCAAATAACTACCAATTTTCTTTAGTAAACATCCTCAAGATGTTGTACTTAAGATAGTTAACGTATGAAGCACTTATTTTAATTGATTATGAATATGACTCAGCTTTTCATATTATATCCAATTTTATTCTTATAAATTAGTAAAACAAAATTACTCAAAGTAAAATTAAATTTTGTAAAACGAATGTGTAGTTTTTACAACTTGTTGTTGAGCTAGGTGTATTTTTCTTCAGAGAATCTTTCAAAGTTTATGAAAAATCTAAGTAACTTTTGAAAATGTATATAAAACGAATGTGTAGTTTTTACAACTTAAAGTTGTTGAGCTAGGTGTATTTTTCTTCAGAGAATCTTTCAAAGTTTATGAAAAATCTAAGTAACTTTTTGAAAAATGTATAAAATTGTCTAGTTTATTCAAACTAGGTGTATTAGTCTAGAGGTACACTAGCCCCCAAGTACTCAATAGTGATATATACTATGTTCCCTAGAATGTTCACAGGAACCTAGATCAAAGTAGGTTTCCTGGATGAGATTAGTTCCGCCATTTCCGGTTCTCGGTTCTGCTTGTTAGTTTAGGGATCAGTTTAGTTAGAACTAGTTAGTTTGAGTGATTACGTTAAACAATCCTAGACCAAACCAATGGGAGTCCTTTGCTTGCATACTTGAAATCAAAGCTATTGTCCCGTGAACAAATAGTTGTATACTTACCAGATACTATGTTAGTATTAGCTTTCTTTATTTACGTGCATACGAATTTAATTAGTATCAGGCCATCAGGGAACAGTTTATCTGTACCATATTGTTTGTTAACCTGTTTGCTCTAACTATTGTTGAATTTTAATATTCTAAAGTAATCAATAAAACACTTTACACTATTATAAAATCGCATTCGACCCACTTTGGCTTCAATATTTAAAATAATACATCTTCTTTGGTAACTTTAAAACGTCATAGCTCAGAACTCAACTGTTAAACATTTAAAATCGTGTTTAATTGAGTCATGTGTGATAGTCACAAAAAAATCTTGCCTGCACGACCTTAACAAACTTGACCGAGATATTTGCAAAAGGAAGATTTGTACCAAATTTGATGAAAAGCGGACAAAAAACTGGATATGTAGAGATGATACACGTAAATACATATTTATATACAGTTTTGAAAAAAGCTCAAAACGTGTTCTGGGGGGTCAGGATCGGTGCTCATTTCATGGTTTCGGGCCTGGATCTAACTATGCTGATGGGTAGAATATCTAATTTTTCTAAAGAAATTTCGATAATAACTAATGACTGAAAAGGGTTTCCAATAAGTTATTAAAACTCTATGACAATTTAAAGCCAATTGCCAAAATTGCAAGCAATAAGTAGACATTAAACAGATTAATACAAGTTTTGTTTGAATAAGTGAAAAAGTCATTGCAAATTAGGATTTCAAATTTACCGCTAATAATGAGAACGGAAGCGGATATAGCGTTTCCCGCCTCGGTACGAGAGTTACGCTACGAGTTACTGTCGGTTGGCAGTTAGCACGGAGGGATGTTGTTGAGATACTATACTGTATGAACAAGACTGTATGGCCAGCGGGATTCGCCCGCCGAACACAGAACCGACAGTACACGAACATTTCCGATGTTCCACATTTATGCGGGAACTTACCCTCTTGAAGAGCAGATTTCACCGCTGTGTTCCCTTCAAACTCGGCACCTACTAGTACACGAGGTGTGCATCGGGTTCGACCAATCAACGATAGTGTTTGTTGACCATAATACTAACTTATGAATCATGCTTTATAGCGTGAAAACATCGAATTAAAGTGTTCAGTATATTCAAATATATGTTTGATGTTGTAACAACCCGGAAATACAATATACTCGTAAAACCTTTAGCACAGCTGAAAAGTAATTTAACCGTTATTATTAAACTGGTTTTAATATATTTCAATATTGTACTTTTAGACACACAGTATACCTATGAATTGCTTATTTAGCGTATGTCTAAGGGTAAAAACATGTCTAAAGATACACTTGAAATGTCTTAAAACCAGTTTAATAATAACAGTTAAAATTACTTTTTACAATTTTCAAACGAAGGTTTAAGCGGTGAGACATTTATTCAAACGGTTTTATGGGTGTACCACGATAAATGATAACAAGATGTTACAAGACGTTTCGTCTGGACTATGCCAGACATCATCAGTTTAATTTCAACTTTTTTAAATTGTAGAAAGAATAAAATTGTATAAAGTAGTTAAAAAATATAAAGGTAAATATAAACAAGCTATTTTCCAGGTGGATGTTGGTAACTTAATCAGATGACTGTTTTCATAGTTTTGAATAGAGGTGTCCAAGATTGTGAAAGTGTATGAATTTTCTTTGTGGTTTAAATTATTTGGGTGCTTTTTAATTTCAATGACCTCTCTCACAATCCTGGACAAATAGTGATTTTCTCTAGCCAGTTGTTTTGTGTCTTCAAATGCAATAGCAAGTTTCGTGATACAACTATGTTCGGCTAAGGCAGATTTATCCATGTCTTCGTCTTACTTTTTACATCTTTGCTAAAAATAATATGTTTCATTTCAGGTATGTTACAGGAACAAACTGCTATTCCAACTCCTCAAATGTTCCATAAGAAGACTATTTGTATTATTAACGTTATTTCCTTATTTAATTTGTGATAGTCATAACTATTTAATATTGAAAGTATGTTTTAATTAAACCATATTATGTTCGTGTACTGTTAGCTATGTGTGCTCGGCGGGTACATCTCGCTGGGTAGACTACAGTCTTGTACTGTATGAACGTTGCTGGAACAATATTATGAAGGTTATAATTAGCCGAGCAGAGACACCTAGGTGAAGGTGAACACTGTCGGCTCGCAGAGAAGTATCAGATGTTAAACACCATTGTAAGATAATTAAAACCGTAACAGTATATGGAGGCGAGAGCCAACCGTATACAATAACAATCAATGTCACTGTTGAGAACCATTTGTATATCAAGGTCTAAACATACACATGTCGTTTTTCAACATCAAATAATGTACATTAAAAGTTAGCAAGTTTACAAAAGGGTCACTTTCTATTACATTTAAATGCGTTTTAAGAGTTTTAAAGTATTTTTAAACATGTTTAATTCAGTTTTTAACTTTAAGTATAGTGCTGCTACTGTCAGTAAACTACGTGAGGTCTGGCTAACGCGAGGACAAGACGCGGTAGTCAATCTACGTTACCTTGCACTCTACTTTCAGGCGTATTAGCTGAACCCACAGACTTTGTTCTGTATACAAAAACTGATGTATACTAAAGTTATTTAATATTTATAAGCTGACTGCTTCGTTAAACAAATAGGTTTATGGTGGAATGTGCAACATTAAATCATAAATTTTGTCCGTAACAATACTCCACAAAAGAATTTTTTGAAACAATACTCCACAAAAGATTAGAAAACTAAAAAATAAATACGTTCTTATATTATTTTAATAAATTTTATTATTATTATTATTAATATTATATTTTTAACAAAAGAGATTCATTTTGATATATTAAGGTTATTAATATGTGATGGTGAAGGCCAGAGTTAGACAGTTAAGTGAAAAATATCGTAGCGTCTGTACTAGTAGGCCGAAGACCGAAACGAGACTGTGAGCGTAGTGGACAGCCTCGTAACGCATGATTTAATGGAGTAAGAAAAGTTGAGGGTGTGAGCATAGTGAATTAGATTACAGTATTGGCGAATACTTTGTTTTGAGACACCGACCACTCTTAGATTGTATTTTAAGATGAATATGGGTCGATGGTGAATGTTTTTGATGGATGATGAGGTCTTGTTACATACTATGGCCGACTGTTCCACAGATTGGGTGATTAATTAATATTAATATACTAACGACCAATGGAATCGAATGGAATGGACCAATGGCTTAACGTGACTTCCGAACCACGGGTAGTGGCCATGGTGAAAAGTTATCACTGCAGCCGAGAATTAGAATAACTAATTGCAAAGGAAGTTCGCTTTACTCACGCCAGCGTCACTTACCGCGCTTTATCGCTCAGCTGCGTGTCGGCCTAGTTTAAATAAAAACAACGCATTTCTTCATAATTATTACTTTCTAAAATAATGCAAAGCTTTAAGGATAGAATTATTTGATAGTCATGTAGTCAAATATTGTGTGACCCTCGATCCTTTGGAACGCCCATAAAACTTTGATGTTCAAAGTCATACAAGTATGACTGTAACTGCATCAACTCTTGCAAGGCGTTAAACAAAGTCAAATAAAAACTTATTATTTAGTTTTGGCAATGCGACATGGCTAATTACTACGAGAAGAAGTACCGTATTGTTTTCTTTTTATGTCTCAGAATCTACAAAACCCGTACTTGAAATGAAATGAAAGTAGTATTTATTTACGTGGCGAAGTTAGGACTTGATAGTCCTCTCCACCACTTAACCACGTTAAATATACAATAAAATCATACTTACTACGAATAAATTACATAGATAATTGAAAATTAGATTGTTTTAAATACAAGATAAGAAAACCTAACTAAAGCGTCTAAAGGATAACAAATAATTGGTTTAATATATAGCACTAAACTTAAAAAATCACTCACCCTAACCTTTCATACAATCCACTCTTAAAAACGCACAACAACGATCCCGACCACCCCTATCACAGTCCCCGCAGCATTCCGTCCCTGACCACCGCCCCAAAGCGAGCCCAAAGCGAGATTCGATCGATTTAACATTATCAGGAAGGGCGTTTCATAGGCGACATAATGTGACAATAAATTATTTACTAAACATTTATGATCTATGCAGAGGAATCGACAAAAGAAGAGCTACTCTTCGAGTGTTACGGGAACTTATTTGTGACATAAAAGTTAATTGGTCAAAAAGAAAAGAAGGAAATTTTAGTCTGATGATGGTGTATACAGTAGAGCTAAAATGTGAAATTCTCGGAGAGGTTTTATTTTCAATATGGACAGCTGTTCAAAGTAAGGAGTAATGCGGTCATCACGTCGTAAGTTAAAATAAAAGGATGAAGTAATTTTGAACACGATGTATTCTGTCAGACAGTTCAATTGTCATGTAGTTTGTGACGACGTCACAGTAGTTAAAGTGGGGTAGCGCCAAACCTTTACCAGCATCACTTTCACGTTGAATGGAAGAAATAAAGCAAAGCGCTTCAAGCTGTGAATGCAGGCAAAGACTCTGTTGCAGGTAGCAGTAACGGTATCGTCCAAGTCAGTGATTCGTTAATTATCAGACCAAGAGCAGTTTAGTTCGACGTCGATGAGTTTAGGTTTGGGGAATACAGGCAGGTCAATTTGTGAACGTAAACGAGTTGTACCTATCAGCATATTTTGAGTCTTGGTTTCGTTAAGTTTTAGTCCGTTCCTTTATGCCCATCGAGTGATTGATGTAATGTCGGCATTTATTAAAAAAACTGCATTCCGTGAGTCTTTTACGGGAAAGCAGTTTTAAGTATGTAAGTCATCAGCGTACAAGTGGATCTTGGAATAACGTATGTTTTCAGTAACGTCATTGATATACCGGGTGGCCACGATAAAGTGTCCTAAACGGATTACAGGAGTACTATTAGAGCTAGAAAGATGAAACAAACTTTTTTCTCAGGAAACCGAACATGGGGATTTCAGGAAAAATATTTTAAAGATTCTCAGTATACAGGGTGTGTCAATACTGAAACTCACGGGGTCAAAACTCAAGACTTTTAAATACAAAGGTGGGTCATATTGTACATAATTTTAAACAGAATACAATTCTCGACATTTTGACGAAACAATCTTTTTTATATGTTGCCCCGTTACCGAACTAGAGCTATAAACGTGAATCGCGTAAGCTTTTACGGGTCGCCCTGTAGTCAAATTATCAATTCGATTAAAAATATGGTGTTTACGTATTGTTTCTTAGAACTTGACGAGCTTTTCAACGGTATGTCGTACAACCATGTTTTTGAAACATTTCTAACCTCAAAATGGATGTGAACATTGAAGTTTTATCATGAATAAGTCACAAATGTTAAATAGTAAGGTATATCATGTTGCATATCATTGAAAAGATAATTTTCATATAAACATTTTTTGTACTGAACACAATTTTGTATCTTTGTTAGTTTAAGAACTATAACAAAAAACCAATTTTAACCTCGATTTTGCCGGTATTTTAGTAGTGTATACGGTCGTTTGACCTGCTTGGTACCAAAATTAATAGCAACAAAACTCTATTAAAGTAGTTTTTCTTAAAAAAAACTCATAAAATGCCCAAAAACAAACATAATCAAGAATATAACGATATCTTTTAAATAAATGGAGTTGCGTAAGAAAAAACAGTTGTCATGGTTATTTTATTGCGCACTTTGCAATATGTTATCTGCTGTGTTATATAAGCTGTTTGATTTTGCTATCTGTGTTGTAATGTTGTAATTTAAATTTGTTTACATTGATACGTGACAATTGCATATTCACATGGTCACATTGATGAATACTAAACAAAAAAATTTAAATTACAACACTACAACAGATAGAAAAATCAAACTGCTGATATAACACATCAGATAACATATTGCAAAGTGCGCAATAACATAACCATGACAACTGGTGTTTCTTTCACAACTCTGTTTTTTAAAAGATATTGTTATATTCTTAATTATGTTTGTTTTTGGTAATTTTATGAGCTTTTACCAAGAAGAACTACTTTATTAGAATTGTTGCTATTAACTTTGGTACCAAGCAGGTCAAACGACCGTATACACTACTAAAATACCGGCAACATCGAAGTTAAAATGTTTTTTTGTTATAGCTCTTAAACTAACAAAGATACAAAATTGTGTTAAATACAAAAAGTATTTATATTAAAATTATCTTTACAATGATACGCATCATGATATACCTTACGATTTAACATTCGTGACTTATTCATGATAAAAAACTTCGATATTTACATACATTTTGAGGTTAGAAATGTTTCAAAAACTTGGTTGTACGACATACCGTTGAAAAGCTCGTCAAATTCTAAGAAACAATACGTAAACACCATATTGCAATCGAATGATAGTTGAAGACGACCATACGCGATAGCTGGTTCGGTAAGGCAACTATAAAAAAGATTGTTTCGTCAAAATGTTGAGAACTGTATTCTGTTTAAAATTATGTACAATATGACCCACCTTTGTATTTAAAAATCTTGAGTTTTGACCCCGTGAGTTTCAGTATTGACACACCCTGTATACTGAGAATCTTAAAAATATTTTTCCTGAAACCCTTATGTTCGGTTTCCAGAAAAAAGTTTGTTTCATCTTTATAGCACGAATAAAACTCCTGTAATCCGTTTAGGACACTTTATCGTGGCCACCCGGTATAATGAAAATAACAATGGACTAAGGACCGAAATCTGAGGAACCCCTCGTGTGACTGGTCTCCAGTCCGATTCTGCGTCCCCAGCCCTCTCACGTTGCTATCGTCCAGTGAGGTACGACTCGACCCAGTTCACACAAACAAAGGAGAAACCAGCCATTTTTAATTTTAAAAGAAGACGGAGATGGTAGACAAAGTCAAATTCCTTTGAAAAATCAAATAAAGCCAGGATGGTAAGGTGTCTGTTATCCATGGCTAATCTAGTATCATCAGTAATTTTAAAAAGTGCAGTAGTCGTGCTGTGGTTGGAACGAAATCCAGACTGAAATGTTAATACAACTTTGTTGCTGTCCAATAATAATAAGAAACGATTTGCTGATGCACGACACGTTCAAGACACTTGGAAAGGGCAGAAAGCAAGCTAATAGGCCTAAAGTCAGAAGGTGATTGAGGTGAAGTACATTTTCGTAAAGGACAAACTACAGCTTGCTTCCAGAGAGGAGAAAAGACGCCAGACCCTACAGATGAGTTGAAAATAAAAGTAATTATTGGCATAGAAACAAGCAAGGTGAACAAATAGGGATATTGTCGGATCCAACAGTATTACTGGACATACGCATGATAGCTTTTAGCACTTGAAACTCCGTCACTGGAGAGAAATTGAACTGATGAGGTGGGACAATCAAAGGAGAATGTTCGAGCTCGACAACATAGTTACGTGCACCAGAGAAGTCGTCAGGGATATTTACGAAGAAATCTATAAGGAAATTAAGTTCAAAAGAAATAGGAGAATCAGATTTAGATTTACCTATTCCGAGCTCTTTCAGTTTGGACCCTATTGTTTTCGTGGGAGGTTTACCAGAAAATGAAGTGTAGTAAAATCTAATTTGTGATTTTCTTATTAGTTGTTGAGTTAAGTTTCTGAGTCTCTTATAGCTTCACCAGTCTTGCTCAGATTTAAATGTACACTCTACATGTACTTTTTTCTAGTCATGCATTGCACAAAATAACTTTGTAAAATAAGGCCGCTTCAATTATGATTCCAACACTCCTAATGTCATTCAACTACGCTGTATTGAGTATTAGTATATAGGGGTTTTATTATCAGTAGTTTTATTTCCTATATATTTTGCCATTTGACTCATGAGGTGCTGGGAAGCAGACAACTGCAAACCTCACCTTTCTACGACGTTTCGTTCAATTTGGCGAGAGATACGAATAGCTATATTTTCAAAGAAAATTCCCTAACAATGTATGCGGAGGAGGAGAAGTATATTACAAGTGGAAGATAAGAATGGTCATAAGTTGCACGACTGACAAATAAAACAATAAATTCCTTCTCAACACTGCCAACTTGTATTTTATTTTGTGCTTTAAAATCCGAACTGGTCGCGCGTGCGCTGACTTGCAGGCTGACCACTCCGCCGGAAACTCAGAACTAAATTTACCTCACAGAGTAAAAGGGAAAATGTCACTGTTGATTGCGTGGTTCCTCAGCTCAGTGTACACATGATATATTTAGACTCGAACTGCAAAACGCATCACATAATCAGCTTTGTTATTCACAAATTTAGTCAAGCATATTTCAAAATATTCACTATTAATAATTTTTTTGGATCATGAAAAAAATAACGTTTGGACTGTAGACCTTTTCTGCAAATATGTAATTGTGTACGAATACCGTATAGGTTTTGTTGATAGCAACTCGTTATGTTGTAAAAGTAGTTTGTTATTAAATAGGATTTCAAAGCTTTGTCTTAAGAGAATGGATCAACCAGGAACCATGTTTAGCACTGAAATAGTGGAGCATTGATTATTTCTTTCCGGTTGACGAGGGGTAGGTGGGAATCCAAGTTTATCTTCTGTTTCAAAAACATCGGTCTTGTCTGGCTCAGTTCATTCAAAAGTCGCGCTTGCCGCCGAACTTGCCAGTCAAGAGGAATTGGTAGTAGCGATATTCCGCTCACTCAAAAAATGGCAAAACATGGTTTTGTAGTCCCCTGTTTACGTCGCCGTTTATGAGCCGAAACCTACAAATGCGGGTAGAAGTGGGAAAAAGGAAAAAACTGCCATTGAACAAATTACAGTACTCTTTTAAAATAGCCTATTTTTATGCCAAGTTTAACTTTGCTAGTTTTGGCGAAATACCATTTTTAACCAGATACAAATCTAAAGACAACCTTTGAGAATATGGAAAACAACCTTTCTAATCTCTACACCGAAAAATAGCGTTCTAAACAGGGGTCTACGGAGAGCATGTTTTGAGGAACTTTTTCTGAGGTGATCAATCCTCTTAAAACAAATACGTATAAAACCATTGTAATCAAAGACTAAATGTCAAATATTACATAAGCCAAATGTGTACGTAGAAACTTGTACACATTCTGTACACAGTGTGGCCATTCTGCTTTTAGAACTATTGATGAGACAGTTTGAAACTTTTGCTCAACAGTGGTAAGAACTAAGGTGTCTATGTCATCACGTTCTAAGTTGCAACTTGTGGCTTGAACCTTGCTGGGGTCACTCAAATTCAAAGTTAAACGGAAACTAGAATTAAAAAACAAAATATGAGTCCAGAATATTGTAATTCGACCTAATCCGAAATATGCGTATTTAAAGTTCTCAAATTTGTATTAGAACCGTAACCGTAGGAAATGCACTATGGGATCGTGCCTTTTGAGCAAGTAGTCAATGTGATGGTGCTAGAGTATTACTGCAAAAACAATAAATTGTACTCAAGAACATTGTAGTGTACTCTAGAACATAGGACAATTACGTTAATTCAGAGGAATATAGTTTTATTTTAATGTACTTTATTTAATCAACATTTTTATATTTTCGTTTGTAAATTATGTATATTTAGTTATATAATAAATCCAGTTTTAGGGCTATATACTCGAAAACAAGGCCGATACGCAGCTAAGCACTAAAGCTCTTTTTAATTTATTACCTCTGTCCTCAGCTTTTCATGTTCTATTACAATGGACACTATTTACAATTACTGTATTATGAATTTTCCAAATGTGTACCCTGCACTTTACAGTCAGTAGTGCCAGAATCCGGGATGAATGGCTGGTATATCAGCTGCTCCTCTTTAACTCGCCGTGGGAAAAGTGAGGGAATCGGTTTTCCCTTTCTGGGAATCACTGCTGAAGGTTGCAGACAGTGCCGCTAGGTGTCTCTCGTACCTCCTCTGTCGCCTCCCTCTCAGATCAATATTACCCAAACTTAGTTTCAAATTTAGCAGGGGAAATGTTACCATTTTTGTCATTTAATGTTTAAAACAGATTTATTTCAAAGTTTTCAGCATGACAATATGAAATAACTGATAACAATGTCTAGTACAGTATGAAACAAGCTATTCCTGTCCTCGATAATATCAGAATTGTTAAGATCATTTCTTGCTTTAAGCAACGTGGCCATTATTAAAACTTATGCGTGTTAGACGTATGTTTTGTTACTTGTTACCGTTATACTTAGAGTATTATTAAAGCATGAATGACCAGCGAGCCTTAAGATATAAGGTTGAAACCCGTAACGGGTAGGCTCTGTCTTCAACCAAGAATTAAGAATCAAGCATCTTTAAAGCCTTTGATCACAATTCCATGAAATGGGCAGTGTCATACATATTAATAACCTAACCTATCTTAAACTAATATCACATTTCATTTCAGTTAGTGTTAACATTTTGTGTAGCAAGAAGTGAAAGGTTAAAAATCAAAATTTTTATTGTCATCTAAAGATCTTTTTAAGGAATAGTAAAGATTTTTAGTCAGCCAATCATTGTCCTTGGATTTAAATCGTTTGAAAGTTATAGACCAGAATATACCTGGTAGTTTGTTAAAACATTTCATACAATTCATTTTGAAAGCGTTACCTGTCTTAGCTAACCTTTGTGTTGGAACATCCAGATTTCCTCTTTTTCTAGTGTCACGTTTAGTAATCCTGTCTTATTTTGTGTTGGGTCAGGTTTTTTTACTTTGGTTTTACATTTGTTAGTTTGGATAATGTCTTGGGAGCCGGGTGCTGGCTTTTAAATGGATAAGGCATCTTAGAGATATTTCAAGATATTGAAACTAATTTTACATCACACAACAACGGTATTGTAATTACCAAGCGAGGTCCAAGCCGAAGTCATGTACTCTGCAAAACGCTTCTCTTACAAACCACTATAGAGTTTTATCAATGGTATTTTGTAATTTGTATGGTTTATCATTGACAAGTAAGTTGTACACTTAGTATTTTGTACGCAGAAATGACATATAGTACAGCGTATCCTTGGCGAGCCTGAAATAAGTGGTCGCGGTCGCAAGTCAACGTATTAACATTAATTAGGATTTTCCATTAATAATTTGCATAGTGGTATTTTACTTGTCTCTGCTATAACTGCAGAATATATTTTAGACAATAGTTAAGGGTACACTAAGTGTAAATCGCACGTCTGAGTGTAAAAGACGAGATCTTCTGCAAGTGAATGGATTTACCTTTCTAAATTCCACTTCCAACGTTTAGGTTGAAATGTGTTGCGGTCATCTTTGCCACGCGACAGTGACGTAGGAATCTCAGTCATCTAGCTAGAGGTTGAGGTCAACGTTTGTTGACAATACAATCGACGTAAGTTAATATTTTCAACAACTGAAGTTGGAATTTTATTACAGACGTTTTTGAGTGGACAAAAAGTACACGATGTTTCGGGATATGGAATTTGGCCCCGTCTTCATATTGTGTAACCTAAAGCATAACACATTAGGCAAAGAGGTAGCCTAAAAGTAATCAGCGCACGCTGCCCAGTCACTCACCACCGAATAAATATCATAGATAACATAAGTAAAATAACCCAACAAATGATAACATTAGATAAAAATTTTATAACCGCTAGCCTAGCAACCAATTAAACATGTACAAACACCTTTTTTAGATATATTGAGCACTTCCACGGTTAGTGACAGCTGCACACTGACCCATTCATCAAACCTTAAAGAATTTCCTTTCTATTGGCTGAGCATAAATAGGTATTTCTGTGTTCTATGTTACATTTTGAAAGTCAGACTAGCACCTGTGGTTGGTCGTCCGCTGCTCCAAGTCAGCCTATGAGGCAGTCTGGCGGCTGGCCAGGCAGTCAGTCACTATGTAGCTGTCACTCTCAGTAGACCTGCTCGATTTTTCCATTTGGGTTTTTTAATTTCGTACAGTTTTTGTACATGTTGTATTGTTTTCTAGGCTAGCTGTTATAAAATTATAAGTAAGAAAACAACGATTGTTATTTTGGTGACTGGTCAGCTTGCGCAGATTACTTTAGCTCTTTTCTAATATTTTGTGTTATGTTTTAAGTTACTTTTCACGCGGTCAGATTCCAGGTAACGATGCGTCGTGTTTAAGTCGTGCTTTATTTTGTGTTCACTTGAAAACGTCTGTAATAATATTTTAACATGAGAAATTTTACAATCGTCTACAACAAACGTCAAACAAAATATTTGTTGTCATTCTGCTTTGAAAACAGCTGCTTTACACCCATGTATCACTGTGCTAAAGTGTCACTTTTTCATCCAGGTAAATAAAGTATTGACAACGTTTTACTCCCTAGGGAGAAAAAGATAATTTTAATGACCTTTTTGTGGCTGGGACATCAGCTGGTTCAATGAGTTTGTTTTGATAGTTTTGAATTTTAACACGGATTTATAGTAAATCAATGTAACAGCTTTTATTCAAAACATTATAACTCAGAGTTCAAAACAATGTTTACTTAACTATTCTTTATAATATTAAAATATTTAATGCCATTTGTTTCTCGTTATTATTTGCATCATGAAAAAAGTATCGTTCATCACTCAGCCCGAAAGTGTCTTTTTGACCCTCGGTCGTATAATGTCCTCGGCTGCGCCTCGGATCTTTTCTTGACCTTGTGTCGAAAAGTGTTACTTTAGGGCCTAGGTATGAAATGTACTTTTCAACAACCTGAACTCCACCATAATGACTTTAGACAAAAAATGGAAAATTGGGCAACTCGATTGGAATTTTCATCCTTCATATTCAGTTTTAAATTGTATTTGCTGCACGGGATTCAGGTTGATTTATAAATTTAGGGTGATAAGAGTCCCTTACAGGAGCTGAGAATGAAAACGCATTAAATTATTATAAAGTACAACACGGCTGGGACTAGTGCTCAAGCAGCTGGCCTCCAAAGCTTGAAGTAGCGGGTTCGATTCCCGCTTAGGCGTTTGAGCGTTGCACCTCAGGTTTATCCTCGTAGTCTACTCAGCTACGTAATGCAAGTGATTATAGCTAAGCCTAGTAGCGCATCCTGGTAACAAACCCTGGAATCAAAACAGTGTCGGGCTCAACCTCTCGTCCCGATTTAATCTCCGACTTGGCCCAGTCGCGTAGTCCTAATGGGCCCAACCATGAATTATAACTATTGAAGGATAACCCAAAGTTTTCCTTACCCAGTTCATTAGCGTTCTCAACACTCAGCTTAGTATCTAACACCTGTATGAGTTGAGTGATAACAGCAACTGTGTGTCGTGTGTCTTATGTGAGTCCCCGTGGCCTGACAAGCCCGCCTTGCTACATACATGTATATGTGATACAGACATGCGATATGGTATACACGCACGCTACCCGCTATTGCAATACAACACAGCGGTACATTCAATGTGACAGCCGTCTTGTAGATGAGGAGATATATTTATCTATGTTGAATTGATAAGATGTTTAAATAACACAGATCCGTACAAATATGCGTAATGAGGTTAACTGAGAGACAAAACAATGTCGGAGATAGGGTCCAAATTCTAGTGACGGGGACGAGAATCGAACCCGCGACCTTTCGCATCGCAAGTCGTGACTCTGCCCACCATCGTATTAGGGATAAAACGTTCATCAGCTGATTCATTGAGTCGGTTGTGAATTTTAACACTTGGTAAATGTTCGTGTTCAGTATGACAGGTGTTTCTAGAAAAATAAACCAGACTGCTGAGCTCAAAACTATCAATTTAAAAAATATTATAACATTTAATTACATTAACTTTTTAATATTATTTACATCTTGACAAAAGTATCGTCAAGCCACCCCTCGGACGTTAAACTTGAGCTCGTATCCAAAAGTCTCACTGTAGAACCTAGTGATGACATATACAGGGTTATTCAAAAAGAATGTCTTACTTTTAAACAACTCTCCTTCGTTAATGATTACTTAGATATACATAAATTAAATACTAGTAAAAAGAACACTTTCCAATATTTGTCTTCCTTGGTACACTTTTATAAATGCTCACCATGCCCTCTTCTGGCTACTCGGCAAAATTCTAGCCGATAATAAAACTCTTTTACCGTAGATCACGAAGTTAATACTCATTTATGGTATTGGCTGAAACTCTGCTACCGTTTTGCAAGCCATCTAGATTTTTGTCAAAGTGGGTACGTAAACCCTCACCCTTAAACAGCCCCACAAAAGAAATTCACGAGGAAATCACAAATCTACGACGAATTTCTAACTGAAATGAACTGACTGGCTTTTTGGAAATTCAAGAACGGAAAATATCTCGTGTTGTATGGGCAGCCATCTTGTTGGTAATTAAAAGCGGAAATTAATTCTAGTATATGTAAAAAAACTTTGAAACTTCTTCTTTTCAACCATATGTAAATTATTCATGAAGCACTCATACTATAAAAGTTACTGAAGAATGAAAGTAGGACATTCTTTTTTAATAACCCTGTACTATTATCATGAGGATATATTTTGCACGCACACATTTATATTTAATTAAATGGAGTTGGTCTCTTTCCACTCGACAATGACATTAATTTTGTCGAAACATGTTGTGGTTAACACACAATTTTTGAAGTTTTCATTTACAATTAGTATTATTACTTTTGCAAACTGTGGTAATCATGAATAACATATTTAATTAAGCCGTAGTTAGACTGATTTCGGTATAGCATTATTTTCACTTGTCTACTTCTGAGCATAGCAGGCTCGTAAATTAATAGCTGAAGGTAACGCAATAGGCCAGATCAGTTATCCAGACCATTATTAAAATTGTAAGAAGCTATTCGAGTATAAACCTGGAAGCATTGGTGGACCGAATAGGAAAGATATACAGTAAACGTTTTTAAAGAGAAAGTGCATGCATTTTTCATGGACTTGATTTATGAATGATTTACTATGGCTCGAGTATGACAGTTTATATCTCCTGAACACAAACAGTATTCCTAACGCGAGGTTTATACTGGAAAATATATTTAGAATATCCAGGAACTTTATTTCTCAGTTCTCTCATAATATACTACTATTCAAACAAACTTTTATCTATATAAAGGTCATTAAGAAGGTCTTTATGATTAATAAAAATGTTCAACAGCTTTAATTTATCGTAGAAATACAAATACATGCTGTACGATGGAAATAAGGTATGACTTAAATTCATTGAGCAACGTTTTTTGTAATTTAACAATAAATTTTGACGGAATTCTTAATTACAAAGATTTCTTTAAAAGGAATATTTCAAACATTCACATTCAAACGTGATTTTCTTCTTATAATAAGACCTAGGGCAAATTGAACCACATGATACTGTTGTAAAATGTTGAAAAACAAACTTAAAAGGATAGATCTTCAGCACTTTGTCGTTGCAATGTTGTTTCTATTTTCTAATTATGGTTTGGCTAAGGAAAAGGAAATCAATAATAAAACCAACATTAAAGAGAAACTTCACCAATTAAATCAAGATAAAACATTGTTTCGATACAAAAAGAACAATGTGAACACAGTGGCCAGTAACCAAATACAACCAGAAAGCAATTTATTCTTCCGAAACTGCAAAGAGCTTAGTGTTAGAGTTCGGTCACAATTTATTACCTATTGGGAGTGCTTTCGAAACAGTTTATCAGAGAGCGAATGAGATACTTGATTTTGTAATGCCCGTTGTTGTCCTAGTGGCTTATATTTAAGTATTCTGGGAAGAACCACTCGCGACGATATAAGGTACAAAGTCATGTCGTTACGCAAAACGAAATTAAATTAATTACACACAGTTTTAAAATAGTATGTTTCATCACTAGATCCTACGGTGACGCTTTTTTGATACGAGGTTAAGTTGAAGTCCTTGGCTGCGCCTCAGACGTTATACTCGTAAGAGGGAGGATCAAAAAGGCACTTTTAGGATGAGTGATGACCGATACTTTTTGTCATGATGCAAACAATAATGATAAATAAATGTTTTCAATGTTATAGTGAAACTGAAAGTAAACATTGTTTTTGACTCAGCAGCCTGATTTATATTGTTTTGAAGAAACAGCTGCTATACTGATTTACTATAAATCAGTGTTGAAATTCTTATTTTTTAAATACGTTTTATTCTGGCTCAGCTTTTTAAACTACAAACAGCTTAACAACAGGTTTAACAATATATACAAAATAGTAACATGTAGTCCATTCGGAAAACGTAAAGAGGAATTTCCTAGGTTAGACCCATTGGGGTTGAACTTGTTTAAATATATCACAATATATACATTTACGGTGAGCATAACCGCCCGGCAAGCGGGAGACCCGGGTTCAAATCCCAGTTCGGTTTAAATATTTTTGTCTTCAAATTTATTTAGTAATATATACATTTATTTACAGATTTTTTACAGATAGTCACAACAAATAAATGTTCAGAGAAATGTGGAAGGCGTCTATATTTCAATCGAGTGTTAAAATTCAAAACAAACTCGACAAAACAGCTGATTTCCACGCCACAAAAAGACCATAATTATTTTTCTCCCTTAAAGAATAAATATCATCAAAACAAACCTTTATTTTCCCAGGAATAAAAGTGTAACTTTGGCACGTCAATATACGTGTCTAAAGCACCTTTGTGTAGAGCAAAATGACAAAATAGCTCTTAAATTATGCTTAAATAATGTTCAGTTAAAATTAATAAATGTTCAGAGATAGCTGAAGGTAATCGTAAAGTAAATGTAATTGCTATTCAATAATGTAGCGTGTTTGTTGGTCGCGTGCAGAGCTGCCTAGCTCAACCAAGGTGAGAGAATTGGCTCACCGTTCCAACACCAGACATTAACAGTGAATAGTCCACATAAACACCCACTGTGTACCCGTGCTTCGCTACGGGAGGACTGATTTAGTTCAAAATGTGCAATAAAAAACTAACTTCTTTGCAGTATTTGTGGGAGGTATCCAACTAAACGCTCACCGAAACGTATCATTTCGACTGCGATAGTTTCCTGGAGTGTTGAAACAGCTCGAATTGTAAAATTTGAGCTACAACAGTTCAATCGCAAAATGTTGTATTACCATTTAATATTAGCCTACACTCTTGTACAACTTTATTAAGCTAAGTAGGTACAATTCGCACCACAACTGAAAGTCAAATATTTACCTTTAACACTCTCAAATTATTCAGGACTCAATTTAAATTAATAATGCAGTAAGAGACACCCTTATTTTTGCAGAACCTCATTTCCTCAGAATATCTCGTCCTTTGTTCTCAGTAAGGGCGAGGGGATGCAAGTACTAAACAAGCCACTGTATCGTTAACTCCCTCGTCTTTTTTCACTCTTCAAATAAATTCTGAAAGAGAAATAACAAGCTGCAACAAGAAGAGTGGCACAGTTGTAATTACTGGCGCTGGCAACAAGCCCGGAAAAGCCATCAGAAAGCCGGATTCTTGGCTTTAATCTGGCCGAGCCCGCGGATTGACGGCTTTTTGTGATCGTCGCCATTGGCCGAGATACCCACTTTTGTGGCGTATTGTTCCTTGTATTGGGAACATTGCAAAATGATACTACTCGCAAAATATAAAAACATAGCCAACGCGTAGCTACAAACACTAACGTGAATCCCAGTTAGTTGCCCATAGTGATATAAAATTACATCGGAAGTGATTTTTACCCTTTATTGAACAACACTGCGCATGTTATTTTCCGTTTTTACGAAGTTTTGTCCGTACATTGCTTTTTATGTGGCTAAGTTCGTTAACCAGCAAAAACGGTCTACCGCAAATTACGTTTTGGGGGCGAGGGTCCTCCCAAAAATAAGGGTGCTTTTAACCGTGTATATTTGTGACCGATATCGATTAAACTTGGCATACAAAGTAATGACACCGTACACAATGTGTGCAGCAAAATCCGCGAAACCCAATCAGCCAGACCCAAATGTTGGCGAAAAACGGTTTATAGGTACATGTTATATGGTTTCGCCGTTCGACCAAGAAGATGTTGGGAAGCTCAGTACTGTAAACCGTTTGTTCTACGACGTTGTCATCCTATGTGACGACAGAAATGCATGATTAGCTCTATTTGCTATAGAAGTTCACTAATAAAACTAGCGGGTAAAGTTCGCACTAAACTATTTTGTCTGTAAAATATCAATTCCTTAGCGATAGAGGTTAGCAATTAAATTATGAACATAATTGATTTTGCGTAAACTTAGTTTGGTGAAACCCCAGCCCATACTATTATTTCGAGTGAAAATAAAAATGAAATAAACAAATTCTTTAGTCAGCCAACAGGTCGGTAAGAGACCTCCCCATAACTAAACCTGAGTAGGTAGAATAGATATATGCTACTTTGCAAAGTTATTTAAGAACGAATTCTATTTGGAACAATACCATCACTTAATAGACTTAATAGACAATTTCTTGAGTGTAAAGTTGCAGGGAGAAGACAATAATTTAAATTTCATCGTCGTTAAAAAGGTAAAAAAGCAAGCGGACAAATTATTCAAAGGCGCGACTAACAGCAAAGCTATACCTAAAATATTTGCTTGTCACCTCTGTTGATATCACTTTTACAAATACCTACAAACTTACTGTTATTAATTTTAACTATGCTTATAATTGAAGTGTCAAGAATGGTGCTCGGTATATGATTTACCAGTTTACTGTTAACTGATAAATATGGCTGTAAACATTTACAGAAATACCATGCTAAATTAATATGACTTATTTGTTTCAGGTAAGGCATTCCGAATCAAAAATCGTCTTGACAGTGTGTAAGGTGCTGTATATTTATTTTGTATCACTAACATTTTCTCTTTTCATTCTATACTTTGTAGTTGTAAATGTCAATAAAGAATGCCTATCTGTGTTATGAATGTTGTGTTGTGCAATGTGTTTTTGTTTAGACTAAGGTAAATGTATAGTTTGATGACGTCACCACTCTCTATAGATACAAACAGCTGAGTTTATCTGTATCATTGTCGGGTGGGAGCTAACTAAAGAGGTACTCAGTGTACATTACCACCTACCTACGTATCATGGTACTGATAATGTTACTGTGACCAATATATTGACGTATTTAATGTGAATAACTGCACTTGATGTTTGGTAGAGACCAGATTAGGTGTTAAGGGCCATCCATCCGAGTGATTTGGTTTATCTAAACTGGAGTAGCAACATGTGGCATAGCTTAAAGTCAGTTACAGTATGTACATCTAAATAGCGAGTTGACTTGACTCCCACGTGCGTGGTGATCTTGCAAAATATTGATCAATCAAAATTCACAAATTTACTTAAGCATTCAACGAATCAGTCTGTTATGATTTTTTATAGTTTTTTATAGTCCCTCTCTTCCATAGCTACTTAAAAACTACTTTATATTTCCTCAAAGTAAATGGTCATGATTAAAGATTTTGTAAAATGTTTTTGTCATGCACCAAAAGTGAGATACAAGGGCTTTTGAAGATACGAGCCAACGGGTGTGCTCCAAAATACATAATTTGCTTTTTAGCAATAATTTTACAGACGATTTTCACTTGAAGTTGTTTTTGATCTATAATAATGAGCAATAGTATTCCCGTACGAAATCCACTAATGGGCTGTTGTCTCAAAACATGAAACGAGACAGACAGATGTATACAGTGAAGTAGAAAGCGTGTAAATATAAAGAGGAACATTTGTGTGGGGAGCTTTAGTGGGTATTTCCCTAGCGACCAGCAGATCCTTTCCACTCGGCCTACCTCGTTGATTCCCTCTGACTTATCACCCGATTTCCCACCGGGTACTCTGTGTTTTTGCAATATTCGAGCACTAAGCAAGTCCATGTGCCACGTCGTGTCAAGCTACGTCTAGACGTATACGAAAAGAAAACCTTTGAAAGGAAAAGATGGTTTGCGGAAATGATGGCGGAAATAATCACCGGATCAGAGAACTTGTCACGTACGCGGGGATATTGCCACAGTGAACTGTGTGGAATAACATCTCCGTACTGTTTTAAATTCCTGCATCCTGACTGAGGGGCATCGCGTGGCCTATAGTACAGTACATGATGTCCTAGGGGACATTGTCAGTTGATTTTTACGAAAAAGGTTGCGGCGTTGCCTTGAAACCTCTGTACAATTTAAGATTATCAATTACTTTGAAATTAGATAACATGAGTTTAAATTCTAAAACATTATGAGTTCTTCCAATGGCGATTTCTTTGGGCATATCAGAAAAGGAAACATTTCAATAAATAAGCGTCACGTACAATTTATTTCTGGTTTTTTCAATATTTCCGAAGTTGTCACATATATTTCATATTTTTGTCCAACCCTGCATATCAGTGCTGAATTTGCTCGTGTCTGCGGGTGTACACTGAATAGTTAACCTAGAACGTGCTGTAGCTGGGCTAGGATGCTGAACACAGCGTGAATCTATGACCCTGTACCCAACACGTGCGTCTTGCATACATACGACCTACTTCTCCGGACGTTACCTTAACCGTATATAAGACAATCAAGTCTAAGTACAAGAGTTTACACGTCCAAAGTTAGAGCTATGATAAAGTAAGACTTTCCGGGGTTGTTTAAAGCACCTTAAGTTGAAATGATGAAATGTAGGTTTTAGAATTAACACGAGTATGTGAGAAACTTATGACCCTCTATTCTTCTACAACTAATTTGGACCTTTTCTCTAGATACACTTTTAGTTTTAGGCATTCGCTTTTGCTCATGAGAGGACACTAAACAAAATATTCTTTTTAAACGGTTTTAAAAAACAATTCATTTAATCAGACCAATAGAAATATTTACAACAGATCACAGTTAAATTAAAAACTGTAAGAACTTTAAAAATTTTTTTCCTACTGATACAACAATATACAAGGTTGTAAGTGCCATTAAGTCATTAGGCACTTCAAGAAAAAAAGGTTTCAAACAGATTTGATAAGTTTGTCAGTTTTAATTAGTTTGATTTTGCTTGTGAAGGGATAGAGAAAATTTACCATCTTGAATAAAAATAGTACATTAAAATCGTAGCTGTTGTTGAATTACGAAACTGCAGTGCCTCGCAAACGCGCAATACGCACATGAATACTGTTTGCAGTTCACTTTATTATAACTTTACACTAATTCAGATATAATTTATTAAAAAATTGATAGTTTAAAGCTTTTAGTTCGTGTTTTCCATCTGTGTGGCCAAATTATAAATTTCTCCTTTTTCTCTCCCATTGGTTGATCATTATTTAAACCGGGACTGATTGGTTTCACTCACACACCTCTTCTTAGAGTCAGCTGAGGTCTGATTTCGATACTTCCCCCCTCTGCCTACTATACAATGCTGATTGTTCTGGGTGGTAATTAATAAAACAAATTTATTTTATTGAATTAAGAAATTCTCTGTTGTAGAGCAACACTCATTTTCATTTTGACAGCTGCCTCTCAGGCAAGTGCTTTTAGAAACCAAGCGCTTTAGTGCGAACTATTTATCTTTGCATGGACAGCTCAGTCCGAGTGTTGGAAAAAAGTTTTATTTTTTCTAGGTTGCAGTGAAATTTCCGACTGTCACCCTGTATGATGTTCCTATTGTGCTATCGTGGATAAAGGCAGAGGGTAGTTTAGCTGCGTATGAACATAATAATATAAAGGGAACTAGAAACGGCTTAAAAAGTTGATAAAACCTTTAAATATGTAGATCTGAAATAAAATATTATAATCTCACATTAGGTCTTACCTTGAAAACAAATTTTAACCGTAAATATTTACATGCTTCTACTCTGAGCAGTATTAATGTATGTACAAAGTAACCAAAAAGATTTATACATACAAATATCTTTATTCAACAGTTTTAAGCTTAGAATAGAGTCATGTGATTTATTAAAGATGTGAAAATTACCAGTCGAAAAATAATGAAACCAATCATGTCGTTCCGTTTCTAAATTACGTTCGGGAATGCTATATCCAAAATTAAAACGGAGGAAAACTATCCGTTGTTTTAATAAAGTACACATATTGTACACGAAATTATTTCCTATACTAAAATAAATTATAGAAGTGGTTCCTAGATTGCTTTGATTTTTCATGATTTTTGATTGGAAACCTTTTTGATTGAATGATTGTAATTTAAAACTTTAAGGTGGTGTTCTCCACTGTGTGGTCGAATGATGAATCCCTCCTTTTACATCATTAACACATTTAGAAATATTTATCGCCGAAGTAGATTGTGTTGATTTGTAAAGTGTACGAGGTTTCTAGGACTAGAAGAAAATAGGGTTTGTTAGTAACTGCCGAAACACAAAATCCAGTACCAAGTGTAATAACCTAGTTTCAAGTTGGTTCATAATAAAGTTTTGAGAGTCTCATAATAGTTCTAAGACTCAATTTAATGGAAGCTTACGAAACTATATTGCACTCAGCTGATCATCAAAGACAACTGGTTCTAATATGGTTTATATATAAACCCTAATCAGACTTGTAGTCTGGTTTCATCAATATTATTATCAACAGTGTACTATACTTTTAAAGATATTGTAAATTCTGGACTTTCCTTACATTTAATTGACACAATTACGTACGCCCTGATACACATGCTGGCAGCTCTGAGGATCCCCATTGAAAGTCTTGTTTTGACATAGCTGACCAGTCTTCCGTGTTTTACATGTATTTTTTCAGCAAAAACCGCTCCGTCAAGACATTCATAAAGATTTAATTTGACAAACACCGTCAACTGAAGTTACTAGTGGCGTGAATGTAGCATGGCGCTGTTCAGAGGCAAACAAGTATTTCTTCTTTTTCTCCTCCTCCGCGCTCAGGATGACCGCTTTGGTCAGGCTAGAGAACATCAGTGTCAACAACACGTATATCAAACAATGCCTCCCTCTGAGCCTCCCAAACACCACGTACAGCGAGGTCTCCTCGTAGACAGGGCTCCTCTTCAGAAATGATCGGCTCCTTAACTACATTTCCCAAGATTTGGTGCACATTTCCCCGATCAAGTCTCTTATCTCATTGTGTCTCCGTGTTATAAGTCCACCGGTTTTACACAGAGAGCGTGGTTCAAACTAAATTCTTCCTTTAACATTTAATATTGGCTTAGAGGTTTTAAAATTGTATTTATACTTTCCAACATTAGAGCTCTTAACCCTCTTTAATTAGTTAAATGTTTACTGCTTTCGATATTATGAAGCAGAAGTTTGACATTTATGAGCATGTTAACTTTATAGTAGGAAAGAAATTCGACCATTTTGAGCAATATCAACATAGTAATTTTATACAGGTAATAACAAATATAAATGTAAATAATATAAATCAAAATTTATTAAAATATTGGGTTTTAAGCTTTAAAATTAGTTTATTTCTAAACATAAATGAGTTGGGTTTCTCCAACGAAAGTTCCTGTGAGTGCATTTAGTTTTTTGTTGTTAATGTGATGGAGTTCACATCTTTAGCTTGAAAACAAAACACAGTCCTATTGATAAGTCAGTGACCTCCCCTTTAGCAAGAAATACTTAAGACAGCGTAGTTTCATAGTGTGTTTTAGGTCAGCACTTAATTTTGACGTACTATTGTCATGTTTAAACAACAACGATTGAACAATGTATCTTGATGGATTCTTTGTGCTTCTTTCAAATGTCGAGAATCCAAGCAATAGGTATAAAAGCGCAGTTTAGAAATGTTTAAAACACTTGTAGTACAATGGTGATGACGTTTTTATCGAATTCCTTTGGAATAATGAGATATTCATGCCACCAGCATGGTTAGACCCAGACCCGGAACCATGAAATGAGCACTGATCTTGGCCCCAGTACACGTTTTGAGCATTTTTAACCCTTTATATACATATATGCTATACATGTGTGCACTTTCTACAAGTTGCAACAAATGTCCCTTTTGTAAAACCTCGGTCAAGTTCATTAGCCAGAAAAATCGGACCACCTAACCCCTTTTGGGGAGTTTTCTAAAAAGGGGTTTAATGCTTTAAAACAGTACATTTCATCAGATTTTGATGAAACTTGAAATAAATATGTATTTAACATTATCTATTAACATAATACAAATTATGAAAATCCATTCAGTAATTTCAAAATGGCGGCCAAAAAGTCCGATTTTAATGAAATTAAAAATTTGTTTTCCTTCAAGATATGTAATAAAACTTGCAGTAAAAGAATACGTCTGAGGCCGAAGCGATGCTGTGAGCGTAGAACAGCGGTAATAGAATAGCCGAATGCCGAAGCGAGGCTGTGAACAGAGATAATTAGAGTAACAATTCGCAAAGGAAATTCGATTTACTCATGCCAGTGGCGCGTTAGCGCTTAGATTCGTGGCGGCTTGGTTTGATTTAAACTTTTGCAAGGAGGTATGCTAAACCTCTTTTACCCCCTAAGACTTTTACTCTCTGTTGAAACGTGTTGAAGTTTTTGCATTTTGAAGGGAAATGAGTTCCAGAGGCAGTCGGAGAGTAAAGCTTAAAGTAGGGTGAAGTGGTTTACCTAAGTATCTGCAATTATACTTACCGCAGAACGCCCCAAAACAGCCACAATTACAACCCCTCCCTTCCCCTTACCACTCAACTTTAACCTTTTGTAGAGCAGTCTCATACCTAGCTCTGACATTTGGCATACAATTATCTTTATTTCAGTTTTAATATGTTGAGATTGGGGTTAGAATGTGGCCTAGAGTTTCCAGCTTACTTCTCAACCCTTATAGATGACTGTTCACATCTTTAT
Source organism: Matsumurasca onukii (assembly GCA_018831715.1). Lineage (NCBI taxonomy): Eukaryota > Metazoa > Arthropoda > Insecta > Hemiptera > Cicadellidae > Matsumurasca > Matsumurasca onukii. The sequence continues at coordinate 67,150,890 of CM032062.1, read as the reverse complement.
TAGCGAATGTCCATAACTGTTCATTTCTATTGCCAGAGAGGACAAAACGCTTTGTATTTTTGAGTTTCCTAACACCTTCTGAGTCAAATGGAAAAACGTCACATATGTGTTTATATTTCCACAAGTATAAATATATTATAATGAAATAAGTTGAGTACGAATACCCTTTGAACATTTCATTCAATATCCGTCCGGTTTCGGCGATCACTCCTCGATCAGGGGTTGAAAAATATCAAGTACAAAATGTTAATCCTATACAGTTATATACGAGATGATTGTGAACACTCTACATGTGTATTCCCGTACAAATGTTTCTTTTGTAATCCTTTGGATAAAAGTCGTTAACCAGCAAACTCGTTTCATCGGAAGCGATCTTTGGGGGCGTTTCCCCTTACAAATGGGTATTAATGCTATAAAACATATTTAAGATCCGATTTTGATCAAACTTGGAATACACATTAATAACATCGCACAAAACAGGTGTAACTGTTTTTGGTCATGATAGATTTTGTTCCATTTTAGTACACGACATTTTAAGACATGTTGGGTAAGATTTTATAAAATCCATTTTTAAGGGGAAACGCCCCCATTAAAAGGGGTTCGGTGTAATTTTAATCCAATATGCGAAATTCTCTTGGATCCACGGTACGCTTGTGGCTAAACGTCGGCCATGACTTTTATGCAAGCTACTTGAATGGAATTAAAACCACTTGACTAACGCGGCTTTTGAATGTTACGTCGTTGGCCACTACACTGTACCTATCTGGATCGTTCGTATAAGCTTCTTTTTATTCTATAAAGTTGAAACAAATAAGGATAAGTACACACATTGGTTAGTAAAGTACGTGTATGTTGTTTGTAAACCACACAACACGTAAAAAAAAACAAAACAAAAATGGCATATAATATTTTAAAAGATAGTGCTGCACGGATAACTACAAGTTATTCTCAGATACCGTTAGCTTCAACACCACCTTTCATTGTAAAGAGGCCACACAAAAGATGTATAGAAGGTTGCCAGGGACATTCACGAGCATAGCTAGAGTCGGACTCGGGAATGAAGTGGCTTGTGGGAACAAGGTAACCATGATTAATCACAGAAACACGACTTGCTTCCATTTTCAACAACGAGCATCAACCCTCACTAGATTAAATATTCGTTTTCTTACATATTGAAGTCTAGTTAATTAAACCTCTAAAATACGAAGTGTTTCAACGGCCTCCTTACCTTGTTAACGCCCCAAAGTTTTAAATGCGCTTTGGCAAAGGTTATCTCAAGTACTTTCTAATACTCCGATCATCTATGAGAACTCATTGTGTGTGAACCTTAATATTAAAAGTCATGGAAAGGCAACAGTAATAATATCCTCGTAAATCTGTTCCCGACACTGTGTTTCTCAATTGACATTCTACAGTATGTATATTTTTCTCAAATAAATGGCTGCCACCGTGTTAGTTTGCAAGATATCGAAAACCAATTGGGCCTTTGGTGTAAGGGCTTTTCACAGATGGGACCAACATAAAAGTGCTTTACAGACAGATGATTTTCTATGTCTAAAATAATAAAAATACCATTTCGGTCTTTACCATTTGTCTTGTTACTAAACGCGGATCAACTTGTTGTAATCTTATTGTTTTGGGCCCTAAAAGGCGATTTTTGTTGTTGTTGCAAACTCAACTGTTAGCAGGCATTCGTGCGAGAAAACCTTCATACACGTTTTTGCCAGAAATAGGGAACAGAACGTTTGATTTGTAGGTATCGTTAGTTGTGTCTTTTGGTTGAAAGTTGAAAAAGGACACCCCTTGCTGTAAAACATCAAATAGCACAGCCAAAACCAAAAGTTGTTACAAACTAAAATACATGATACAACCATTATTATCACTTACTTTACTTATAGTAATACATAAAACTGTCGTTCGACTTTTCACAGATCTACAACAACTTTAAAAATGCTTTAAAAGAAGCATTATTTACTTATAGTAAATAATCGTAAGTCATCCAACGATTACTCGCAGCTAAACCGTTCATTTCAACCCAGTTTCCACCTCACCCCCACCACGTCCTTCCCCTCACCCCTCCCCTACCCATTAAATATTAATCCGTCCTTTGATTGTGCTTCCGCAAGAAAACATTGATTTCTTACTCTTTATTTTCTCTGATGCGGCTTTAATAGTTTGAACGATCCTTTTTTCCAATTTTCTTTTCGCTCCACCGCTTCGCTTATTAGTCTGTCGGATCTTTAATTGCTTTGGCAAATAGATCCTTCCTTTTTATCTTTCCAAGTACCGCTCTTCTTATCTTTTATTTTTTTAGTCTCAGACAGTGTTTTATCGCAATGCTTGAACACTAAGTTTTCCCCTATAGTTTCGAACGTTATATCAAAAACTAATAATTTTGAAACTACTCTATTAGTTTAAAAAGCTATAGGCCTACAGTTCTAGTATAAAATTAGTGTTTTAGAAAAATACGACTTAAGACAAATTTGGTAAAACTTACAGTTCTACTTGAAGTAACAAAGGACCAGTAAAACGATAGAATCTGTTGTTTTATACAACCAAAGATAATGTTATGGTGAGCAGATTTCGCATAGATGCCACATGGGTGAGGCAACAAAATGAACATAGCTCAGCAACCCAAGCACACAGATAGCGCTGCGAGCGCTGCCGTCTCTCGTCGTCTTTCTCCCTTCGGCTCCACATGCTCGAGTTAGTCCGATGCCAATGACTTAAATGTGACCAAATCGTGCGCTTTTCGAGAACGAACAAACTTGCGCGTTCGTGGCTCTACTTGAGACTCTTAAAAGAATTCCCTCACAGCGCTATGCTTGGGCTGCTGAAACTATGTCCCAGCCATTTGGCATCCATGCGCAATCTACTTTCCATAACGTTATCGTTGATAATACATTGTATAATATTATTTTACGATTACACGTTCTTTATGTTGAGGTTTAACCGCCTGCCTTACTTGTAGTATTAGATTAAAAGTTGATAATAGTGATAACTAAGAGTTGATAACTCGGACTTTTGATCTGAAGTTATATTGTTATAACAGTTATATAAATATTATAATAAATTTTAATAAAAAGGCAGTTAAACATTTGACTGTCATTTTGAGTTTGGTCATCTGCATCTACATTTTGAAATGAACTATCAGATCTATCTATATTTGATTTATTATCATTTTATAATGTTTGTCTTCATAGTTCTAGGCTGTATGTTATATTTTATGTTATTACTTGTGCGCAAAACTTGATAATGAGTTAATGTCCCGAAACGCACAGAAATAAAAATTAGGAGAAGGGGAGAAAGGGGAGAAGTAGTACTACAATCTCAGACACTCGGAACAAAATATCCCTATCATCAGATCGCACATGCGTGGACAAAGTTCTTATGAGCAAATAATAAGTCAAATTTATAAAAAACACACAAATCACAAAAATTTAGGGTTTCTAGTCTCACAAAATGGAAGTTAGTGTAAAACATCTTTATACTATTAGTAAAATACATCTTTAAAATTATAAAAGTATCCGTTTTAAATGAACAGTATACTCGTTCCTTTCAACTCTGTATAACTGTTTAGTGAGTTGATACTTTTAGTAGCATCTGTACTGTACTCAAAATACAAGTAGATACCAGGAACTGTTTACAAGAAGATGTTACCACATTACAGTGAAGACCAAAATTAAAACTTTAATAGAATAACTTTGTAATATTGGTTTATTTCTTATACCCTACTCTTGTGTAAAAGAAAACTGTAAACCTTTCTTTATTAAAGGAAAATAAGGGAGTTAGAGCAATGAATCTTGCTAAACTGCCAAACGTCAGACAGACAAACGCTTTAAACAAGTCTCATTTAAAGACAATTACACAAGAACAGAACAACGATCATTACCACACCGTATTCAGCAAACAAACAGCCACTCGAAACTAAATTATATCCAGCTATCAAACGACTGTCGAATTCGCACAATCGCAAATAACGGGCAATCCATAAACGTTTACGATAACCGTTAGGTCATTACGATCAGCTGATAAGGATCGGGTATGTCCGGCAGGGTTCGTGTAGCTCCGGTAAAGTTCGGCAGCACTCGCGTTGTCGTCTGCAAACACTGCTGATCCCCGTGCCACTACACTCTGTGTCTTCTGCTCTATCACTTCCTGTTTCGTCTTCTTTTCTACTCTGTTTTGTGATCTGTGTGTAGGTATAAGTCCCCTAACACACTTCCACTGTTTGTAAGTACTTGACCCTTGTGAAGCTGTTTTCCGCACGAAACCCCCTCCAGGGAGCGTATATTTTGAAGCCGGCATTTCGTCTTCGTACCTTGTTTTTGATCGTTTATAGGTTGGTTATTACTGCTGGAACGGGGTTTTTAAAGGTTTCAAAATTCCTAAGTTTATAAGATATAAACTATTCAAGCCTGGCTAAGACTCGTTGTACGTTAAATCTTAATCCGACTTAAAGTAACGATTTTGAAGTAACGTGTAAATTATTTTACTTGCAAAACTATTTTAATGATGCATTTAAAGAAAGCATACGTCACAAACATAATATTGGGTGGTGTCACGAAATTATAGCCTGTATCAGAATGTAGTAGAAATTTAAGATGTGGCTTTTTAATGTTTTAATTTATACATTGTGTAAATCACAAGTGCATTGACTTATAGGGGATTAATAAAAGCCATACACATGAAAAATAATTATTTAAGTTTCGTATTTAGAACTATGTTAGACCTCTTAGATCAACACAGTTTCAAAATGTGTTTATACAAATAGGTTTGTCTTTTTAAACTTATTTACAACTTAAAACGACACTTAAACGAGATGCTCAAGTAATCAAAAGTTTCGATGAGTGGAAGATTATACATAAGTCCTAGTCTAAATTTTACCAAACGCCATTTATATTCATCAAGCTAACGATTCTTTCAAGTAAACCGGTTTTTATAAATTAAAATACGTAGTATACATTTAAATATCTGAGAAATTTAAAAAATATTTTGCGGACTCGTATCTCAAGTCAAGTTTACGTAAGAGCTATAGAAAAAGAAACTTAAAAATTATGGAGTCGAAAATGCTTAGAAATAATTATTTATCTTCAGAGCTTTCGCCCTATATTTCTAAAGAATAAATATACAAAGTATATAAACCTTTTATAACCTGTTGTTAGGTAAATCAACCAAACTTGGTTATCCACTGTCTAAAAGGGTCGGCCCACGCGGAGGCACTAGAACACCTTCAATAATAGCACATTTCGTGTTTCAAATCTCAATAAAGGTCTTACTAAATCAAACAAAATGATGGCGTACACCCTCCGCTCGAAAATTTGGAGTAGGTCTAGAAACAAAATATAGGTAGTTTTATTTTGGTAGATAGCACCTGTTCAGACACTAGTTTGTACTAAATTAGACCTTTAATTCAACATCAAACAAGATTTTTGCCAAAATAGTTTTCTCAAAAACCTTGTAGAAGCCCCGAATGTTTTCGAAAGGACATAGGTCTAGTCAGATATCAAATTAAAGGTCTCACTAAATGGAAATCGGTTTTCATATAACCCTGGTACCAATGCCGTTTTCGATGCATAACATTGCTTAATTTAACGACTAACTTGTATTTAACTTGTATATTATTTAACCTTAACAAAATGAAGATTCTGTTTTGTTTTATTTTAATATCAATTTAAATTATTTAATCCGTCAAATTTTGCACGAGATAAAAAATTAATATACTAATGTTTGATAATCCATCCGATTAAAGTACATGAATTAGCTTTATTTAACCGGTTGCAGAAAGTACAATATTACTTTGCTTAAATGCTTTCAAATGTATGTGTTGAGCCCAATACTATTACTTTTCACACAGTTTTGCAAAATTTGCGTATCAAAGAAAACCCCTATGCTTCAGATAAGCTGTAAAAATACAAGAAATCCCGTATGCAATGGCATTTTAGAATTCTGTACACCACTTCTGTAATGAAATTCCTTTGGTTGCGAGTGTAATTGGGGTACTTTCATGCTTTTGGGAAAATGTTGATACAAGTCTCCTCTAATGTGTGTTCACAATCACTTCATCGAAATACACACTCTAAATATGAACGAGTGGAAACCACTCTAAAAGAGTGAAAATCGAGCCACTCTTTGATGAGAGTGGCTGGGGTTCAACACCCAAATGAGCGCAATTTCACTCTTTCTGAGTGGTTTTCACTCTTTCACATTTAGAGTCCAGTACCGTATATCTTGAGCTTATCAAAACGGTTCGCTAAGTGTGAAATTAAAATACATTTGTACCATGGCGGCGGATTGGTATCGCGTGCGACTCCGGAGCTCATCACTTCGCTGGCATCACACGCTAGGTTAAGGTCGAGGTTGAGTGGTAGAGAGGACTTTGTTGTCCTAACTTCGTCTCGTTAAGCAAGACAAACTTTACCTTTACCTTTTATAAAACAGGGTAAACCATTTTGAAGCTCACCACCCAGCCGGATAGACAACGTTTAGTTTTAATATTACTTGTAACGTTAAAAGAAAAAGTTATGCCATCTTTAGTGGATCGTGGAAGTAGGATAGTTATAGTGCTATTGTTTTATATAAAAAATACGTGTCAGTGCAACAGATAAATATAGGCGCGCGTTGGGTTTGTCCATCACAATGTCATAAAGAAGGAACAATGTAACTTCTGAAAACATCTACACATTTTTCATCTTTTACCTTTTAAATCAGCCACTTTCATCTTTCAAAATATTATTTTTCGTGGATTTTAAAGCTAAATGCAAAGAAACACAGTTAGTTGGGCGGTAATTGATAGAAAACATCAATCCGTTGTTTTTTCAAGGTTAACCCCGTTTTCACAGTACTCAGTGAATACACGTAACACATCTACACTTAGTGTTTAACCATTTAAACACTACGGGTTAGAATGTCTAAAATCTCCTTGACTCTAAATGCCAAATTTTTTCTTGTAATGTATTGTATAGTTAAGACTTCTCTACTACAAAATCCTGACCTTTACCTAGCGTTACCACCTAATCTTTTGAGTAAAATTGTCAGTGGTTACTGGGGATCGAACCCGAGCCACCGCGGAGAGATGAGCTGCGGAGTCGCAAGCGATACCAATATGCTACGGGCTCGCTTTATCCCGCCAAGGGACTTTGCCAATAAGCGCAACTCTCTAGTAAACAGTGTCCAACATTTCTAAATAACAAATTTGAATTGCATTATAGTTATGCTGAATATTACTCCTTGGAATGAGGCTTTAACCATACATGTTGTAATTATTATTCGTAATTTGTTGCCGAAATGCTTTGATTTAAACAAAATATGAAAACAAAAGAATTACTTGTTGTCTGCAAAGCAGTAGATTGTATTGCAAAATTGATTGCTTGGAATGTTCCATTGGTTTCAATTAACAACTATCAAACACTCAATTTACCAATATTTAATAAACCCCTACATTGGATAAGGCCTTTAATGCAAATCCAATGTAAATTGGATTTCTTATAAATCAAGGAACCGCTAAATATTCATTAAACAAGTACAGTAAATGATACAAAGATAGGAGTTTTGTAACAGCCTCGTCTAATTCAGAGTTTGCAAAATTTTGTTCAATTTATTATTTGGCGTATGCAATAATTATAATATAATATAGTGCAAGTTCATCGAGATCCCGCATAGTATTTTTAAAATTACATTGAATATCTTAAATTGGTTTCAAATTGAAAATATAGTTGAATTGTTGATAGATGATGAGCTGTGATATAAAAAGCTTCTCAAGGTTTTATATTTCTATTTATGATACAATCTTGAAAAAAAATCGGCCCTAGTTTGTAACAAGACTAACCTCACCACCAATCAAAACACTCAACACACTCACCATTTATCCCATATTCACTGTAAATACACTTTAGTAGTAGTTGGTGAAATGCCTTAAAATGCATAAAATCAAAGTGTAAAAGTAGTAAGCCTAGCCTATATTATAACCAAAAGCGTTGAATAACAAAACTGCTCCTTTATATTAGATCTTAATTTGTATAAACGCTAAATAGTAAATTTATTACTAAAGACATTTGAAAACAAAAAAGTTTGGACCGAACCAGGACTTGAACCCGGGTCTCTCGCTTGCCGGAAGATTATGCTGACCACTACACCATCCAGCCCAACTATTTATGCCTTCAAATCTAGAGAAACACTTACATCTGAATGTTTATCCAAAACATCTGGCTGTTATAATATTGACTTTAAATCAACAAGCTGGAAGTATTAAAACATAATTTAAATACTATTTATTTATGTATTCTTCCAACGGAACACCATTTACAATAAGAAATTCCTCAAAGAGGTTAAATTGGTTGATCTAAAAAATTAATGAATAACAGAGTAGACGATTTGTTGATGAGTGCTGATTATAAATATTAATACTATGTCAAATTACTTATTATATGTCTTAATTGTATACACGCTAAATAACTAATTTGTTACAAAAGAAATATGAAGACACAAATATTAGGACTGAACCGGGACTTGAGAATTACATTAAGTCAGCATAAGGCAAGTGAGAGACCCGGGTTCAAATATCGGTTCGGTCCAAACATTTTTGTCTTCAAATGTATTTAGTAATAAATTAGCTACTGTATTTATAAATATAATATAAACAAGTAATCTCCTTTATATTAATCATCAACATGATTGCTACAAACCTCCACTGCGCCTGACTGGCCCAGATAATAAACCAAAGCATACCCTTAAGACACAGAAAATAACAAATGCGTTCAGTTTGATGTAGAATCAGGCCTATGTAGAGCATTTATAACGGCTCGGTTGCTATTTGATGAGGGAGGACCGGCATGAAACATACAAATGAAGCACAAACAGACGATTATAAGTGTGAATGAGAACCGTGGGGTGGAAGGGGAAGGGGACAAGAGAAGTGGGAACATAATCATCTTACATACGAGGTTTCTGTTTGTGTTTAGAAGTTAAAACTAAAACCACTGAGGGACTTTGCGCAAATCTAACTAACTTTCATGTATTCATCTGCCACAATTCAAACATCAACAGATGGCAGACAGTGTGTGCTGTGCTGTCTGTGTCTGTCACTGTGTCTGTGTCTGTGTCTGTGTCTGTCACTGTGTTTCCCAACCGCTGTCGGAGAGTTTGCAATTCATTAGTGTCTGTTCATTAGTGTTTCAACTTTTAATTAAACTCTACTCGTACATAGTCGTCATGTACTAAGTTTATATCAGAACTAAACTAGAAACGTTTAATGGTTTAGTCATTTTGTTTTAAAGATCATTTTAATGATATTTATGTGGCAAGTTTTTAATGACCTTGTTTGATGAGAATGATTGATCTACTGCGAAGAAGTCAAAAGTTGTAAATATAACTACTCTAATTATCGTTCTCAATAAGATTTAGTCTACTATCTAAGAAACAAACGATTCTAAATCGATACTTAGCACTAACTGATGATCGATTAGGATGAACAGTGTAACAACAGCTGTTTCTTCAAGTAAACATTACAATTTCGACAGTTGGGCGTAAATGAGTAGTTAAATGATAATGGTTTTAAATTGAAATAAAATTTATTAGAACGTTTGTTGCCATTATATCTATATTATAACGAAAAACATAATACATATAATTGTACATATACGTCCCGAAAGTGTTTCTTTTGAATCTCGTTCATTCAAAGTCCTCGGAAGCTAAAACTTATCTATATAAATAAATTAAGACTTTTGTCTGTATATTGCAAAGAATCCATCATTTTTGGTTATTTGGAGTTCATATACCTTGCATAGACCGAAACTGGTGTCGAAAAGGTTCCTGTCTGTCTGTAACGTTTTTAAGGCATCTTGGACCGCTTATAACTCAAAATCGGCTGAAGCTATGGTAGTGAAACTTTGTTTTTGGATTAAGCCCATTACGCAGTGTGTCTTTAGCTATATTTTATAATCATACGACATCCACAAAATAAATGGCGAGGGACCAAAGTAAGCACTAAACACGTTTTTAAGGCAAAACTTTAAGCCCAATTTCAAAATGAAGGAACAGGTGTAAGGGTCGGTAGTTGATGCCAGTGCCTGCAACAGCCTGCTTTTGTACAAAAAGACTTTAAAGTAATGATACTATAATAATTTATCCGTGGCGAAGCACGGGTACACAGCTAGTTTCATATAAAAAAGCTACACTTAAGCACATAGCAATAAAATATATTATTGAAAAACAAACATACTGATTTTCATACAAACTTATGAAACTACTTAGAAATGTTCGTTTAAGTGGTTGGAAAATAATTACATTTTGCCTAATTGATCAATTAAATTACATCGAGAATAAATTGAACCCTTAAAAAATAATGGATTGCTGAGAGGCTCAACAAAATACCCTTTCCAATTAAAATACACATTCATAACGAAAGAGAATTACGTTTCACAGCTCAGACAGTTATTAGTTAAATTAATTACACAGCTTTCTGAGCTGTAAAGTTGCGTGATCGGTAGAACGGCGCGCTGCCCGCAATCCAGCTACACGCGCGTACTGCGGGTATTGCATCTCCAAACCTGAAGGCGCTCTCCAGTGCGTACTGCCTTGTAACTTGAATATTACTAATAAAATAAATGCTCTATGTTTGGAACACGATCCTAAGAAAACAGGAATTGAGATGTAATACCACGGTTGTTGAGATGCATAAAAGGAATTTTCAAACAATATTTAAAAAGGTAATAAATACAATTGTTTAAGTGAAATTACAATAAAAATAACACAAAGTTAATATAATAAATAATACAAATTTAAACGAAAGTAGTACGCATTTAAGTTTTTACCAAACAAACGTTTTAAACAATAAAAGAAATAGGTTAGGAAAAACTATAGAAGTAGACTAACAACCAAATCATAGTTCACTAGAACATATTACCGCGTTAGAAATGACTCTAAAACCCTAACTTCGCCTTTTTTTAACCAATAAAACTATTATTATTAAATACATTTAGTACATTTATTTTGCAAGTATACAGTTTATTGACGACCCAAACCAATTGAGTTTAATTTGAATGCCATTCGACTGATTCAATACGATATTTTGAGGAACGAATATTGTCTCAAGTCTGTTTCAAATCAGGTAACCGTTGGATGAAATGGAGGAATAGATGTTTATTGACTTCTAATAACAAAACTAAATCAAATAATGCACTAGATTTGTTTTCAGACCTTTGCGCATACATAATGTTACATTTTAACTTTTTAAAGCGAGCAAGGTAGATAACTTATGCGTCCGTTTAGACAGTTTTTCGGCGTAACCAAATAATATAAATGAAATTGCGATGATTTAATAAACTGCGTAACCGATTAACAATTGCACACTCAACAATCGAAATATGTATCGCAATTTAGTGGTAGTTACACCGAAGAACCGGAGTATTTTAGAAAACTTAATTCAATTTGAAATTTGGTAAAGCTTATTTCTTTGGAGGCAATGTTTGATGGGTTACTAGTCTTACTAATTAAACAACCTACTTTAGAGATGTTTGTATTATAAGTACTTTAATAAATCCAAGAAAAGTATGCGAACGCATATAAACATTATTGGTTTATAAAGTATTTTATCAATTACTAGAACTATGATTTTATTAAAATATAATTTTAGACCGTTGTCAATTAAGCCAATATATTTGTCACATGTGGTATAAAGCAGTATTTTGATAATTTATATAGAATTTTCTTTAAATGAATTTATAATGAAGGATTTAAAGTTTTGCCAGTATAGATTTGACGTGGTCAGGATAACCCTAAATATATAAAAAATATGTAATCAATGCCTTTATTTTAAAGCGTTTTTAGTTACATGGATTTACAGAACCATTCAAGTAATTGCATTTATACATGCATAGGCATACACAAATTGTAAGTGCAGTAGTGCAAGATTTTGATTATTTGAGATGTTAACTTGAATTAGGTGCTACTGAATAGCATCAACTTTAAAGTGACACAGCTTTTAACACTTGAAGACATAAAGTAAACAATTGTAAAATACTGTTTAGACAGTATACCATTCATTAACTAAGAAATCAGAAGTTAATCATCAAATCGAAAAATCACTTGAAAGACGTTTCACTTTGCGATAAAACGGCTAGGTTCTATGTATTTGTACCGAGAGGGTGGGAGGGGGAGGGGTGCCGGGCCCCCGGGACCCCCTAAGGGCGGGTGGGACCGCTCAATACTTTAACTGGTGCCCTACACAATGATTCTCACCGTACGCTTGCCACACCCCCTGCTCCTACCCGCTCCTGCTCCCCTGTTAACTTAATTTCATTCCTACCTTCATCCCTTCACCCTTCTTAGATCTCCTGCCCTACTTCTGACCTTGCACATGTGCCCGTCCTCGTTGCTGAACACATGAGTCAGCGCCGACGGGTAGTTAGACCTACTTCTTGCAAAAAAAACATATTCTTGCTTGAATTCAGCAATTTTCTCAACCAGGCAAATTTTATTCATACTAGACGAACGGGTAATGACTCGTTGTATGTATGTTTTGATTGAAATAACCTGAACCTGTACGTGCAGTTTGTTACAAAAGTTTAGTAACTTGCACTTTTTTATTTACGGAACAAATATAAACAATTTTCAGGTTATCGAGATAAAAAGTTGAAAATATTAATTAAAATAAACATCCGTATAAAACAGTTGTCTATGTATATTCTGCTTCCATAAATATGGTCGTTGTGGACGTAAGTATGAAAAGGAAACTTAGCTTTGAGAAAAGGCTACGTGTGGACTACAAGTAATAATTCAGTTTCCAATCAGTTACGTCCGCAGTTGTACAAACCCAATTATGAACGATTGAACTAATTCATTACTCATGCTTTCCTTTTTCTATCTTTCCTTTTTATATTTTCGCGTGAGTTCCTTAACTTTAAAATTAATCTTTTCTATCCAGCAACCAAAGCCACTTAAAAATAATGATTTGTTTTGAACGAGTTTTTAAACTTGATGATATCTTTAAACATTGCCGAACTATTCTGATGCTTTTATTTAATCTTAATTGCTCTCATAGGAGACCGTCCAAAATGGCCGTTCACTCCTGCCACCTCTTAACGCCCTAGATAATCTCTTATAATTAGCGAATTTCCTTTGGAAAATGAGATACTCACGCCATCAGCATTTGATGGCATGCGGCATGTTTATAAAATTATATTACATCTAAAAGTGCAACATATGAAAGCACCGCTATACGGAGTACAAACCACAGTAAAGGCTCAATTTTAGTAAAAGCGTAGTAATTTGTAAAATGATTATCAATGTAACAAAAATTTGATATGGTTTTGAGAAGTGTCTCTAAGTTATTTCGGATTATAAAATCTTGAAAACAAGTTTGGAAACCTGTTTAAGCGATTAAACATTAAACTATAAAATCAAATATCGAACACAATAAAAATATAGGGTGGAAAAACACGCCCGAACAAACAGAATATTACCGGTTATAACTAAAATATCCGCGAGAATAGCGCATAAAGCTTCAATGATACATGTTCCCACTCTAGATCTAACAGAACTTGAATACAGCGCTTGCAACGCCCACGCTCAACAAGCATGTAATAAATGATTAACGCAGAGAGCGTCTGAATGCGAGCGATTTGTAAGCAAAGGTAATGCAAAGCGTTTCACGCCGTCAATGGAGTTTACAGCGAACTACCTTGGTAGCACTTCTAACTGGAGATCATGCACAAAGCCTTTCAGCTGTAGAATGACACGAGTGGCGCATTCTAGCGCCGCTTTAGCGAAGCTTTTATACACTTCACACATTCACTCGAGCACTTTCCCTGCTCTCGTCAAAGGTTGGATGTGTTTTAAACAAGTGGTTTGTTGAACGTAACTTCAGGTTGTACGTTTAGTTGAATTAAAACGTAAATTAGTTAATTAGTTTGCAGAAGTAGATTATTGAACGTAACTAAAATTTCTGTGAAATTGATTAACCAATAGAGTTTGGTTTTCGGACATTGAAACCCAATTAAGTGACACGTACTTTTCGAGATGATAAAAAAAACAGAATTATGAGGTATACATTCAGAGTTGAAATAGGGTAATATTATGAAATGGACTGATAAAGATGCTGAAACAACGCAATAAATAACTGACCGGGGAGAGTGAACAGGACCCTAAAATCAGAGTTAGAGAGAACTACCGAGCCGGGAGATACAGAACGGTAGCTCATGAACGTTTGCCCTCAATATGTTGCCAAATTTGAAAGTTAACATAACATACGAGTAACATTTTATTGTCATTATACTCGTAACAAACATAATTTGTGTTGCCATGACCAAGGCATTCAAAATTCTTTGAAACAAATGTTGGTCACAGAAGCATTTTATAATACAAACGAGTTTCTGGCACACGACTTCGCGAAGGCAGACTATGGACCAAAAGGCTACACCTGCAAAATTAAATTGAATGGAAATCGTAGGAATAAAAATATTGTACTCGTATGTTTGTTTAACAAAATACAAACTGAATTCCAGAAATCACGTGAGCGGCGCTTTGGCGCTTCGCTGCTTGTCGATCTGTTTTTCTTTTTTTTTAAAAGGTGAATAAAATAAGAACATTAATTCTTACGAAAGTAGAGAGATAATGGACTTTTGAACCGGGACATACAGAACATTAAACTTGTTAACATTAACTAAAAGAGTGCCAATCACAAACGATTTTCATTTGAAAAGCATTTCGAATTGGAGTACCTGGTAAAAGACAATGGACTGACAGTGGGTCTAAAGCGGATACGATTTGAATAATAAACTGTTTGAATTACGTTATGGATATTTAGAAGATTGATACATGTGTGTGAGTGGAAATATTGGTGACAATTACCACGCATATAAAGTGTAAATTCGTGTAAAATCAAATGATTCAACCAAATTTAGATTTGAACACCTCACTAAACTACTTACGATAAATAATCTAAGTTACTAGCTGACAAAAAAGTTCCACTACGAAAGCGTTTGGATTGTGCTAAATTGTAGAATGAAGTGTAACAAATGATGGTTATAAAAAGTCTTGTCAGGTCCCGCCTTGTATAAACTCACAGCCACGAGCAAGTCTGACCAGTTGACCTCAATCATGCCTCACAGACATCCATTCATTCCGTTACTTCATCACGTACATCACGTTACTTTCTTTACTTCTAAGCCAGATATAAAATCGTCTTAAATAAAGGGCCAATTCACGAGCTTGTCTAAGTACTGGTCATTAACTAATCACTACTGACAGACAAACTGTAATATAGTTACTTGATTATTTACATCTGCATCATACTATTTAATTTTTATTTAAATTACTTACTAATAGCTCAGTTTCTGTGTGTCAATCTATAGTGAAAACTGTAATTTGTGTCATACATGTGATAAAATAAATGGCGTTATTAAATTAATTTGAAATGGGTTAATATTTTGCCCCCTTTGCTAATGGGTGAAATTCAATTTAACTGTTGCTGACCAGAAAGAATTCACATAAATTTGCCATTTTCTTTTAGATATTTTACTTCTATATGCTAAACATATTTTTTGAACTTTTTCCAGGAACATTTTTATAACTTATACAGAGTGATCCTTAAACATGTTAATCTTCTAACATGACCTCAAAAGCTGCAATCGAAATCGTCCTACGACCTGATTTTCTTAAACAATACCATCGTTCATTTTTTACCGAATATCTCCCAACTAATAGACCCTGTGACCGTCGGGACTTTTAATCCCTGCGAACCTCCCAGCCTTACAACGTGAGGGGTACTTGGTCGTAATTTCTATCTGCATGATCTGGAATCATCAACAGTTCTACGGACTTTTAATGGTTTTCCTTTCCACTTACCTTAGTATCCGACCAAAGTACTTTCAGCCAGGAACAGTGAGGGGGGCTGCGGGGAGAGGAAGAGTGACTCACTGACCTGTGAAATGTACCAAATTGATCGTAAGACTCTACCCTTCCTGCCCACGCGTACCCTACTTCGAGCTGGAAAGTGTTGCCCTTCTTGAGTGCGGATTTTGTTTTGTACTTTGCTAAACCATGACAGCTCTGGTACACCCTGAGTGCTTGAAAAGACTTGGTCTCTGAGAAGAACCACCATTCGAACGTCTTTATCGAATATTGGTCCAAAATAGAATAGGTAACATTTGAAATGATTAAGATTAAGAGTACACTAATTTACATCACTGGATGAGCGAATACTGTAAAATACGTTTTTACCATACGTCAAATTAGTTGAGTATAATAACAGTGGAACTCGAATATATAGTAACTGTTTGATTCATGTTGTCTGGAGTGCTTGGGCTTCAGTGACAGTGTTGATCTGTTCAATTGTATCACATAATTTCTAACGCCTCGCCATTTTGTAATACACCCAAGCATTTAGTATAAACGTCCTTTATAACAATCCAACGATAGTGTATAGTTTTACTTACGCCTTCCCCTTTTGGCCTCGGTGTCTATAAATTAATCCTAACATTTAGTGTAGATTTTAATACGACTAAATCAGATATTTAAACTTGCTATACACAGAGTATCTAAATATTTAAGTGTATACTTGCTTACGTCTCGGCCGCGTCATACTATTACAGATACTATATTGTCGAGAGCTTCATACCTCTTTGTTGCAAAACTCTTATCTTTTACCCACAACTACCAATTATTCTAATCATCTTTCCCTCGGCCTTCGACCTCGGTGTTTTTCTATGTATTAATAGACTATGTTTCTTTTGCTCAGCCTTTGGCCTTGGCACTTCACATCTCAAAGCACCGGCATTTTTCTTCGGCCTCAGTTTTTCATTACATTTCTATTGTCTACTGTTTCTTCCTTCGGTTTTCGGCTTTGGAGTTCAATACTAATTCACAGGAGATAATTTTCTTTTCCTGAGCATTTGGCCTCAGAGTTTCTTCAAAATTAACTGTAATTTATTTTCACCTGGGATTTTAGCCCCATAGTTTGTCAGAGTATTGCAGATACTTGTTTACTCAGTTAGCTTTCGTCCTCGGAAGCGCACCACTTCGGTAAAAATCACCTTTCTTCGGCAACAATGACGTGGGTTTTGTCAAAATCGTAATTTATCAAACAAAAGGAAGTATAAATAAGCGTACTAGCTATCTTTTAGAAACTGTTGGCAATAGCATTAGCTGATTTGTCACGTTTACAAAATCTTCACTCTTTAGTAAAGTTGCGTTTTTAATTTAAAGCTATACACTTTGACGTTAAAGTTAATTTATAACATTGTTTCATTATGAGTTCAATTACTACTTGAGTAAGCCTTCTACAAACCTAAAGTGACTGGGGCAAAACGTTTAGAGGAAATTTCTATCAAAGCTGAAAGAAAATATCCAGAGGAACGTCTAAGCCTTGTACGGCCTTTGTGAAACATTCAATTACCAGTTTCAATTTGCTTTTGTAGGTTTACTTTCACTTAACTTCAACCAGACTCTTACCCAAACATAGTTTGGTAATCTGTAACACGTGTTAACTGACGATTGTGCTTTTCTCTTATTCAAATGCAAAACACGAGTGATAATTAGTAATTTCTTGGGATTAGGACTTAGAATATTAGTGGAATATTATTGGGGTTCTAATTAGGAATATTAGAACTTTCTTTAAAAAACAATTTAGCGTTACTAGTTTGTCACATATGTAATTATAATAATGTATGGAAAACTTTGGTTTTCAAATGTTTAATGTACTCGTATATAGGTTCTCTTTCAACTTACATTTTCGAGACTACCTTTAAATTTACACATTTAAATACAAATATTAGGTAAAACCCAACACACCTTCGTAAACATTATTTTTATTTATACTCATACTAATTTATTGTTACCATATACTTAATTTCCATATAAACTATAAAATATATCTGATTTGGTAAATAGTTTTCAACGTATACACAAATTTCACGTGAATAAATCTCACATTACAATATGATATTCAAAATTGAACTATGTTTTACACATTTTTACAATTTGAATCATTTTATTGTTTTACCCAACAATTTGATGAACATCAATACATTTACTGGAACAGATTCCTTACGTTTTCAACAAAGTCACAGTAAATATAAACGTATCAGTACAATTGAACATATTTGATAATTTAAGAGTTTTTACGTTTTTCAGTGGTTAGTTTGCTGTATTAAAACTATGTCTGTATTCAACAGAATCTTTGGGTTTGATGCAAACGTGTCTTGATGCAATACATAGGTCTTTAGTTGATAAAACTCATTGTTACACTTTAATTATGTAGGTTTATTCCCGAATGCAGTGTTAGTAGAATGAAGTGTTTGTAGAATGTAGGGCTGACAAAATGTCAATGCAGCTACCCGTAATAGACGTTTAGTAACTGGTTGAAAAAGAACTGTGTTATTTCGGTTGGATTGGACCTCTGTGTAATTGATTTTACTGTCAGAGCAACAACATAGGTTTTTAACACCTCAACAGCTATTATATCAACTAAACCTTAACAATAATCAAGTTTTCAAGTACTTTTATCAAATTTAAAAGGTAAAGTGTTTCTTGTTTAACGAGGCAAAGCTAGGAGTACAAAGTCCTCTCTACAGCTCAGTCGTCCTTTACCTAGCGTCACTGTACAGTCAATTTATGAATTGTAAGTGGTGACTGCGGGAATCGAACCCGCGCCATCGGGTGGTGAGCTCTGGAGCTGCGCGTGATATCAATCCGCCACGGGTCCGCTCGAGAATTTCAAAAGATACCCATTTGAAAAAAACCTATTTCCATACTCTAATAGTAATTTCAATAATATGTATAAATTCAATAAAATGCATTTAAGCGTTATTATTTAAGGAACTAAAGGAAAATTGTTCAAATTCCATTTTGTGTTGCTTTTCATTGCATCATACATGCAGTACTAACTAGTAACTAATCAAGAACCAGCTTCTTATTTTAATAACTGGTAGATGTTTTACTTCATTAACGAATTGAATAAATACAAACTCCATTTTGACATCGCACTTTGAAAATTTATTTTTAAATAAAAACATTATAAATTTGCTTATTTCAGATTTATCTGGCCGCTTCAGGGAAAACCACACCCTCCTAGGATCCAATACATAATAACTTGAATCCTTAGGAGAAGGTAGTTTTTCTCCTGAAGTGGCAGAAAAGCCCAAGGTAAGCAATGTTATAATTGATCTCCGCCACTATTATGAACTTTCAATCCGAATTAAATAGTTATTACAACGAAAACCGTTCTGAATAACCAAAATGAATGAAAGAGCCTAGATGTTGTATTCCTGGGTGAATGAATAGTCCAAACCCAGGAGTCAATTCTCCTCAGTGCAGAAAACTCTTTAATATAATCGCTACCAAATGTTGCGCTCCGCCCCCCACCCTACACCCCTCCAACCCTCCACACCACCCCTTCCGGCATTGTATTGTTGCCTTCTCCGATATGAAAACCTCAGGGTTTTATTTACTTAGGCGCCAACTTCTCCTCAGCCGTCGAGTGAAATACTCATACAATTGTATAAAGTACACTCTGAATATTAAAGGTAGAATTTTATGATTCAGAGTTGGAATTTAATATTTAATAACATTTCTGCATCAATCTCCATTGTGAAAGTTGGATTACCATTTTGAATGACCTAAAGGGGAAACATATCTGTTTAAATTTTACTTTCAAAATCGTGAAAGAAAAATTTATAATTTACAAGAAGGCCAATACTGAAACCATTTTTATTCCACAAGCGCTTTCGACGTTCAGGTCGTCATCGTTAGGCTTGCTACATAAATTATAAAAAAAGTAAATATTCACAAAATTAAAAACAAAACAATATACAATATGTCATTTAA
This sequence comes from Matsumurasca onukii, assembly GCA_018831715.1. NCBI lineage: Eukaryota > Metazoa > Arthropoda > Insecta > Hemiptera > Cicadellidae > Matsumurasca > Matsumurasca onukii. Next base: position 67,131,069 of record CM032062.1, on the reverse strand, counting down.
AATAGATTAGAAAATAAATCAAGTAAAACTGGTGTGTACAAATAACAAAGTTAAGTGTGTTTGATACTATTAAATCTAATAATTTTTAATTCATTAATGGGCCGTCTTCATTGTTGAGTAGAATATCTTTGTCTGTTTTATGAATAAAATATGAGTCCCAGGCTTTAAGTATTTGAGTTTTGCTATTTGTTTCAATGACTTAAGATTTTCATTATTAATGGAATTCAAACATTAATGGCCCTATACATAAAAATGTGTTGTTAGTATTGGCCTTCTTGTAAATTACTTCTTGTATTACTCTGCCAATATTTCCTTTTAAAGATAGTTTCAAAATCGTAATCGAACCTTTTACGTAGAAAGTAGAAATCTAGAATCCCATCTTTGATCGGTTGGATTTCACTGATCTATGGGATCATATTATATAAACAAAATACGAACTTCATTTCACGTTTTTTTGTATTAAAATATTTAATTTTCCCAGTTGTAGGACCTTGTGTTATTACAAGTTACCTTTTGGTGCCTGTAGATCCTACTGTAGATTCTTTATACAGATGTACATTTCGGGACTGGGGTGTCCCATCATCAGTGTACATTCTCTATTCTAACACACTATTGTTCATTATATAAAAATATATACACTATATACACACAAGGTTTTTTTTAAATGAGTAAAACTTATTCGTAACACATAGTTTAAAACAATAATTAAGTATGAATTTAACTTCTTGATAATTTCACACACAGTACGTTTAATTATAGCTAGCTATAAACGGAACGCAAAACTAATACCTTGAAGGTGTTATTAAATATATTTGATAGTTTTTAGACTGTTTTTGACATAGATTTTTTATACAAATGTTTTTTAAACACTTTGAATAGTTTGGGGGATGAAGTAGATCTAAAAAAAGCTGTAAATGGTTCAAAGGTATAAGTTCTTTTAATACAAACAGTAAAAAGCAAGTTGAAAGGACGAATTTTATATTACAAGAAAGAAACGTTACTGTCTACCGAAGCAATACTAACGATATTCTTCAATGTTTTTGACAAAATTGGTTTGAACGATATCAAGTTAATAAACCTGGTAAGGTGGATATAATGGATGCTAGGAGCACACATTTAGTTGGGATAAATTTGGGGACGGCTTTTATTTATAAACTAGGGTAAACCTTAACGTCTTAAATTAGGGGTTTCTGTTGTTTATTTTTTAGGATACAAAGAAAGCATAAGGACTGAATTTGATATTTACAACCCCTAATACAACTATTGAATAAGTAGTTGGTATTTTTATTTTCTCCATACACTGTAATGGTTATTGTGATAATAATTTTTTTGAAATACACCAAATACTACAGTTATTGGCACCAATTTTATAGTCATTGGCATGGGTTGACTACAGTCATTGGCAGTCAATTCAAGCAACCTTTCTCGGGGATAATGGGATTTTTTTGTGTGTTAAGGTTTAAAAAAATTAAAACACCTATATGGTAAAATTACCAAAACGGTTAAGATGGAAAAAATAAGCTAGTCATAAAGTTGTACTTGGCTGTAAAAGCAATTGTAAAATAAAAGTGTTGATTTATCTAAATTTTAAATTCATTATATCAAATGGAATAATCCATGTGTTTATAATGGTATGAATCAAATTATATGTAGGCGCTGGTAAATAAAAGTGTCAATGTTTAAAAAATATAGTAGGCAAAAAATCTGCATGCGAAAAGTTTAATTTGTCAAGAATATGAACATTTTAGGTATTTTACAATAGAAGTTGTATATAATAAAATCCCTTTTGACAAACAGGCCTCTTTTCAAAGTGTAGTTTTAAGGCCCTAAAAATGTGTACAGTAATTAATTCTGTTAAAATATCATTTGATAATCTGTGCTACTTTTACACACACCATCTTCTCCTTCCAACCGCATTCCTTTTGGACACTTTACCAATAAAATGAAATAATTTATCACAAATGTCACATTCGATTGCTTGGCTGACGGTCTCTTTGAAATGGTTTCCATAGTGATATAACACAATGTGGGAGTTTTTTAGCTGCAGCGCTCTTTGCCATTCTATTCTTCACGTCTGCAAGGGCATCTTTGGAGCTTATGTGCCGGTAGTTTATTTAGGCAATTTTAGTAGTAATCATGGGATATTTCATTCAATGTACTACCCTGAAACGAAAATATAATTGGCGTTGGCATGTCAATATCTAATGCTTGGCAGGCTGCCAATGACTGTTATGATACATTGATTGTACCGATGGGAAACAAGGTAGGTGCCAATAAATGTTATCATACTCTTAAAAGTAAAATATTATCTGTTTCTATGTTTTATATAAATAGGCTATTTGCAATGGTTTAAATACTGAAACAGCTACCTAATATTTTCATAGTCATTGGCAACCTACCAATGACTGTTATCGCGTGTTTTCACGATACAGTCACTGGTACCCCTTCAATTCGTGTTAAATTAAAGATTTGAATTCAACTTAAGCTGTAAAAAGCCAAGATACTTTCTAGAATATGCAAATGAAGACATAACTTTGAAAAGTTAGCTCAAACTGAATGAAAACAGGTAACAAAACCCTTACGCTTGGGAATTTGCTAAGGAATTATGGTTGAAACATACCGAGTTCACTGAATAAAATCCTAGACAACAACAGTGCGTGAATATCTGTCATACGTCACTTAACCACATGGTCTATAGTCAATCTGTGTATTGAGGGTTTTTGCTCATTAACCAACCTAACCCTTGTTTCCGTGAAGTTTCTCACGAAATGCCAATAACTGTATCCCTGCCATGACTGTATACTGCCCGACTAAAAACTGTGTTAAAAAAAAACTACTGTGAGTTAGTCAAACTTGATTATTCAACCAGTACGCTGCTGAGTAAACCTAGTGCGAGTATATAATTCAAGAGCAAAGTACAGAACGACGCAAAGCAAACCCACACCAGTTGTCACACAAAGTAGCACAGTTTTGATCCTCCGCTTGCGAGCTGCGTGGTTCGGAAGTCACGTTAAGCCGTTGGTCCTTGTATTTCCATTGGTCATTGGGCTATTGATTAATGACCCATTCTAAGGAAGAGTCGGCCTTAGTTTGTAACAAGACTACACCTCATAAATCATTACTACCACTCATCACACTCATCCTTCACCACATATTTGCCTTAAATTACCCTCATGAGAGTGGTCGGCATCTAGTGATTTAGTGAGCTGGTGTAGTCTGATGGTAGAGTAAAAGCACTCGCAAACAAAATTTGAAACTTAAGTTTATTTGAATAACTCACTAACTAAGAAAGCAGGTAGACAAATCCAAATTAAAATGTTAACTACGTGAACTACTATAAAAGGCCATCGTCACTGGGACTCTTTTTTAAAACTTGTTAATACTACAACTTCAAGTTTTCGGAATATTAAAAATTAAGAGCTGAATCTAATTATGAAAAATAATTCAAATTAAAATATAAGCGTTAGTAAAGAGTATTATAAAATGAAATTAAATACATGTGAGACAATTAGAACTGTAAGAGCTGAGCAAATAAGTTTCGGAAATAAGTTAAAGTGAAAAGAACATAAGAACATAGTTGTTTAGACTTAAGGTTAGGATTGGGACTTAGGTTAGGACCTACCTTCCTACGGGCAGCATCGTGAAGGGACACCCCCACACGCAGGGATTCTCGTAGGCAACTGAACCCAGAGGAGCTAAGCCAATAACCTTTTATTACTTGCTCAGCAGTACTTTTAACAAGGAAGCAGTTCTGCAGGTTGTCAGCACAACATTGTGCCACAATGTTTTAGAAATAATCTATACTATTAGTATTTCGGTTAGGGTTGTCCGGAGTGTTGAGATCTCGGAATCTAGCTGGGGTAATTCAGAATTTTGTGAATAGAAATGGTCCTTAGTGTGTGGAGGGTGGGGGAAACGAATAAAAATGATATAGATATTTTATTTTTATGGGGTTTTGAGGTCCCTTCCCCATCTTATGTTTCTTTTAGTAAATATTTATTAGTAAATATCAACGGATTTGTTTGAAACTCGACACATAGTTGTATACCATTAACCCAGAGACCTCTACTGATTTTGGGGTTCGGGGGGCACAATATATGGATTGGGGGGAAAGGGGGTTAAAAGGGGGCAAGAAATAAAATAAATCATAAAAATCGATGTGGGGTATCAAAAAAGGGAATATTATGCTGATTTCAAAAATATATTGGTTGTCTACCAAATTGTTTGGGGGGAGGAAGGCGGGTTAAAAAGTGGGGGTAAAACATCGGGATGGCCGAGTTTTACAAAGCGGGCACCGAGGCCGTAGGCGCAGCTAGTATGTTAGTAATCAAAACAGAAGGTAAAAGAGATTATTTTCTAACTTACATAAAATAGTTAAACCATGAAAATTCTAACTATCGTTATGACACGTACACAAGGTTAACTAGCAAACTGTAGGTACGAGTAGAGTGGATAAAGTCAACGGAGCACTTGAGGTGGAGGAGGTGGTTGCTTACCGCCCCTAGTGTGCCGGGTTTGAGAAACGGAGTCCGAACATGCGACCAGATTTATATACCTTCACCATTAGCCGATAAAGTCGGACCCTCGTTAGACCCGGTGTGCTTTTATCTGGGTTAGATGGCAAACGTTGGCTGGTTATACAGAACATCTTGTAGACTTTACCTACTCTGGTTCAGTACTAGTTATAAGGGTGTTTGGTTTAGAAATGGTGCGAATGTTTTACAATTAACTCGCACTTACCGATAAACGTATGTGAGGTTCCGAATAACGCTAAGAAAATCCTCCACTATACCGTAAACAGAAATTTAGTCCAAATACTGAAAGGCTTACGAATTTAGATTATTTTAAGTAACATACGATTACATAGCTTTATTTACTTTAATTCTATAACTTTATGTAGACAATTACATACACTCGCCTTTTAACAATGATTACAGTTAAGATTTTTTTATTCAATGGTCTTCAACCCTAATTTCAAATAGCCAATCTCATTGTATATGTAATTATGAGTCATTTTAAATTGGAGAAAATTCATCATGTTTGTATATCCAAGACGTTTATTATTATTTTTGGGGTTTAACAATAGTTCCTACATTATGTATTTGAAATGTCTCTCTTTTAACACAACACCAATTCTTCTAGTAGCAAATCTGTCGTTAGTATTTCCCGATTAGGTACAAAAATCCGGGGACATAGTACCAATATGTTTTTTCATACTGTAGTATTTGCACTTGTGAATTTATTTTAGAAAGATTTATCGTCGTACAATTTCTCTTTCAGACTACGAGAGCTAAACAGCTATAAGCGCGAAACTAGACTAGTTGAAAGGTATAAAATAGAAGCCTAAAGGAATACAAGTGAAACATCAAAAATATGAAAGCTCTAGGTATTAACTGACTCCAGGTAGCCAAGTGAATTAGCCATGAATAAAAACAGTGCGATTCAGTCATAAATTGACGGAAGGTAAATTTATGGAAAACTAAACAGTTGAATAAACAAAGTGCACAGTAACGGTAAACAATACAATTGAGCACAGCGGTGAATGGGCCGGCAGCTGCCAGAGTGTATAGGGCAGACTATCCCAGTTAATAGATAGCGCTAGGTGCTTAAAGGTAGGTGTTTGTGGGGGGGGGTGTTTTGGCGCCGAAAACTCCGAGCCCCGCCCGCCGTGTATCGACCGCTACCACCCCTCCCCGAAACATAGATAAGCAACGTCGCGAACTCGAAACTAGGACCCACGGAAATGTAGGTTTGACTCTTTGACCCCTTAAGATAAGGATGAGAGTGCCGAATCAAGAGATGTTATGATGTCTCAAAGTGGTGGAAGGGGATAAGTTTAAACTTGAGACATCTTGTTTGACGTAAACTTTCAACCTTTGCATCAGCGTTTGAATCTGAAAATACCAAGAATTTGAGTAAATATTAACTTGAAAGACAAAAATAAGTTTCTTATCGTATGGATTTAGAAATAATAGACTAGTTCCAGCCAGCTGACAATTATAAAAAATTTAGCCGTAGTGGGTAGGTGGACTGTAACTAGACACCAAAGCATCGCTTTTTGTTCTAAAACTGAAATAAAAAAATATTGAACATAAAGGTTGTAAATAGTTTGATTCCACAGTGATAAAATTTAACGCCCGTCGAGCACGCGTTTAGTTTATAAAGACGATAAGGAAAGAGAACATTACATTCATGATTTTCTGAAACCCCGTGAAAATGGGCCCCGTTAAATAAATTGCCAGACGTGAAGTTTCTACCAGTAGCTCATTTGGAAGTATTAAACCATTTATGTCAGACAATCAATCGATCTCTCTGATTTTCACGACAGCTTTGATATTTTAGCTATATAGAAAGTTACTGTTGGCACTCATGTTGGTATTAAGTTCGCAGTAACCAGTACTTAGGCCATGTAAATGGCTTTATTTCGACTTTGCATCGACTAAAGTTTTGTTTTACCATTCATTTAAGTATAATAATGTAGTGTACAGTTAAAATTACTCCCAGCAGTTATATACATCATCGTAATTGGTCCCAAACTGTCTAACCAATGACCACAGTTGATTGCCAATCATAACTTTGCAAGTGCTTACAAACAGTGGATGTGTGACTACGTTATATATTCCAGCCCACCATCCTTCCTGGGGAACAACTTCTCAATCAGCTGAAACAAGACAATAACAGCTATAACTCAAGCAATAATAACAGTGCATTGTTGAAACATATGAGCAATTGTTGAAGTTGGTTGTTGCAAGACGACTGTTGAAAGAGTTGTAAGCCCAGAATGAACTGGACACAAAGAGAATAACTGAAAGTGTTGAGAGACAATATTAGCGCGTGTGTTTTGTGATCACTGCTACCGAAACTTGACTGAAGATGGCGTTTGCAGCGGCTCGTATGATCCTCAAGGACAAACGCAGGAAGACGTCAAAAGAAGACTTTGTCCCCAGGAGCAAAAGCAAGGTAAAGCTGCAGTAATACAAGATAGTTAGTAATATTATTAAATCATATTGAGATAGTTTGTTAAAACCACCTTGGATGTTTTCAGTGAAATGAGCCCCCTCTTTGCGGTTCTTATAAATTAGCGATTTGAAACTCATTTTAAACATCATTTAAAAGAAATCTCTCTCAGACTAAATACACAACTATAACAATTTACAAAATGTTGATTAATTTTTTTATCAGTGTTTGGAGAGTAATTTGTCAGCACGTTTCATTTTAATTAGTTTTAATATAAAAAATATAACAAAAGAAGTTGACACTTATGGATGTTTCTAAGAACTACCATTTATCCAACTCTTTTAACGGATGTGGAAGGTGGAGAATTTAAAGAGATGTTATAATATTAAGTAATAAACAAGTACGTAAATTTTATTAGGCAATATGTTCTAAGCCAAGGGTGTCATTTTTACCTATTTTTACTTAATGTGGACAATATAAACGATAAGTCCAGATATGACGGTTAAAACAGTGGTTCTGGGTAGATAGATTTCATGTATGAAAATCTCAACATTGTTGTGACAGTAGCACTCACCTTCTATACATTAAATAGAAACATTGCATTGTGTAAACGTATGAGCGCTCGTATGAGGACGTTCACTATAATATGATGAAACAATCAACAGGTCTAAGTACGAAGCTTAAGTGTATGAGTCACTTAAACTTATAGCCTGGACTAGACTACAGTCTAAACACTTGGGTTGTATGGTGCAAGTTTAATTAAACGGTAGCCAGTCCATTGTTTGTTTGTAGCCATGTTCTTGTTCAATATTTAGTATACAATCAAGACCAACCATATTCCAAGTTTTGAAACTGCCACTATACATGATTAGTAGTATACAAGCAGATGATTTTTGCTTTTATTATCGAATTTCCTGTGGTAAATGAGAAGTTGATGCTAACAGCATGGTGAAATCAGGGACCGTGAAATGAGCAATGATCCTGACCCCAGAACACGGTTTGAGCATTTTTCACAATATGTGTGTTCTCTCTACAAGATCCTTTGTAAATGTTCCTTTTAAATATCTTGGTCAAGCTCGTTGGCCAGCAAAATCAAGCTACCGGAAGTCCCCTGTGGGGAAGGGGAGTTGTCTAAAAAAATGAGTTTAATAAACAGTAAATTTAATCCGATTTCGATGAAATTTTAAATAAATATGTATTTTGACAGTACCCATAAATATATTAAAAATTACACAAAATGATTGATTCGTTTCAAAATGGTGGCCAAGAATGTGACTTTTGCTTTAACAGCGTCATGAATAGACCGATTTCAATACAAATTGAAATACGTTTTACTTTCACGATATGTAATAAAACTTGCAGTAAAAGAACACATCTGAGGCCGACGCGAGGCTGTGAGCGGAGCGAAAAAGAACTGCATCACAGTTACAGTAAAAACATATTTATTGTTAGTTACATATTATTTAATGTTCATACGCATTTCTAAATTATTCAGAACAAACTAACAAACAATACCAAGAACATGAAACCATGCAAATCATAAGTTGCTTTTTTAACAAGTGGTGTTTTTAACATGTACGCTTACAAAAGTAAATGTAAATTGGTAACTGAAGAAGGTACAAACTCAACTAGAAGTTAGGTACTTAAAACTACTTAGCAGTGGCATATTTTTCATCAATTACAAAAAAATAATTTAGGAAGTAGTTTTAGGATTTGAACCTGACTTTTAACGTCATTTTGTCACATTTGAATTATATTTGAACCCGACAGTTTTGCCCACCAAGAGCCAATCTGTCTGTTGTATCTGAATTATTAATAGCGGACACGTTATCTTGAACACTTTAACACAACTGTACTTGTCACGTTTAATAGAAAATTATCGTTATAAAATCCCAAAAGCGTACTAAATTGGATCATTTTTTAAAACTCTTTATACTCTTCCAATTAACACCCAAAAGATCAGTTCAGAAAACCACAAAACATTATTACTTTACTTAAGAAATGAAAGCAGAGTTTAAAATAAGGTCTGGAAACGTTGGAGAAAGGTTTAATGTTAAGAATATGTAGATGACTTGTTGTTTTATGTTGTAAGATAGAGTTTCATGCATAAGCATAAGGCATCTGGTTGTTTGTGTCTCACCCAATACAGCCTAACAAGTTTCACTTCATAACTTTGTGTGGGATGGATTTTATATCAAAGCTCAAAATATTTCATTAATTTAAGACTGACACACTTAGAAGAATTGCCGATACAAAAAGAAACAAAGGTTTATTTAAACAATTTTAGTGTCTTGGAAAAGCCATTACAGATTTACTGTAACAGGACTAATGCTTTAGAAATTATTTCAAATAATTATTAAAACACGTATTTGTTGCTATTCTACATCTAGGTTAGGTCCTCAGGTACTTTAACGTTGTGTTCATCTCGATAAATTTAAAAATATAGCCAGTAATGACAGCTAAACATCCCGGAACTTCTTTCAAGTTACTACTTCGAAGTCATACTTATTCGAAAAATGTGACATACGTTGAATGAAACTGTTCATTTACATTGTACCCAAAAAGATATAGTGACCACCACTCTTATAATAGGTACCCAACATGGCGGGTGTAGCATCATTTCAAAAATCAAAATGGTTGTAAGAAAAGCTAAATAATATACAAGTAGTGATAGATGATCTTTGGAACTGAACAACACCTTGGACAAATGGATAACGACTCAAATCCATCAAACTTTGACAGAAACATGTTTGTTTACTTGCGTTGTTTGATACTTATTCTTTGTTTCAGCCAAAACAGATTTATTGAAACTTGAAAAATGACAATACGTTTTGGACTAAACTATGAGAAATCAACCACTTAACTAATTAGAATTAAGTGAGCTTTTAAAGGTTAGGAAGGTTTTGGTATTCTAGGAAGGCAGTGACCGCTTTTAACAGCGTTGATAAACGACAGTTTTTTTTTCATACGGCAGAATACCTGTTACACCTGCCACTCTTTTGGTTACTTTAAGTGAGATATTCTATTGAATTTATTGTTCAAATACCAATTGCATTGAACCAACGATATGACTTGATCTCCAAACCAGGTTGGGGCTCCTCACACAGTAAACAATGTTTAAATTCCCTAACATTTCATTACCTTAAACTCTTTCCTGTGGACTTTTCAATGTAAATAACAAAATAAACTATTACGATTACATTATTGATGTATACAGTTAAGCAACACAATAGTAAATTTTATTAAGACTAATAAATTACTTAACCAAATTCTTACTAATGTCATAATTATAGTTATCAGTAATAAGTAACTTTATTGCCAACATAACAACGTCTAGACAAGTACAAAATATGCTTAATATATGTATAAAAATAACAAAAATATGTATAAAACAACAATAGCAAACAAAATATTTCATTAAAATTCATTAAAAAATAAAATCAATAAATAAGGTTTAACAAATTTAATGAAACAAAAAACTTAACACAAAAAACAGCTTCCACGAACAATATTCTAATGACAAAGGCCATTATTTCTTCTTGATGCCCAAGTTCACGGCTTTATAGCCTACTCGTATTTTCAACTAGAAAACTGTCCAAACTTAGAAGTGGAAACAGTGGAAATATGTTTTTCAACAATCGGATATCCTTATATTTTTTTTATAACAATTGTATATTTCTTTTTAATGTATTTATAATTTTAATTGTCATGTAGGATGAAGAGTTTTGAAACATTTTCAAAGTATGAGTAGGATATTCTATTAATAAACATTGTTTATTATACTCGTGATATTAAAATAGAAGACAGTTATTTATTTGTGAACACTGAAGCGGAACCACTGGCACAACTGTAGCGAGTTTCATTATCTTGAGTGAAACTCAATGGCTCTTATTCTTGTTTAGCATAAAACTCAAGTTTGGGGGATGGAAACAATTTGCATTGCTTAGCAGAGAAGTGTCTGGCAAGCTTGGGATCAGTTTGTAATATTGCTTGAGAAACAAGCCAAGAAACAACACAATTATCAAAAGCCTGCAGACATTCTTGGACCCGTTCAGATTATGCTTGACTTTGTGTATGTATACCAGGTCAACAGCTGACTGAACGTGATTAAAGTGAATTACTTAAAATTTCGTCCAAAGATATAATTGAGGAAAATAGTTATTTAAAGTTGAGGTTTCTAAGAAAAGCGGTGAACGCTTTGTACGACTGTATTGTATAGGTGAATTTTATTTGAATGCAATCATATGGAAATAACTGTGGTTATCTAAAAAACACATTTATATGATTAGATTGATAACAACGTTTCAGCGTCAATTTACGGCCGTAAAATAGTAATAACAGCTTTATTAAAAATCATAAAAAATATATGGTTTGCTTCTACAGGGTGAGTTTTATATGTCCCCCCTAACTTTTGAAAGGGATGAATTGTTTGAAACCCTTTAGGGAATGTTTTTATAGGGTTCTGAAGTTTGTTTTGACGTACCCACCCTCCACCCAAAAACCGAGATTTTAAATTGTAACCCCCGTTGTGGCACCTTAAAAGAAAGGGAATTGTATTAAACAAATTCAACGACACAAGGAAACATTTTTTATCTCTACTCGTTCCTTTGTAATACCCACTTAAAGATGACTAGAAATTAGGTTTGAAATCCTAAATATCACATTAAAAAATGTGCTATAACAAATTTTCTCCAAAATACCTTATGGGATTTTGTTATAAGGTTAAGATGTTTCCCTCAAAAGATTTTTGAGAACAATTTTCCATTTAAAAATTGTATGTGAAATGTGGCATTTTAATGCTGATCTCTTGCAATCTTTAAATGGGTATTACAAACAACGAGAATAGATAAAAACATTTTCTTTAAGACATTGAATTTGTATTAAAATTCCCTTTCTTTTGAGGTGCCACAAAGGGGGGGTTGCAATTTAAAAACTTTGGGCCCCCCGGTTTTTGGGTGGGCGGTTGGTGACGCAAAGTACGTCAAAACAAACTTCAAAGTCATATAAAAACATTCCCTAAATGGTTCAAAAGTTGTTTCCTTTTCAAAATTAAGGTGGGGGACATATAAAACCCATCCTGTATATACAAGATTTATCATTTGAAATTTACTAACGCTTGATGTAATTTGTGAACGCTTTTCGATGGTGTTGGTATGACTGCTGTAGTATGAATTAAGTAAGAACTAAGAGTTAAATATTTTAAAATAGGAAATGCATAGGACAAAGCACTTAAGCACAAACAAGTGTTCCCTGAACTGAAATATCCAGTAATCTAATAATTTTCAGTTACATTTGGACAAGCCACTTAAAAATATTTTATGCAGCTTTTTAACTGTGATCACGGCAGTCGATACGCTTTTGAACGCAATTATTAAAACTTTTTAGTATGGCGTTAGCATTGTTAGTATAAAGTTCACTATTAAACCCTCATATGTTTGGCTGGTCCAGCTTATTTCTGTTGAGTGAATAATACTTTTCCAACATTTGTAGAACACATGAGCTAAACGGTTGTATAAAACAACTTATTTTTAAAACCAGTCAATCTAATAAAAACTATTTAATTCTGATTTTAATGCGCTTATAAATATATCTCACGATCACTTAAGGTAAACTACCTTACCTAACTACATTTATTTGTCAGGTTCCCTTCTGTACATTATTGATTTTTCCCCATATTATGGACTACAGGATTTATTATGAAATCAAAAGATTATAATAATATTTCCTTGACGTTGTCGATTGTGAATAAATTAAAGACAAATTAAAGCATTAAATCGTGTACGAAAGCTAAATGTTAAGTGATACACTACTCGTATTATGAATGGCAATAGAGATAAACAATGTATGAAAGCATGCTGTGAGGCGGCACTGTCATTTGGCAGCATAGGCCACTTATGCAGGCTCTGAGCAGTGCATTAGCCAAGTAGGCTACATTAACCATTAGCCTACCTCGGCTCACATGGCTGTGCAATGCATCTCTACTAACACCATTCATGGCTAATGTAGGCCATCGTGTGGGTAGGGGCTGTGGTTAATGAATGATGAAGTGTGAAAAGAGTTATCTGCGATGCTCATGCTAGGTCATGTTTTGTGTTGTCTTTGTTTTTAGGGTTTAAGAAGGGCATTTTGAAGAGGAGAAACATATAGGCGTAGATTTGTTGGGAATTGATAAGTTTGAGGGAATGTTCTTCTATCGTTTAAGCTATTTTTACTTAACCTTTGAGACACAACTCCTTATCTATGAAAACCTGAACATCATAAATATGAAAATAATTGGTTTCTACATTTAAAGTTTGCCCCATCATCTATTGTAACCCACAACTTTGGAATATCAATAGTTAAAAGATTTGGCTCTAAGGTATTCTAAAAGTGTCTGTAAACCACCCCAACATAATTTGCGCAACATAATTTAAAAGTCTCTATTTTCAAGAGAATATTTTCAACTCTATAAATCTATTTCTAATTGAAAAGTTTTGTCAATTTTGAAAGTTTGTATATGTTGTTCAAAAAATACCAAATTCTGGTTAGATATATTTGATAATGATTTAAAATTGTGTTTTATTTAAGTGATAAACCTTCAGAGCGATTATACTTTACGCGAAGGTATACGAACCCATTATTCACCGTCTCTGACCCGGAGTGGCACAGATTTTGACAAAAGATGATCGTTTTTAGTGGTAACCGAAACCGTAGTAAAAACCTTAGGTAAAGAACATATGGCAAGCTTACGTTGACAACTTTAGGACAGCTTGACTTTTAATGTTTTGTGGTATGATTTAGGTTATTTTGAACCTGAAGACGGGATTAGATCAAGATTCTAAAACGTATAGTTTTCATTTCCACTAAAAGCTATGGAACAATCCTCAAAAATATTCTAACCTAAGAAATTGCCAAAAACAAACGCCAAACAAAGAGGCAAAACAACTTAGACAAAACACTTTAACCGACTGTAAAGAAAGCTGGTCAAGTAGTGTGTGTGTGTGAGGGGAAGGGGTGAAGGGGGGGAAGGGTGTAGACGCTTAACTAATCTTGTTTGTCAAATTAGATGTGCTGCGAGCGAGAAATGCTAACACACGTTATTCAATTGTAGGACTGCTCACTTCCTCGCTATGATTGCCTCTTCACTACGGAAAAGACAAGTGAGATTAAAGCGTTTTGTTTTGTTTTTATTTTTATCTCAGTAAGTTAGGTTGTTTATTGAACCGTGATTAATAAGGATTCAGTTCGTGTAGTGTCTCTTAGAAATAATTTAGAATGTTTAAAGTAACTGCTAATAACTTGATTGCTGCTTTTTCCGTAGTTAGATACCCTATTCTGGCTGATTCGTCCAACAACTATAACTATCACATAGTATTAATTGATTGTAATTGGTTTTATTGAATACATTTTAATGTGTCGTAGTTATTACTTATGCTATTAGTCTATACAGTATTACCAAAGTGAAAAGTTGCAATCATTTTTACTTTTGAATACTTGTTATAGCGTCGGGAAAAGATTGTGCACAGAAAGGGCTACTTTTAGTATAAAACTAATAAAGAAGTAAACGATGAAGTACCCTGGATTAATATTTTAATAACACGACTAGTTTCATAATAATAATTAATAACGACTAGCACCTTCAAGCACTAAAGTTTAACAACAGCACGTGAATGAAATCGTCGTTTGCTGAACACTTACTTCAATCCAACCATTCCTACACAGGTATGAGAGAGAATATGGAAATATTGGATTTTGAGAAAGAAAGGTGATTTCTTGGACTGCAAAGAGGATCAAACAAATTAGCAGATCCAAACATATTAAATATTACTCACGCAACAAACAAAATCCAATTTGGAATAAATTCATACTAGTAATATAAAAATTAGCACAAATCAACCAACAACTAAAATTTTTATTAAGACAAAATTTATTCATCACCTGCCTAAAGCAATTAGTTTGTTCCATATGTGTTTAATTAGAATTGTGTAATTGTTGTAACCTAGATGTACTAGATGATATTTTGTATACACTTGATAATGGGCTCAGCCCTGAAACTAGTCGTGTTGTTAAAATCTTAATCGTTTACTTCTTTATTAGTATTGTTATAGCGTTGAGTGATATTATATTGCTTTTAGGTTGGCACTAGTTGGCTATGCTGGGTTTACTCACAGAAAAACAATGTAAATAACAATGTGTTATAACTCGAACACTCATTAAGATACAAGAAGCTTGTAGAACCAAATCTAATATCTAATGTGAAGGTTATCTTTCGTCTAGTGACTTACTTGCCAGTTTTCTTAACAGTTCGTTCTCTAAAAATTATACTAAATAATTTCTTATCTTTAGAAAGCTGCATTTGCTATATTTAGAGTTTCAAAACGGTATCAAAGCTACCTAGCAATAAAGGTCCTTCCAATTGAGATATCAAGCCTGATAATATTAATAAATGGCTGAGCTCTGTGTTTGCTATTGTTTACCATGGACTTACCGGAGTCTGTCCAACATGACCACCACTCCTACCGATTCTGAAAGTTTTTTAGTAGTGTCATCGTTTGGCCTTCGTTCAGTAGATAAATAAGATTAAGTCATATGTGTGGCCATGAGTTCCTAAACAATAAATTGCATTCTTTTAACTGTGTTGTACAAGAAATCCATCAGGGTGAAGACAACATTTTTGCATTAAACACGAAATAAGTTGCAGTTCCATAGGCCTCGTGTTTATATGTAGTGAAACGGTCCGGACTTTGTAAAAACATTCTGTAACCGACTCAGCTCGAAGTGGGTCAACCATAGCGCAATTTGAGTCAAAGCCAAAGCCGTTGAATGGCTTTCCCTCCAATATCAAAGCATTTATAAGCAATACATTCGACAAACACGCCTTTGGCTACAGTTAAAGCGATGACAACATTATAGAGCCAATGAATCTCCTTAGTCGGATTTTGCTTTTAGAGATTTGTGCTTCTGATTTTGTGATGACCAATTTTACTAATGCTGAATTATTTTGATACACATGAAATGTTAGGTTAGGTTAATCAACTTATTACCACATTACTGAACAATTTAAGAAGGGCTGCCAAAGTTACGTTATACTTTTTACTATAAAACGTGGTTAATACTTTTGTCTCATTTAAATGCATTCTTAATGACGCTGTTGTAAGCCGGCTATGCTATTTGCCACTTCCCAAACACAATATAAAAGTAAGACATTAAAGGATCATATACACGTTCCTTCCATGTGTTTAATTTTTTAGAATCGTCTCTATTCTTCAAATGAAAATACAATTGCGCAAGAGGTAGTGATATGTAATGTTGCCCAGCAATATATGTCACCAGAGGCATGGACGACTACCAGACTGGGAGACACAGAACTGGAGTTTACGAATATTTTGTTAACGGGATCTCAAATTCGATGAAAAGTGTTCTGATGCCAAAGGCATTTTTAACTCGCTGGCGAAGGGCTTACAGAAGCGTATTACAACGTAGATGGGTTTTTGGGAGACCAGATCACTATTTTTACACACTGACCAAACAGCTTAAGAGGAACATTTAGTACGAATGAACTAGAATGATTGCACATATTGTGGGTTTAAAAGAGTTCTTGATTTTTGAGAAATTGGTTTAATCGGTGATTGCCATGGCACTGTGAACATGTTTACTTAATAGACCATTCATCTACACAACCAACATATTATTATATTGCAATCCTATGAAACCAGTCTGTGGAACGTATCAGATTGAGAAGTTAATTATACATACGTGTACTTTTACGTTGATTAATATTAAGTACTGATTTATGGTATCATGGACGACTGGTATCATAGATATGATTGAATATGTTGAATTACAACAGATAAAAGTAACAATGCACAAGTAAAATACAAATGCATTGCTTTTAAATTGGTTAAAAAGCCAACTTGCTCATCAAGTGTAGACAACTTTTAATTTCAAACTCTCTGAAATAATGAGGTACTAGCCTACTCTCTAATAATGATGTACTAAAATATGAGGCAATAATAGCTGTTTATTCTCGCTTACTTAGACTTAAAGAAAATAATGTACCAAATAAAAAAAACCTTTGATGTTGTTATGTTCTTTATATATCTTCTTCTGAGAACCCAAGATCGTTATTTACTTAAGAGGGGGCCGGATAGAGTCTGAACAGCGTTAAAATGGGATAGGGAATTTAACATGGGAAAATTTGCAAAACCGTGTTTTACGTGGGTTAATGAACTAAAACGTGGAAATCTTTTCTCAGGAAGCAGAGTCATTAGTGTTGCTGCATATAAAAAAGACAAAAATGAGAATTTTGAGTACATTTTAATAGACATTCTAGTGTTTGGCTCAGAAGTACAGAATTAATTTGATGACGAAAGTAAACGTGTTAGTGTTTTTATGAAGCAGCATCACTAGATCTGTGCTTCTAAAGAAAACGCTTTCCCATTGAGGTAAATAAATATGCTTAAAACGTAGTGCCGCCTCTTAAATTAAGAGTATTTTTGAGAGTATTAAATATATTGACGATGATTAAGAGGTAGTCAAATACACACTCATCAATTGACCTTAGGGTAAAAGATATAGATTACCTCTGCTGACTTGAATGGAAGAAATGTTCTGAAGCGCAGATCCAACAGTTGAAGGAGTGGTTGGTTGGTCAGGTTGGCAACCAGCTTAGCAGTAGTCAATAGAACTTCAACCACAGCTGCGCCACTTGTACAACTCTCCAACCCAAAGTGCTTGATTATGCCAGAACTTAATATTGGTAGTTACGTGTTGTTGGAACTCAAATAATCTTGTAATCCGGTTGTCAAAAATCTTGTAAGAAAAAGTTCAGGTTAGATGAAAGTAAGTCGTCAGCTCCGTACAGAAGAAATCATGTACCATTGTCGATTTCCACAAAAAAAGTATGCTATGAAATCGCCTCCAAGTTAAATTTTTTCTTAAGTCAAGAAGATACATTCATTAATTATTGGTTGATTTAAAAAAAGACGCTATAATGAAAGCAAAGTTCTTAAGTT
The DNA here is from genome assembly GCA_018831715.1 of Matsumurasca onukii. Taxonomy (NCBI): domain Eukaryota; kingdom Metazoa; phylum Arthropoda; class Insecta; order Hemiptera; family Cicadellidae; genus Matsumurasca; species Matsumurasca onukii. Next base: position 67,113,118 of record CM032062.1, on the reverse strand, counting down.
ATATTAATTAGAACCAGGAAACTCTTGTAATTTAACAATGGCCTAAAGAAGTTTTAAGTGTCACAAGAATATGATGAGTGTGCATTATTTTTCCAAGCATATTTTCCCTATGAAGGTTTTGCTTATGTTCTAGGATTTTATGCAAACCTTCTAAAATATTATTTTAGTGCTTGCTGTATGTTAGTTAAGCTGTTTGAACGAGAAGAAAAATCCCGCTTATTGAAGTAATCTATGAAAATAAATTATACAATGGGTATTTTGGATATGAGTATGTAAGGTACATAAACGTTAATTTAATCACTAAATTAATTTTATGACCACATATACTGTATTAATGGTATATGTGTAAATGTATACTGTATGTATACATGTATATGGAGGTTTTTATTTATGTTTACACTAAGGTTTCAGTCCACAAAGAAACAAAACACTGGACAATAGTTCTGTCTACGTCAATAGAACAAGCGTCTAACAAGAAATAGCTGTATAACAATAAGTTAATTTACAATTCACAATCATAACAAAGAGCTATCATTATAAGTTTCAAAGCGAAGCGTTGTGTAACATATTTACTCGAACAAAGCACTTACATCCAAGGTGGTTTATGCATAATTCAATATAACAGTATAATTATATTACTAACGATACTATTTTACTGCTATAGTTTACATTTGTACATAAGACACTGTTTGAATGTGTACGTACTGTTTTGATGTGTTGTGCCTTCTCTGTGTTTTCGTAAAATTAGTATGAATTGTGTGAAACAACCCCACGAGTACTGCGTGTCTCGTTAAAATTTAGATTTAATATATAAAAGTTTAAGATCTAAAATCGTGTAGTTTCTTTTGTAACAAAGATGCGAGTATTGAATAGTTTTAAAGGTGTACAGAAATAAAAAGTACAAACAAATATTAGAACAAATGGTTTGTTTCTTGTTTTATTTTACTCAATAAGTGAAATTAAAACAAATAATGGAGTATTTAGTTTTCACTATCACAACTTCAAGTGTGAAATATTTTGTTACATTTAAACCACACTTGGTTATTGAGCTCGATATAATTCAACATTTGTTTGTAGTACAATTTTAAAATGAGTTACACACAGAAAGTTGTAAAGTACTCTTTCCCGAAATGAAACGTCAGCCAGACAGTCGGCTTTCTCAAGGAATATCAGCTCTTTCTTCCTGTCGCTTTCAATGTACTTCTGTTCTGTGTAGCTTTCTTTGTGTAGAAGTCAGTGTCACTTGCCTCGTCTGATGAGCTTCATTTATTTCAATTCGTGACAAAAACGTGTAAAAAGAATATTTCAGTTAAGAAAGGTTGTGAATGATAAATGTAAATTCATAGTTAGTTTTGTAAAGAACACAAAAATTAATATGTGCAAACGTTAAATGGCGAGAACGGCATCAATATTGTATAGGTTGTATTACAGTTTGATATCTTTTGTTATTAAAAGTCATTGCCATCACGAGGCTATGTTATATTCTATGAATAGCAACTTTTAACTTATATGAATCATTTATTGTCTTAAAGTGGATTTAAACCGTAAGTTATAAACACCAAATTACGGTGAAACATGTGAAAAGTCAGGTAAAAGTATTGTCATTACATGATTTTTAATGTTAGAAGTTCTGAGTTAAATATTAAAACCTATGAGGGTGTAAAATGATGAGAGAAACCCGTATTTAGGGTCGTAAAACCATCCCCTTCAGTGGTCACCTCAGAGAAAGGCTGAATTCGTCCGTTCAAGGAACATACTAAACCGCGCACGTAAAAACGGGCTAAACAACGGGCCTTCTTTCAACTGATGTGGCCTAACTGTCAAATCAAAGGTTTACGGCACCCGGTTTTCACCTTTCAAACTAATTTTACATTTATAAACATTATATATTTGGAGTTTTCTCATAAGTTGTTCAATAGTTTCACAAATCGACTTTCAAATTGTCCAAGTAATAGTCCTTTTCAAATCCAGTTTGTACACTTAAAACGCATAATTTAGCAAAACACGCTCTTTACTCGTGTCGAAAAACTTCTCGTGCTTCAAATAAAAATGTTTGTAAATTTAAAAATTATTTTGGAACGTGAAAAACGGGTCGCCGTAAACCCTGGCATTGAAGCATCAGCGCGCAGCTGAGACAGATTTGAACTCGAGATATGATAGGATTACAATATGTTCATCAGGCGAGTGCATGAATGGCTATCAATGTTTCTCTGTGCTTCCCTCTCTCTCTATGTTCTCTTACAGACTCGCAGTGCCAGCACCAGTAGCTTTAGAAGTGTCAGTCAGGTACTGTCTGTCTCCAGCTCCTTCTACTATCCGCTTGTAGACGCTGCTAGTTGCTAGTTGCTAGCTGATAGTTGCTCTAGACCTACAAGCGTTATACCCGAGTTTGACCGGATGCCCTAAGTAGCTCAGTGAACGCCGTATCTGGACCAAAACTCATCTTTGACAAACTCTATAGCCTCATTATTAGTCGCAGATAATGCAAATTTGTATAACGTAGATTATACGATTATGTTCTATCAGCGTTTTAAACCTCAAAAACTAAGTTTCGTGATTTTTACTTGTTTTGAATAAAGTTGCTGTTAATTTTATGAACCAGTACAGAATTAGAAAGGGGTGGTCGATAGTGTTTATATAAGGCGTTAAAAAACATAGGTTTCCTAATAGTTCAACTTGAGCGCAAAAAACTAGTAGCCCTGAAGACCATAGATATTTCTCTCCCAAAAAAGACGTTATGCATCTTGAGAGGTTGCCTGCAGATCGTTAGCATGGCAAATAAATTATAAACAAATAACTTTGCACCCCATGAGAAGCCTTGCAATAGTTACAACAAAATAGTTATGTGACCAGGCTATGGTCTGAGGTGGTTCCCATTTTACTAATTTGTACCTAATTAGTAAAATGGGAACCACCTCAGACCATAGCCACTTTTAGAATTAATGGACAGGTTTTCGGATATTTTATATGTAGATGAGTGACGAAAGATACAGGCATAAATAATCGCCCTGTGAATTTTAGAGCACTATAGATTACAAAAATAATTAAAGACCCTAGTAAGCCGCGTTTTCGTCACTTCATACCTGCAAAAGATGTTTTCCTCTAACAAGTAATTTAATTCCATGTCCAAACGATGACCGGCTCACTAACGATGGAAAATGTCGCAATAATAATTGAAACTCTTAAATTCTCCCATCGTCAACAACAAACTTTAAATAAAGAATTTATCGTTACGAAGAACTAAACGAAACTATTTTTGGTGTAATTGCTACAGTTCTACGTTCCCTCAGCTGCATAAGGCATCTGGTCAAGCTTGAGTATATTGCTTTTGAATGCGATACCAGCTTACTGTCAATTTCCAGCTCTTTCTACTATCCGCTTGTAGTTTCTGGTAGTTGCTAGCTGCTCTAGTCCCAGGCGGCAATCCATGAACACTACTTATAGCTTAATTACATTTTCAAAACAACTCTTTAACTGCATAGTTGCTGTAGATCTAGTGATTTAGGTAGGTAGCTGAGAACTACACATAGCTGCGGCAAAGGAGCCTCTGTATTGTGGTTTAGAAAGTATTTGCTTAGGTTTTATGAACCCAAAAGAGAAGCTTAATCGGTTTAATTTTAATTTAATTAGCTTGTCTAAAATGTGATAGCAAGGTAAGAAAAATATAGTAGTTTCAGTAATATTCCTCAAAATGTCTTAAGACCAGAAACAATTGGCTCTTAAACAAAATATACTTCTAACTATTTCAAAACAGTGTTTATCCTTGTGGGACTCAAATGTCGTCATGTCTATGCCAACTATTCGAAAATCAAGATTAATTACACTTCATGGTTTGATATGTAAATATTGAAATAATACTATAGAGGATACACTAAACTACTTAAAAATAATTAAGTTGGTGTAAATAAATATCTGTTTTTATTCTTGTATTTAAAGGACGTAAGTATTAACAGCACCACCAAATAATGCCAAATATGCAGAGACACCTTCGCAACTTCCAACAAAGTTACTGCAACATGTGGTGGTTACATTAGCAACGGGGTTTACATTAGCGATGATAAACAGCTGTTTATGCAATAAATCAAGAGCGGATATGCCAACTGCCAATAGAAGCAGGTGCATGAGATGTCAGGCCTCACAAACACCTGTAATTGACAACCATCCATTACACAGCCCACACTTGTCCTGCTCTGTTGTTCTCGTGGGCTGTACATTGTAATATTAATGCCAGGATGAATATGGTTTAGTCACGAAAATAAAATCCGTAATAGAGTGACTCGTTTTAGAGCTTATGTAATCGTCAACACTAAGTATAAAAACCAGGATGTAGTTTAAAGCTTAACAATTCCATCGATAATATTTGTGAGTTTTTGAATACAGGTAATATTCTAGTAAAATACTGCATACGTTTTAATAAGCAATATTACCATTACTTTTAATTCGCTTTAACTTAGGATTTTTATTTTAATTTAAAACGTTCAAAATTGTCAACTTTTACTCACGTAGTTCCTTTTCTTTTGCATATACACCCTGAGGTATTACTTTGATTCTAATCTAGTTCACATGAAAATATATCTGGTTTACTCTGGCTGGTCAGCAGTGCATGCGTTACGCTTTTATGCTGTAACTATGCTTATTTCTACTGTACTAGTATAACATTTAAAACGTTATCATTTTTAAGAGGCACGAAAGGATGTAAACAGATATGTATCTTAAAGCTTAAGATTAACATCTAAGATTTCGTCAACACTTTACATTTCCCATGTTTAACGCAACATTTTATAATACAATAGACATTGTTATAAACGTTTCATAAATTTACTTAGTTAAACTGACGATGACTTCCTTAGCCGCGAAAGCAAACTCTTTCAAAAGGTAAATTTATGAAAAGTGTCTAAAAATGTCTAATTTATAAAAATTATCTATTTTTATCAAGGGTTCGGTGAACAACTAACATTCCTAGTTGAACATTGCAGGGACTTTCATATTAAAATGTATGGAGACTCTGAAAACTGCTTGAAATATAGCATGATGTTGAGATGAAAGAGACAATTAAGTTCAGATAAAATAAATTTTTGACTGGGACGAAATATAAATTAGTTTGAAAAGTCATTGCCACCTTTAAAGTGTCGTTTATCAATCTTTGAAACTATTATTTCAACTTTGTTGTTTTGAAAAAATCATACTTATTTCTGGCATCCGGATTTTTATCTTATAATTAACTAATCTTTTCTGGATGAGTTTAGCACAGTTTTGACAGTATTTATGCCATACTGATAATTATAGAGTTCACCCTCTAACCCTACAACAACATATTGATTTAGTTGGTGTTGTGTAAAAGCTTCAGATGATTTCAACATGAGATCATGTTGAAATGTCTGAGTTTAAACTATTATTGCGGACATTTTACAGCGTTAGTGAGCAAGAAGATCACAAAATGTCCGCAATAATAGTTTAAACTCTGAAATTCTCCCATCGTCAACAACAAACTTCAAACAATGAATATTGAAATGTATTTCAACCAGGAGAAAAATAACCTAAATACAAAGTATACCCATAGCTTACGTTTAGTACTACCGTACAAGTTGTTAAAGTCAATTAAAAATAGTGGGGTAAGTATTTAGTTAAATAAAATTAGTTGTAAAATATCCATACAACAAAACACGAGAGAAAGCGAGTAAATTCGATGTTGTTAATGTAAACGACTGTATGGATTCTCCCATGTAGAGTAGGCGAGATAGATTCGATGTCTTGGTCAAATCCCTCAATGACAGTTCACATGTATTGGAAATTCACTTGTAGTGTTCTTCAGTACGTTTTATAAAAATATATGTCCATACAAATTTATCTTTTGATATTCTTTTTAAACATGTTTTTCCTGTTTGAAAATTAAAACGAAAATAATATGTAATTTTTAATGGTAGCGTACTTTCAACAAAATTAAGTTTAAATTAGTACTCCAATTCCTACAGTAAAATGAAGATTTTAAATCTTTGAATGGGGTAATCCATTGTATGAAAACATTGCCTTGGGTTACGTTTATACATTTGAAAACACAATATATGTAATATTTGTCTTATGATTATAAACACAGACACTACAATATAAACATGACAACTCGGTATAAAATTGTAATTTTATATCCTGCCTAAAATATTTAACGACGTTTAAATTTTTGTGAAACCGTCCAGTAGAGATATGAATACAATGAAAGGCATACTTCTAAAACTGTCGTCTTTGTTAGTTTTTAAAGTGCAAATTCACAAACAAAGTTTATACCATTAGTAAAACCGTTCAGTGACTTCACGTCTACTTTGGCAAAATAATTTCGAATAAATAGGACGCACTATACAACTGTGATTTACGTATGTCAATACTGTAGTAATTTCCATAATAAAGTAGCTTTAATTTGATTTGAATTAACCGAAAGCTGCTGCCTCAATGTTAACAAAATTACTTTCTGGATAATTTATCAGTGTTGTAATCAACAATAGCTTTAAAATATTCCGTCAAAAGTTTTGAAATTTTACTTTTTGACCGTATTTTCCAGTGTGAAACGTGTCTTAAAAAATAATAAAAATTCGCTATAAAATTTGTTTATACTTAAAACCTCGATCAAGTTACACACTGTCATGTTAGACTCTAACTGTGAACTGTGATGACAGGCCCGGAACAAGCCGGCGGACGGGGGCGGCCATGTGAACCAGAAGGGAAGCAGCGGGCAGAAGTCAGCTGGTGCGCCGCCGGCCAAGGGCTGCCAGACGCCCGTGAAGAAGCCGCCCTCAGCGCAGAAAGGTCAGGTGAAGACTCAAGCTAAGACAACACCACCACCGTCTGCTATCAAACCTGTAGCACCCAACAACAAGAAGAACAAGAAGGGACATAAGCACCAGCAACATGACCTGGTCGTCACGATTAATCTGGTTAGTGGACACAGTTGATGTGTTAGAATAGATTAGTTGTGTTTTCAGCCTAGACATTTCCCCGTCACCAAACTTAACAGCTTTTTCAATAAGATTCTCTGTACTATTCAGTTACATCTATTCAAAGCAAACTTTTCGAGAATAACCAGGCCCTAAAATAGTTTTAGTGGCTCGCCTTTTATTCTTATTTCAATACGTAATCAGTTACCCTATAGAATACGCCTTAGGTTTAAGTACCCACTCTCTTTATTTTCTGTCATCACTATTCCCTTTCATATCTCCTTTAAGGATCGATGTAAGATTTCACAGACATAGCTATACGAATACCTAAACATAATATTTTTAAATGAAATGTGCATTTTGTCGAACAAATCCTTCCCACTGCCCAGAAACGAAGCCACGATAAACCTAAATAGAACAACAAATAAAACAAAATAAATTTTATTTCCCTAGTCGTAAAAATTACATGTACCTATGTTAGACCAAAACGTGCAATTATACGTATGGTGTGTGTACCGATATATGATGACAAAAGTGAATTCATCAAACTAAATATTTGTGGAAACGGTCTAGAACTGAAAAGGTAATTTACAATATTGACTTTTCAAACGGCGATATAAATGTGTCAGAGAACGTCATACTGTATGACAAACGTGTGTGATGGCCATTCCCATTCTCTGATAATGGATTTCTACCAACAGTTCACTAAAGTTCAATATTTCTTCTGCAGAAAATGGAGAATAACTGTCAAAAGAAGTGTCGTATTAAGAGCGTGCGCTAGAGCTTACAGTTTGACATCAAAGCTCTGAAATGAGAGGTTCAAGTTAATGAGACCCGCGTTCAAAAGCGTACATTAGCGCTCTTGAGCAAAGCTTTCATAACAGCCGACTATCGTCTTTGTCGCACGTATATTAAACATTACAAAGCACGCCTACTCATCGAGCTCTATTAGAATACAGGACTTTAGCTTCTGCTGCTTTTGAAAGTTGTCTATGTTGTGCAAAAATGTGGCGCGTTGATCTTAAATCAGAAAGTAATATTGTGCATCCTGTCCAGAAGCCGACTTGCTGGCTAGAAAGAAAGCGCTGTCATCCTTTGCTGGTATAACCAGTGGTAAGAATCAGTCCTCCCTCACCAAAACTATGCTAGCAGATAGAAACAATTACTATGTAATGAACCCGCAAAAGTTTAGTCGAGAATCCATCAAGGATACTTAATAAACATCTGTCTAGTCTTAGTCGCCAAAATATTAGACTGGTAATTTTATAAATCACAGCAAAATGGGTCTCCACCTAAGAGGTACCAATAGTAGGTTATGTGAGCGTACTCCTGAGTCCGCAAAACACGTCTTAATCTAGTGCGAGTCCCTAGTGGCCAGGAGAAGGGACTTCTGAGGGCTCGTGAGTGGCAGGAGTTGCATCCCTCCGAACTAGGTAGCGTGATCCTTGAGCTTTGGAAGCAAACAGAGGTGGAGTCACCTAAACAGGAGAACAGGGAATCAGCACAATAAACCAAAGAGTTGACGTGCACGTGGTATCGAACCACAATCCCAAACAATCTAATCTAACCCTATCCAGGAAGCACGTATTCGTTGAGTTCGTCGTTTTAATAGTTTTACAAGAGTGTAGATAGACACACTCTCGTACCCTAAGGCTTGTGTACAACCGCTTTCCAGCCATTTCAAAGTCAACATGTCCATCCGAAATCCAAAGAACAACTGTTTCATTATTTTACGCTATGATGAAGAGCGCTGGACGAAAAGAACAGAGCGTATTTGTAAATATTAGTTTCCTGTGTAATATATCAAGGCTAAAGTCTATCCAGTTTGGCTCCAAAAGAGGGAGACTCTGCCAAACCGTGCTCTTTCCCTGTTTCAACTGTCTTGGGAATATTTATGTGGATATCTGCACATGTTTGAGCTCTAGCCCATCTTAATACTGAAATATCAACGGTTTGGTAAATATAGCAAGTGTAATTTGAGTGGTTGTTTTAGTAAGCTAGTTTATTGCACTAAAAGGTCATTGCACGTTGTCTTAACTTACGTAATTAGATAAACTCTAGGTGACCTTGAGCGTTTGCCCATTCTGTTATTTGGCGTGCATTGTTCTGTTGTAACACCCATATTTTTCTTATTTGTATCAAATTTATTGGACTTTTATTTTACATTAAAGGATATAAAACCAATAATGTTATTTGCGGATCAAAATAACAAAATACTATCTGTTGGTTTTACTAAAAAAGTCAAAACTTCATTAAAATCGTTACTTTTTGAATCAATCATTCTGGTTATATAAACAATAACTCTTTGTAATTTATCCACAAAACACATTTTAAATTGTACTATTTTTTAAATAACACCATTTTTTACATTTTTTTTTTGTTAAATAGTGAAGAAAAAATCGGTGTTATTAGTTTACATTGAGGAGGAGAATAAATCCAAGATGGTGCGGGTAGAGCCTGGCCTTAATTCATAACCAAATCCTGTAAAATAAGAAAACACGTTTCTGATACGAACTGTAAATTCAATTCTTAAAAATTCAGCTTTCAAAATCTTTTCCGACTAGTTTGAGCCTTTGCTATAAAACGTGTAAGCTAGTAAACATAAGCTTACATTATTAATATCCAAACAATAGACATTATTAACATATATTTTAATGTTAAATAATAATCTGTATGATATTACTTACATATCATATGTACCTAATTGTTTCTTTCAACTCTAGTAAAAAAGCTCCTCACCTAAACTGAGAGAATCAAGGTAGGGTAATCTAGAACTATACCCAGACACATAAACGCTATCTTTGCAGCACATGCTGTATGAACAGCACACTTATGTTTTGATTGCACATAAACAAGGATGTAATGTGTGCTCGGAGCAGAAGAATGAAAACTGTAAAGAAGTAAACAAGTGTCCTCGTTAAAGTGAGGGAGAAGGGCTCTTTTCTCAAAATTGCGCCCCGGGCGCTGCCCATTCTTTTAGCTGAACGAGTCTTTAAATCTTTCACGCCCGGATCTTCTTGAATCATACAACAGACCATGTTGCTACGCTTTGTAAGGACTGTGAGTTTAGATTATCACACAGGACAGCTTAAAACCCTTTTGACCGAGCGAAGCGAGTTCTCTGTTTTAACACAAACGCTCGGTACTTTGTCTCTATATACGAGTGGTACGCAGTTTTGGCGCGTTCATTAACAGATGTTCTTGAGGTTTGGTGCACATCAACACTTTGCCTAAGTCAAACATATGTTTAACGTTTGACCCACGAGTAAAATCCATAACAATTCTGGAGAAAATAGTATAAAGAAAATAAACTAAAAAGGTAGTAAAGGTTTGTATTTACTGGAATAATCTCTTTTCCTTAGTTTTCTACTTTAAAAGCAGAATCTCTTTTCCCAATAACACAGATTTCGTAGCTAATGGTAGGTGTTCTAGAAGTTTCAGAAGTTTATAAGAACCTTAATTAAATAAAAGTGAATCCAAAAATATGTAAAAGTAAAACAAATCAAAACTTATAAGTTTGAAAATATTTTCGGTTAACACTTACAATACATGCAACCTTAAACATAAACAAAAATTACAGACACAAAATACTGTACAGAGAAACAACAAAGTTAAAAATAATTAAGTATCATAAATGAGTCAGTGTAAATTTTACATTTCTTCAACTTCCTGCTAAAAATTGGATAATCATCTCTAAATTGTGTTGACGTCCAAGCACTTTGTTAATTATTGGAAACGAAACGGAAAATGTGAATATAACAGCTGTTTGAAAGTTTCGCCCCGGTAACTGATGCTTCGTCATTCAGTGAGATGAGTGTTGTAAAATGTGAAACTTCTCCTGAATTTTGATTACCTTCCTTTGTTCCTGACGTCTTGACGACCTCTTTATTTCATTGGACTTTTAGTTTCAATTTTTCGTTGTAATTATTACTTGAACTGTATTAACAACAAAATACTTAAACAGTAACAACATACCTTCGTATACATTCTAATATTTATATCAAGCAAAAACCTAAACATATTCAAGCCATTATAGATTTAGTGTTAGCCTAGACATGCTCGTTTGTCTCAAGCTTGGTTGTATAGTTTGGTCAACATAGCTTAAACCCTTCTGAAAGCTAACACTAAACGAATTCAGTTTAAATGAAGACAATCAAATAGCCAGAACGTTACCGAGATAGCTAAATTTCGAAGAAAAAAATTGTCTTACAACAAACGTCTACGTGAATCACAATGTATGACCCGCTATGAAAGAAAGTCAGATCTAATAATAAGCGGTGGTTAACACAGTGGGATATTTTCAGCCGACGTCTGAGAAGTGGGAAGAGGCGTGTGTGCGGGGGGAGATGACAAACACTATGGAGAAAGAACTTCAGTATTGTCACTGCTCTACCTTTGCGCATTATCAAAAAGGTTGAAAGTTAATTTTTCTCGTGTACGTGAACATGATACATTTTCTTTCAGTGAAAGTAACTAAGAAGTGATTTTGTATTTTATTATTTCGTCTACAATAAGTTTCTACTGAGTGCCCTTTAAGTGAACTTTGTATTGGAAATGGGTGACTTGAAGCCGCCGGGAGTGAATTACAAAAAGGAATACAGACGCTTGAGAAGACTGACAAGTAATATAGAAAAGAAAATATCGGTAAGCGTCAAAACCGTGTTGTGTTTTCTGTATTGTATCTCTTCTGTCTGTATTGTTGGGAACTGAGATTGAATAACATATTTATTATTTAAGCTCCAGTTTTTATTTAAGTTAAGGCTATTTCCATCAGAAGGCTTACCATAATGTAGGTGCTCTGTTTGTTTTAAACTCTAATCTGTGGATCAAGTATATGTATAATTGTATATATTAAACACTAAACGGGAAAAGAGGTAACTTTACAAACTATAAAACATATATTTCGGTTTCAAACCGTCTTCAGTGAAATATAAAGCATAAAATCAATCATGCTTTTTACTGTTTATTAAGAAGCTGTTGTTGTGTAATAAGAAAACTGTAATGAATTTGGTAAACGTTACTTTTATAAGTATAAACGAGGCAATATTTTATGAAAATAGCTAAACAGACAAAACACGAAAAGGAAAAAGTACTGCAGTGTAACAAAACGCACCACATCAGTAACAAAACTGCTCATATTCAACCAGTTGGAAGATTAGCTAGTGATAACTTCAAATTGTTAATACCGCAAATACCTCACTACAAGGTTGGATAGTAAAGTTTTACTTTCAAGGATTAGCTGTGTAGCTTCTTCAGTGATTTAAACGTAATTTGTCTTTAATTCCCTTAATTGGTTTTCATTATTTAATTTTGTTTACAACTTTTTCATATTGTTTTTATAAAAGTCTATGTTTTTATAAACACGTAAATATGAACTAAAATATACAGGTATGATTGTGTAACACGAGTATAATATCATCATTAAGGAACTGAGGTAAGCCTGTGCTCATTACGTCAACCTCATTACAATTTGACGGAGCTATTATATACCTTAAACCTTTAATTACAAGTCAATAACGGAACGTGATCTCACGTAGATAATGTCTAAGTAAACACACTGCGAGAGTGAGTGAGTGTTTCACTTGGCCTGTCGCCAGACAACACTCAAGTGATGTTAATTTACATCTGTTGCTCAACCTGTGAGGACAGCTCTAGTTCCGGCTCTGACAGCTCGGAGGAGGAGGAGTGTTGGGTCACCATCACAACCATCAGTGGTTTACAAAACACTAGTCTACTTTACTGAGAGCAATGATTTGTGCTGAAGATTTGGCTGGACTATTTGAGTTTAATAGTAGACTGTTGAAGTAATACCTTTGATATATTGTCAGAGGAAAAAGATCTTTAAAGTTCGTTAAAGCCATAGTTGGGAAACGTCAGCCAAATTAATAAAAAAACGCTTGACATTTTGCAAACTATGAAACTTTAAGGTGTGAAGATCAATCCCTAAATAAAGCATCGATTTATGTGCAATTCTCTTTCAGATTGTGTGTGTGTTTTTAATTTTTTAAGTAAATGTTCTAGTCACTATGGACCTATGCAGCCTGTGCGGTGACATTAGCAACAAATTTACTACCGATCGTAGGATGAGGCGGTGCGCGAACCTGCGAATTTTGGTTCTACAGTATCGCACACTACCGACTTAGCCACTACGCCGGCAGAGATGAAAAATTACCCATTATTTAAATTAAGTTCATAATAATTGAGTTATCCCATTTAGGGAAGCCTAAATATTTGAGGACTTGACGATTAAACAAGCCTTAGATGTAATGCTTAAAATATTATACAGCTGTTAATATCTATCTGTTGCTAAATTATCTTAATGGTTTGTTTTTAGTCGGAGTATGGACTTTCAGAAGACCAGGTTGCAGGTAGGTAAATCGGTGACATCACTTTATAGTTTCTTCTAGTTTTTTTGTGTGTTGAAAATGTGAGCACTACTCTTGTAATTCTAATTATTTCAAAAATTATTTTACTTTAAGTTGACTATACGATCACAGTTAGTTATAGAACAAATGCATATAATTTGGAACTTGGCTGACATTCTAAATGGAAGAATAGAACTTAACCTTCTAAAATCTCAATAGAATTTCGACACTTTCTTGTTGCCGGTGATTTTTACATTTTCGTGAGTTGATGGACCATTTACCATTAAGAAGTCTGTTGATTACATTTTACTAGCCTATATATATTTATATTTTAAATGTCCACTTTAACTTTAAATTTAAGGCTGGCTTTAAACTTTAAATAAAAAGTGGCTTGCAGTTTTCTTTTAAATAACGTATTGTATTTATTATACTAATGCAATCAAATGTGTAAATTGGTAAAAATAATAAGTTTAAAAATAAAATATTGTGATAGAAAAAATGTGTTTAAAATAATCAAACGACTATTTTCTTTAATTTGTTAACGAAAGAATGTACCATAGAGTGATCATACTGTAGAAAATAATCAAATTTTACAAATACCCTGTTTTGCATAAACATTAACAGTGTTTCTAGGCAAATAAAAGTTTGTAATACTCTTTGAGGCCTTCAAAGACCTACAAAACTTCTGAAATAACGGGGCGAATATAACTCGATAACATCTTTATTGCGAAATCTTATTGCAGAAGTTGAAAGAGTTGTCTTAAACTTGTGCTCAATTTCACATAAGCACAGTCGAGGCGATTAGTCACAAAACTCCACAAGTATTCTGGATCTGGTCCCATTCTCACAGAGCATAATTTGTTTATAACATTCACTTGCATTGTAGACCAGCTGTTACAGTTTACCCTGGGTTTATTTGATATAAAGCTATAGTTTCCTAGAAAGTGGTGAACGCTACATTACGGCCGTAATACAATGACGGTGAGTTTTGTTGTCAATGTAATCAGATGAGAGTGTTTTCCTAGAAAACGGTGGACGTAAAGTATTGGTGAAAACTAGTTAAGGGTTTTCTCGCCAGGTGACACATTTTGTTGTGTAAAAAAAGTCTTGTTTGTCTATTACTATATACGTAAATAAACGTTGACAGCTAAAATAAATAACATGTCAAAAGCTGTTTTGACTACATCGGTTTTAATATTGTGTTGCGTCCACCGTCACTGTTACGTTGACCGCTACGGCCGTAATATAGCGGACAACGCTTTTCTAGGAAACCATAGCTTAGCAATAAAACCAGTTATTTATAAATATAATAGGTTATAAATAAGTAAGTTAGGTAAAAAGCGAAATTTCAGTGCTTCAATCGTAATAAAATATCAAAATTGTGTCGGATTGACAGCTAAATTAGTTACGTTGTACGGTAATGAATTCATTTCTGAGACAGCTCTTAAATATTTTATACTCCATCGTTAAAGACTTATATATCATTGGCTAATGTACATTGGTGCACCCATACCAAAAGTGTATAGCTTAGAAGTTCAAAGAAATTCTAAATGTACTAAAGTAAAATTGTTGTGGAGGAAGGAAAACAAAACACCGCACGCTGGATATTTTATCAATTACTTGGAAGGGATATGGCTGTTTGGTGTGTATTGGCTTTGGTATTTGGATTACTTTTGTAGAGAAACGTCTAATCCCCAAAAGCAGGAACTCTAGATTATTTAAAACTAAAAGAGGTGTTACCCACTAAACAAAGGGTTTTCATTATTTTTGCCAATAGTAAACAGAACTTTAAACATTTTGTCTCATTTATATATTGTGTCCATTCAATGACATAGTATTTGGGTTTTTTAGAATTCAAAGAGGCGTTCATGTTGTTCGACAAGGACGAGGATGGAACCATCACAATGGCGGAGCTGGGAGTGGTCATGAGATCTCTGGGTCAAAGACCTTCAGGTAAACACATTCTATAAGTAAAATATAGATTTACCCATAGTTCATAATTGAAATCTGATACGTAAACCCAAAACTGTAACTTTTACAGCTAAAAGCCAGTTTAGAAGTTGTGTGAATTTAAGTTTAAAAACAACTCTTAAAAATGTTATAGTTTAAATTTTACTAACAATGTCAAAACCAAACTTTTCTACTTTGAAAAATTGGGTTTTTCTTTTAAGGCTCAAATTCCAACATTTTGGTCGAGGTTTTCAGTAAGTGCAAATATTTGGCGGCAATTTTATCCACGCGACAAGAATGAACGTCAAGGAAGGTTCTTTGGCGGGAAACAGGTACACACGAAGTGAGATCCCATCGTTGAAAGTAGGTATGTTGGACGTAGCTTAAATCAATGAAAGGTGACAGTTCAGTCGATGAAAGTTGATGTTTTCAACTGAACAACGATGTGAGTTTTGCATTAATTACTTGCGCAAACTCCAGTAGATAAATGGAAAATTAAGTTAACTCGATTAGAATGTTGTAAAACTCATTTGTACTTAGAGGGAGTGTTTAGTTAAATTCTCCTCGCTAAATGTGATGCATGATTAAATCCATTGAAAAGTTGGCAAATTTTATTGTTATAACTGTAGTCAAACCAATCATGCATTAAGTAACACATGAGATTTATTTCAACGCAACCAATAATACCAAAATATAATGGTTCAGACATGCACTTTCATGGACTAAAGTGAGTGGTAAGACTGTACATGGTAGAACTGACGAGTAAATTACGTTATGTCTCGTTGTGAACCTGGTAAAATATTCCATGCATTAGTAATGGCCATTTGTCACGAAACATACTATAATGAGCGGAGGATGAGTCAGAAAGCTATTCCGTTACGAAACGTAGGCTATTAAATACATGTAGCTGAAATGCTTTAATCCGGTCTTTAAATTGATATCAAAATCTCTTTGTTTCCTCCTATACTAATTATAATTATAATAATGGTTATAATAATATAATGGTATAATAATATAATTATAATAATAATATAATGGTTTCACTTTTGGAGCACGCAATGTCATTCGGTTTAACCTCTGTGGCTTAACATTGGAAAAGTTCATTATATAATAATGGCTAACGATACGTTTATTCATACTTTTTATTTTTGCACCAATACTATTTTTATAGGTGCTTTCACCGTCCTTACAAGGATTAATATAATGTCTTGACATCAAAGATGGGTTTTCTCAAACGCGTGTAAACATCAAGCACTTAGTACCGTTAAAATTATTGAAACGATTAAAGTTCTTTGTGTGATACATTTTTATAGAGATAAAAGCGACGAAGACTAGGAAATGGTCCAAGTTTGTCAGTTGCCGTAACTTTAAGTGCCGTGAGTTTACATAGGAGAAAACTTGGACACTACTCGTCCAAGAACTCTTCTAAGACACAGTTCGGCGCTTCCCTTCATTCCAGGGTTTGAACAGAGATTTAAAGTTTCTTAGTTGGCTATCAGGACGTATTCCAAACCAAAGTTGAGAATAAGGAGCGTTGTATAAAGTAATAATGTAGCTACGAACCCCATAAAAACACTTAATTTTATTGCAACCAATGATACTCCACTAGGGAATATGCCATGTTTAATCACATCAATCAACGGGATAAATTATGGGAATTTTATTTGTTTCGTAAATAGCAAAGTGCCTTTAGACACAGTGATGGTTTACATTGACAACAAACCTCTAAATGCAAGTTAGGCAAGTACTTTTAAGCCCATTCTAATTTCTAGCTACTTGTAATATATTTGACTTGAATTCCCAATGAACAACACTTGTGCATGTTGCAGAGACCGAACTGCGAGACATGGTGAACGAGGTGGACCAGGACGGGAATGGAACCATTGAGTTCAACGAGTTCCTGCAGATGATGTCCAAGAAGATGAAGGGGGCTGATGGCGAGGACGAGCTCCGAGAAGCGTTCAGGTCGGTGAATCATCTTATACGTTTTGTCACTTGTCTAGTGTCACCTGAAACTTCGAGTTCAGTATTTTTACACACTTCAGCATCTCACTTCCTCTACATTTAGGAGTTCTCCACGTTGTCTCAGCTTACATGACCTACAGCTGCTTCTGTGTACAACTCTCCAGCTTCTCTCACAAACACTCCACATTAAAATTTTGTGAAAAGAAACCTTACAGTTTTATAAAGAAATGTCTAAGGTAGAGTAATTTAATTATTATCAGGACCACCTTTGGGAAAGTCACACACCCCCTTTGAAAAAAAACTCGCTGAATGTATAGCACGCTGTATGCAGATTGTTACCCCAATAACAAGCACATATTTCCGAGGAAGGACCCCAGGATCCCAAAAAGGTTTAGTACTTGCAAAGAGCGTATAATTTACTATAGTGTAGAGGTGGTACAGGGGAGTGAGGGTACTTTCAAGCTGTGTAGGTGGTGGTACAAAGAGGTTGTTATGACTCACAGCAGTTCTGAAAAGGACTGCCTTACCGCCGTAGAGTCACGATTTTAATAATTTGTTTGCAACTCAAATACAATGTTTAAAAATAAAATTTTATATTTAAATCCATGATTGGCAGAATTATTCCAACTTTTTGGTGGAATTAAAAGAACCTTTGAACATCATCGCGTCAAAATCGGCGGGAAAGAGTTAGTGTCTTACTGAACTCTTAATGTCTTTGGAACCATACATATTAATAGAAAACTAGGGTTTTGGGAAATGTGATCCAAATTCAATTTTAGATTTCTTGTTTAAAAGCCTTTTTTATTTTGTGGGATCGCTATCCAGATCTATACTTGACATTTCAGAGATTTAAACTTAACTTTTAACGTTATGCAATTAGTCACTGTAAATGTTTGGTTGAAGTTTCTTTCTGATCTTCGCTCTTATGTCTTAAATAACACTCGTGCAAATAATAGTTCTTAAGACTAAAACCCTCATAACCTCCTGAAGCACTTTCACTGAAGATGTCCGTGTGTATGTTTGCAGGGTGTTTGACAAGAACAACGACGGACTGATCTCGTCGACAGAGTTACGTCACGTGATGACTAACCTAGGAGAGAAGCTGTCCGAGGAGGAGGTGGATGACATGATCAAGGAGGCCGACATGGACGGAGACGGCATGGTCAATTATGATGGTAATCAATTCAAAGTATTTCATTTCAAATCCTCTAATTGTTTAAACCACTAGTTTGAGCAATGAAACAAACAATACTCTAGTATTATGTGAAGCTTTTTGTTTAACTACTATATTAGATTAGAGTTAGGTTTCATAAGAAAGAAACCTAACTCTCTCGTGTTATTGTTTTAACAGCACATAATAGGATTTAGATGCCTGTTTAGATGAATTAAGTTTGCAAGGACAAAAGAACTTGCATTTGTACGATTTCTTAAATGTATATTTTATTATTCTTCGCAAGAATTTATCTCACAACAAGAGCTACAATTATTTTAACACGTCTTTTTTATGTTGAAATATTATTACGAACGTTGTCCATAGTTTTTAGTTAACAAAAAATGCACCTAAGTGCCCTTGTGTACATGTAATATCACAACCATCGTCAACAACAAATTTCAATCAAAGATCTTTTTTGGTAGTTTTTATTTTACTTTTTAATTACTTTTTATCTCAATACTTTTTATCCCTGTTTGGAGAAAAGGAAAACTATTGTGAGTTTTACAAATCTTCTCTAGCTTAAATATTACTTACAACTTACGTAAGGGAAGTATTTGAGCAACCTGCGCTTAAGTGTCTTCTAGACATCCGAACATTGCATTTGTAGAGATAAGACTCTGAACATATCCATACATTGGTACAGCTTGGCAATAAGAGAAAATGACTAAAGGCTATCTCTAAGGTCAAAATAGTTTTATAAAACCGATATTTTATTTGTAAAAATTTCAGAATTCGTCACGATCTTGACTTCAAAGAAATAAGCAGAGTGAAAGAACGACACTAGCGCCCAAGCAGTGCAGCGGGCAATTTCAGAACTACGTCCAACCGAAGATGCGTCAGCATCCAGCTTTTCATTACTGTACCTATCTTCTAGTTTTGAACGCAAGATTCTTTCATTTCCTTAGTTTAGAGGCGTCATTAATTGCTGGTTCATTTGTTTATGTACAGTCCAAGTTTTATAATTAGGAATAATTTATAGTTATAATTTGTTACGAAGTTTTATATTTATGTATTATATTGATATAAGAATCGACAAATATTTTTATATTGAACACATTAAAATAAGATCATTTAGCTTTTTTAGACGTGTTTTAATAACGATACTGCGTACTCAGATTGGGAATAGTTAGATCAATTTTTGAAATGCAACTTGATTGGCTATTGGCATTGAAATGGCAATATATTGCTAAAATTCACTCGGTATGACTAACCATCGGATGAAATGTGAGAGAAGTGAATCTAAATACGCAGTAACCGATCATCTTATTGTCATTGTTCGAGCCTGTGTTTGAGATGTATTTGTTTCTCTAGTTCTTTGCAATTATTGTCTACAATTTAAAGCCTCTCAGCTCCTTCCATGTTACCTTCTATGTTTAGTTATAGTCTCTAAGCTATGTTCCGTCATTGTACAAAGGTTGTCACTATAATTCTAACATGATATTTTTGGCCTTCCACTTTTAACCTTTCCGTCAGCAAACATGTATGTTTCTATTTTGTATTAGCGGTTTGCAAATATATTTAATGATCTTGAAGCCAATCCACAAGACTGACTGGTTTTCTTCGATCAATCAAAACTATACTTAATCAAAAGTTCTTGTTGCTGTAGAGTACGTAATTAGACAAAACATTAACACGTATCCCAAATACAAGAAAGAAGCATATTTTGATCTTAACAAACTTTGTAAAAGTAGTAAATTCCTCATACTTAATAATGCTATTATTCCTAAAGAATTGAAAGAAAATTAGATTATTAATAATATTTAATTACAATGACAAAGCAATCCAAATA
Source organism: Matsumurasca onukii (assembly GCA_018831715.1). NCBI lineage: Eukaryota > Metazoa > Arthropoda > Insecta > Hemiptera > Cicadellidae > Matsumurasca > Matsumurasca onukii. The sequence continues at coordinate 67,092,913 of CM032062.1, read as the reverse complement.
ATGCACATGTATGAACAAAATTAGACAGTTAACTAAAAATTAAAAGTTAAAAGTTGACGAAAACTAATAGCGTGTGTATAAAATGAATTAAATGATGGAAAACATCCCTAGTAAATCATATTGGTCTAGTCAATGCATTTTGAGGTACCTTTAATTATGTTTTCACTGAATGTCAACTGATAAGCCCTGACAGTTGTTTTAAATTCCAGTAATACATTATTTATTCAATCAATACTACTTAACTAGTTTTGTATTATGTGTTACTGTACTTTAAATACACATTTGTGAGAAAAACGTATCAAATCTATTAATAAAATCATAAATACCTTGATTTGTGTTCTATCTTTTGTAACATTTAATAATTATATCTTCAACATATTAATTAGCGTAAGTTACTTTTAATTTTAAAAGTAGATTGAAGTGAATATAGTTTGGTACGTTTCAGACTATAGCTTATACACTGTAAATTGTATTTTGGTTTGTCATTCGTACCACCCAATACTTGTACTTCAGCTATATTATCGTAAATTAAGAGATTTAATGGTAAAAAATACACATTTTGGTGTCAAACATTATTATTACATTGCAAGTAGGTATAACTGTATGCATCTTCAAATCATAGGTTTTTCTAATGTTGTTTACATGACCTGTATATAGAATTTAAAATAGTTTTGTTAGTTTGAGATTGCATTTTGTTACTTATTTCTTAGGTTGTTTAGCTTTTCTAAAGAAAATATACCATATTAAAACTTAAAATGTTGTGAATGAAATACTGGAACATATTTTGAACTAGGATGAAATATCATGAATCGCTGCTTAATTTCTTCAATGAAAATAAAATTCGAGCACACATTTTTATACAATAGGGCTTTGAAAGCTTTTATAAATACGTTTTTACTCTGTAAAACCCTTTTTCAAGGACTAGGTAACTTATTTTTCGAATATACATTATACCTACTTGCAAAATATTGTCGGTGTTACAAAATAGTATTGGTGTGCATGATGTATTCTGTTTTTAAACATCAAGTACATTCTTGATGTCTGTAAATGGTGAATGTATTGATTGTAAATCTTAAAAAAAGTGTAGCGCGCAATAATTTCAAAATACAATAAATTTATCTGGATGTTTTATGTCTAACTTTGTGTTACTAAACGTTAAAAGCACACTGTGTTGCTTTAGAAATACTAACTCATGCATGTGGTGGTGTATTCCCTTAAGAATTTGGTTTTAGCAATTGTCAACTGTGGAACAAGAAACACTTACTCTACTACTAATCACTAGCATTAGTAGAAATTGTATAGTTTGTATGTCTTTTTCACAATTTTATTTGAAAATTCTTTTTTCATTCAGTTTAATGATGTAATACAAATTTCAAAACTGTGTCCACTAGATATTTTGGCTTTAACAATTTCTGGCATTGATTAATATTGTATTCATTAACAGTTATATTACTAAACTAAAAAGACAAAGTCCAATTTAAAACAAACAAAAAACTCTGAGAGCGAGAGGTTTACAAAACCTTATTAAGGTTGGATAAAGAGACATAGCTTTGTAGGTCTAATGGTCATGGCTAAGCAGCCTTATGACATATATGCTGAGATATGTTATAAGAAACAGTGTTGTTGTTGAGTGTTGATGAGTATTGATAAGGATTGTTATACAGCTCGGTTGTTAAAGATGTATTTACCTGAAGCGAACTAAACCAAAACTTAAAATAAAAAGAAACTACTATATTGTTAGTAATACAAGAGTTTATCTAGTTTTCTACGCAAAATTCACTTATTGCTGTTAATAAACTAAAAAGACAGATATTTAATACTTTACGCTGTTATTTTCAACGCCCTACCTAACATACAATAAACCTATTTTCAATTTAGGGTTGAAAATCAAAATATACTTAATCAAGTTAGTTTCTCACACAAATGCAACATATTTTGTGATGTTTGAAGTGAGTTTTAAGCTTATTGTCTATCTTAGGACCTAGGAGTATTGTTAGATAGAACCTTCCCTCTGATTGTATGTAATAGATCCATGTACATGCACTTGGTACAGAAAGGTGCGTATGTACGAGTGAGTAGACGTATTGGCCTCGTGTTGATGTTCTGTGCACTGGGGTGATAGCTAGCTGGCCTTAGTTACACCATATACAATTATGTTTTGGACAATTACGGGAGTATTGAACCAAAGAAAATGCTATGGTAGGTAGATGACGCTTATATGTCACATGGATGAGGCAGGAACCTCAACATAGTTGAGGCAGTCCATGCACAGAATACGCTGCGGAAGAATTCTTTTAAGAGTCTCTAGAATCGCACAATTTAGTCAAATTTAAGTCATGGACATCGGACCATCTCGAGAATGTGGAGCTGAGAGGGGGAGATGGACGGTGAGATATGACAGCGCTCGCAGCGCATTCTGGGCCTGGGCTGTCTATAATATGTTGAGCCGGCTTGAGCCATGCGGCCTCTATGCGCTATCTACTTACCATAACATTGTCTTTGATTGCACCTAAACCTCATATTATTCAAAACCACTAGGTAATGATTTAAAATTTACATTAAGCCATGTTATAGAAAGATCATGTTCAATAACCAGAGTGCATTTGACACTAAGGAAACCGATAAAACCTGAGATTTCTTTGACAATACAAACTGAAAGATTTATCTGTTTTTTGGGTAATTATAGGTTCAGATTAAACATCTTTACACAAAACCTTAAAAGTATCTTAGAAGCTGTCACCCTTGAAGTTCGTCACCGATTCTGAATGATATTGAATCAAATCCATGTACTTATTCAAATGTGTATGAAGAGTCTAAATGTGTTTGAAAAGATAAATGGGTGAGTGGAAAAACACTACCCAAAACAGCTGGTATTAACCGAATTATATTGATGCTACAATGAAATGCCACAAGCGGCGCTAGACTTGTAACTAATAAAAATATACATCACAATTAAAACGCAGAGAATTTCAACTGAAAAAGGAGACTCTTCAAACACACTGAACAAATCATATATGTACTGTATCATATACATAAATACTTACTGTTATGTATTGATTTTGTTTGATGCGTGACACTGGTTGAGGTTTGTACCGCAGCATCAGCATTTAATAAAACATAAATGAACTGGAAACATTGTTCGAATTTATTACACCTTGAGCATTGAATTTACAAATATAAGTTCAACAGGGGATTTCACAGGGCTTAAGCCTTGTGAAATCCCTGTGTTTAAACCTTTTCAGCATCAATCTGACACAAAAAGTAAACAGCCTTATAAAGATTTGGTAGATATAGTACGAGTAGATACTCTTAGGTAATTTTTTCCTATTAAAAGTAAATAAGCGGTGCATGCACATACATCAATCCCGAACTACGCGTCAACAGACAGTTTGTTGCTAATAGTTATTAATTAGAATTCAGATGCACCTTTTTCTGCATGTGAATTCAGTGCCTTCAACTATTAAAATATATATGAATAGCAACAGAGAAGCTATGACTGAAAACAGGCTACTATACCAGTCATTGCCTTGTTTTTCCCACAGTTTATTTTGTGAATTATTCCTGAACTGTTTTAATAGCTTGGTATCAGTAGATAGGTCATTGAATTGAATAAAAACGTCTTTTCACAAGCTTTTGTACATTTTACCGTTTAATTAAATAATTTTGAAATTGTTATGCAAGTATTTTTCCAATAGTGGTCTTATTTATATTTAAAACTGTATTTTAAACTTAATAATTTAAGTGTTGTGGGATTTAAACCCCATTTGTAATCAGACCAAGGCCTATGGACTTGAAACTTTGCATATCTGTTTCTGTTTGCATGAAAACACTCAGTACGAAACTGTTACGATATCTTGCAAATTATCAAAGGTATTTCAAGTAGTAATCAAATAATTTTACCTTCTAATTCAACTAATTATAATTGCAACAATCAAGAAAAAATTCGAGATGTTTGAAGGGAAAACAAGTTAGAAAATATATGGCTGGGAGATACGACTATTATGAGAATGCTTAATTTTGAACCATTCATCATAATTAAAATCGAATTAAACAAGTGTGTATGAGGCATTTTGTAAATACTCGTAACTTGCTCCAATTTTGAGAAGGCTAAGTATTTTTAGTTCTGTCTGAGTAGACATTTTAGGACATAGTGTTTTTGGTACACTATTCTAAGAAGCTTAAAATATGTTCTTTTGAATCATGGGTGATGAAGTGTATAACGGGCCATAAAGTTATTGTAATCATGGGCATAAAGTGCATTACAATTTCTAAGTCTAAAAGATGTTGTGTAGTTTGTTTGGGACACCATAGTTTTATCACCTAGTATCAAGGCAACAGTTGTAATTTTAGTACATGAATAATTAATATTAGTATTCACTATTATTTAATATTTTGCTTAAAACCTCTCCCATCAAATTAGATGGAATCTGGTAGCAGCAGTATGAGGGCTTAGGCCTAAGTACGAGAAGATGTAGGCCCACTTTCCTGAGGAGGCAATCGTGAGATAAACGCACGGAAACCGCCATCTTGGATCCGCAGCCTGGCTTTCCGGAAATTACAAGCTCAATATTCTGATAGCCTCCTCCCACGAAAGGTAAACGGTCTTTACACTGGTGCGCAAAACGGAAGGATTTAGCTACAACATGATTCATTTAAAATTACATGGTTTTTCCTGCCACGGTTAATTGATTGTAATGGGTTATAAAATGGTACAACTCCGTAAAAACTAAACAAATACATTGACCAACCCAATCAATAAATAACAATAAAACATTAAGATTTGTATTATTTTTAACTTAAAACTTCCATCTCCCACATGACCTTTTTCTGATACTTTAAACTTGTGTATTACCCTTGGTGCTCATTTTCTTTAAAAGCAAGTATCATCCACTTTACAGTAATAAGGGACTTAGCGGGTATTCATTCTACTTGTTATCAAGCCCAAAACCTAATCATTTTTCACTACTACTGGTAGAGTATTACGGCCAAACAATTTAATCTAATCATGTCAAATTTTAGATAAACATTTTCTCATACCTAAAAACTTATATATACGTCAATTAAAAATTGTTTAAAAATATTGTTTGAAAATTCGATTTTAAACAACAATTTTATTAACTTGTGAGTGGAACATCTAGTTTGAAAAGATATGCCGTTAAGCGGAAAATAGGTTTAACTATTTAACGTTTAGTTAGAAAGTACTAGAGCTTAAATGACTTATGTCGAAGGGTTAACTGACACCCGTACGTGCACTGCAGTGGCAAGTCAGTATGTATCAGCCGCTTTCTTTCCATCGAAGGAGTGGGGAGCGGGAACTCACTGCTCCGATAGAGGGCGCAACGTGAGTGTGTTAGAGAGCAGTACAGAGGCGCGCTCAGGCGGACATAGCCTCAGTAAAAGGTAGACGGACCTCCTTAAGCCGGATGACCGGCAGTGGTGGCTGTTGTCGGCAAAGAACCATATTAAAAAGTATCGACGAGGCAAAAAACCAGTTTTTCAATACAAAAATCGGAAAAGGCTTAAAATATCGTTAAATAAAAATAACGCACTTGTAAATTAAATATTGTACTTTGGTGAGATTCCCAGAACATAGTTATAAATAAACTGCTACACTTTGTGAGTGAGTATGTGTCATGAAACAGCATTAACATTAAGCTCAGACGATTGTACCGCAATACAGTTACACTGCAGATGTATCGAGGTACAGTATCATGTTAACTGTAGACAGTATGCGTGTGACCAGCCATTGTCAGTCAGTTGCAAGCCTGAATGTGGTTTCAGCTGACCGCAGTGCAGCCAACCACACGACACGATACCATCAATATGTTGACAGGCTGTAAACCATGTGACAAACAGTTCTTCCGTTGTTCTTTTGCGTTGCTGCACTTTTTTAAAAGCACTCCCGCACGTTAGATAGGTAAACTAATGGAGTTTTTACGGAATTGTGAGGTTGGCTGCTAAGTTCTAGAGGGTGGAATAATATTGTTTATGGGAGTCAATGTAATAATGAAGTTCAAAAGTTACAATATTTAGTTGTTAATAAATCAAAACACATGTGAGTTATGTGACATTTGAAAACTGATTTTGTGTCCTCTTTAAATTAACATAACAAAAAGACGAGTCGAGATAAAACTTTTCTTTGCGCCGTTGAATTTGTGTTGAAATTTCTTTTCTTTTGAAGCGCCACAAGGGGGGGAGGGGTTTGTATTTATAAAGTTTAGGGGCCCTCCACCCCGGATTTTGGGTGGAGGGTGGGTGACGCAAAGTACGTCAAAACAAACTTCAGAATCCTATACAAACATTCCCCAAAGGGGTTTGAAAAATATTTCCTTATTTAAAAGTTAAGGGAGGGGAACATTTAAAACTCACCCTGTATACCATACATGGAAGATGTTTACAGCTGTCTGGTAGTTTGTCACAAAACACGTATCTTAGTTAACATCAAAATAGTAGGGAGCACTGTACGAAGATTTGTCCAATTTCGTGTGAAGCTTAGAAACATTGAGTACATTTTCTATCTCAGATAATTTTACAATACATTATTGTAAGGGTTGGCTTGAAACAATTTAGCCAACAAGTTTCCTTAATTTAACTACTTTTCAAAACGGCTAGTTCACTATAACCATATTACATTCCCGAGCGTTATCGGTTTCATCTCGAATTCCACCAGAACAAAACAAAGTACAAGGGATTGATTAAAGTTATTGCATCACAAATCATTTCTGAGAAGAGTTGGAGGTAATTGGTTACACTCAATGTGGGTCAATCCTCGACGTATCCAGTAGATTTATACATTTCATCGCATACCGAAAACTTATTCACTACAAAATATCACGTGGTAGCTCTTGTTTTTTACAGACAGTTCAAATCTAACTAGCTATGTAAAATTGAACAATTTTTACTGCAATATTATAAACAGACATATTGTCATTAATTTATAAATAGAAAATTAAAAGAATATAAATGACTTTATTCATGTGAGTGTCCTCTCCACCACTTAACCTTATAATTAAAATTATAAGTAAAATAAGTTTACTTAATGTTAGCCTATAACTAAATTGAACTTAGTATAAAATAACAAAAGGTAAAATTCGCTCATTTAGTTTTACAAAATAAGGCGAAAAAATATATTGTTTGCCAAATAATTTAAAATAATACAATTATCCATCACCATTCATACTCTTGTCAACATCGCCCTACCACAGACATAACCGATCACTAGTCACTCAGCCGGAATCAGGAGATCTTTGACTTTGGCCGCAAACCGACAATAGATAGTCTATGTACATGCAGTTACAAAAAAACTATTGTGATATATTGGTGGTTAATCAGCATATATTATACACAGAATGCTGTCAGTCGTCAGCTGTTGTGATGAGTACGTAAAATCTACACGTCCTGTTTTGTAGTTTTGAGTTCGAATAGACAAAAATAATATACCACTGGCTAAAATAAACATGCAACAATCAATAATGAAACAGAGTATCGAAAAACATGTCCTTTATTGTTATACTTAAAAAGTAACAATAGCAAATGACTTTATAGATCACATTATAGAGAGCAAGTTTTAATCTCATTCCCAAACCGAGCACGTTTGTTAATTTCTCTAATGTTATCACTGAGGTTATTCTACAGCTGACAAGAAGTTACAGTGAAAGATTTATTGTAAACATTTGTTCTCTGAGGGGGAATTGATAATAACTATTGTCCATGTATCTCGGTGTTGACTCTTGTTAATAAATTTGAACCGTTCTCACGGGAAACCCGGAGTTTTATACAAAAGAATTGACTGTAAAATACAATATGTACGAGTATGTAATATTCTGAGTTTTATAAACTTTAAAATTGCCAAATCATTAAAATATTGAGTTACATGTTCATCGTAGTTTAAATTTAATATAAATCTAATACAATAGTTTTGAGCACGTTAAAGTTTGATGGAAAGCTCAATAGATATATCATTGGTGACGACGTCGCAGTAGTTAAAGTGAGGCAGTACAAGAGATTTAACAAGCATTATTTTAACGTTTGGAATTAAATAGATCGAAACCCGCTAAATATTATGTACACAGGCAAATGTAATAAAAAATACGCGCAGTTAAGGAATTCAATAGCAGTTCTCATTTTGTAAAGCATCTGTTTTCCAAGAAAAACCGTTTCCCTATTTCGCAGTCAGTTTTCCTCATTGCATTTTCCTCGTCTCGTGTGAGAGACAGCTATTAGTTAGACTGAGTTTCCAGGAAGGTCCTTTGGAATTTTCAGAACTGATTTTGCTCAAAGGCAGGTTCTCGTGTCTCGTTGCTAGAGTTGAAGCGAAAGTCTGCGGAATAATTGGCTCCAAGTACTTGACTTAATTACAGTTCATAATGATGTCAAGAGGAAACACGCTGTGAAGATGCAGCTCAGGCATCAAATTGAAGTAGAGTTTTCAACGTTGATTAGTCATCATGTGGAGTTCCGTGCGTTAGTATTTAAAGGAAATTATTTTAGTTTCAGAGTTTAAACTATTACTGTGGACATTTTCCATCGTTAGTGAGCAAGATGATCATAGCGTTTTGGGATATGCAATACTAATCAAAACTTATTTAAAATATAAAAACCAATATTATTCATTTTATTTAGGACGAGGCCATTAAAAGGCAACGCGTATATCCTCAGGCAACTTGTACTTGGCGATGAAGAAATCGCCCTTAAAAGGCCTCGTCCTGAATAAAATTTAAAATATCGGTTTTTTGATATTTTAAAATAGGTTTTTATTAAAGGAAAGCATGTTATAAGATGTTGCATTGTTTTGGAAAAGGGACGTTTAAAAAATAACGAAAGAGTGTGAACCTTATAAAATAGGATATTTTTCATCACTAGGTCCTAAAGTGACACGTTTTGACACGCGGGCGAGGGTTAAAAGACACTTTCGAGCCGAGTGATGAACGATACTTTTGTCATAATACATATAATAATGAGAAATAAATGTTTAATATTATAAAGGATTAATTAACTAAACAATGTTTGAACTCAGCGGTCTGAACTACGAGTACAATGTTTTGAAGAAACAGCTGTTACTTACTTAATTTAAGTCATTGTTTAAATTCGAAAACAACAAACTCGTTGAACCAGCTGATGTATATGCCACAAAAATGTTATAAAAATACGCGCAGGAATTCAATAGCAGTTCTCATTTTGTAAAGCATCTGTTTTCAAGAAAAACCGTTTCCCTATTTCGCAGTCAGTTTTCCTCATTGCATTTCCTCGTCTCGTGAGAGACAGCTATTAGTTAGACTTTGAGTTTCCAGGAAGGTCCTTTGGAATTTTCAGAACTGATTTTGCTCAAAGGCGGTTCTCGTGTCTCGTTGCTAGAGTTGAGCGAAGTCTGCGGAATAATTGGCTCCCAAGTACTGACTTAATACAGTTCATAATGATGTCAGAGAAACGTGCTGTGAGATGCAGCTCAGGCATCAAATTGAAGTAGAGTTTTCAACGTTGATTAGTCATCATGTGGAGTTCCGTGCGTTAGTATTTAAGGTATTTTAGTTTCAGAGTTTAAACTACTACTGTGGACATTTCCATCGTTAGTGAGCAAGATGATCGCGTTTTGGGATATGCAATCTGTTTCCGTCTTTAGGTGAAAAGTAACCTAAATCAGAACCTTAAGAGATAGAAAACGAGCTAGCCTAAATAATTGTTAATCGGCATAGCATAACCACATGTAGCTGTTAAAGTCAACATACTAAAACTTAAAACACAAGCCTAGAAAACAAAACCGCATCCATGAGACAAACTAAACACTTAAAACCACTTTTCCGAGGGCCTTCACCGTGTGTGGACGTGTTTCTTTGAGTTGTTTCTTGTAGCTAAGTGTTTAGCTTCTTATGCATGTGGTTTTGTTTTCTAGGCTAATTTGTTTGGCTTTTTTTTAGTATTTTGACTTTAACAGCTACTGGTTGTTTGGTTGTGATTGACTGTTCAGCTTACGCTGATTACCGCGTTTTCTAATGTTCTAATGTTCTGTGCTATGTTTTAGGTTACTTTTCACCTGAAGACGGGATCAGATTGCAGATCCCGAAACGTTGCGATCACCCTGCTCACTAACCATGAAAAATGACCACAATAATTGTTTAAACTCTGAAGTTCTCCCATCGTTTACAACAAACTTTAAACAACGTATTTTAGTTTGTATAGTCATTTTAAACCCAAGTATTAAGGAAATACTACAAAGAAACGTAGTTTAAAACTTAAATATGTCTGCAGTTAGTCGAGGTACTTACTATACTTATCAAAATCTACCCTAAAGACTGTCCAACTTAACCTATTGTTACAAGAAAAGTCGTATATAAATCGTTCTATATTTTAATGCTAATTTATTTCAAAAGCGTGTATAAACACAAAGCTACGAAAGTACAAAAGAATTGCTCTTCATTTGATCCCCATAAATCTATGAATGGTCGGTGTCTCAAAGCAAAGGAATGTATTGAAAGCAGAATGTGCTCAATAATAGAAATATTAATCAAAACTAATTTAAAAATATAAAAAACCAATATTATTCATTTTACTTAGGACGAGGCCATTAAAAGGCAACGCGTATATCCTCAGGCAACTTGTACTTGGCGATGAAGGAATCGCCTTTAAAGGCCTCGTCCTGACAAATTTAAAATATTGGTTTTTATATAATACAAATGGGTTTTAAGGAAAGCATGTTATAAGATGTTGCATTGTTTTGGAAAAGGGACGTTTAAAAAATAACGAAAGAGTGTGAACCTTATAAAATAGGATATTTTTCATCACTAGGTCCTAAAGTGACACGTTTTGACACGCGGGCGTTAAATGACCGAGGGTTAAAAGACACTTTCGAGCCGAGTGATGAACGATACTTTGTCATAATACATATATAGAGAAATAAATGTTTAATATTATAAAGGTTATTAACTAAACAATGTTTTGAACTCAGCGGTGAACTACAATGTTTTGAAGAAACAGCTGTACACTGACAATTTAAGTCATTGTTTTAAATTCAAAACAACAAACTCGTTGAACCAGCTGATGTATATGCCACAAAAAGTCATTTCAAATCAGGGGAAAAACATCATCGAAACATTACGGTTCAACGAGTTTATTTCGATCACTTTGAATTAAACACTGACTTATAGTAAATCAATGCAACAGCTGTCAAAGCAATACAACTCAGAAATTTATTTGGCAATCATTTATCAGTATTATTTTCATCTTAACAACAAGTATCGTTCATCACTCGGCCTGAAAGTGTCTTTTTGACCCTCGGTCATTTAGCTCGGCTGCGCCTCGGACGTTAACTTGACCTTGTGTTCAAAGTGTCTTACAGGACCCTAGTGATGAAATGTACTGTTACAACAACACAAAATTTTACAAATTTTAACCTTGATACGTCGAATGTTTACCGATATTATATCACAATATGTAAATCAAATGTGACAGCAAAGAAATTTGAAGCTCCACAAGACATGACGTTCCAGTGCAAATATTGCGAGGGTTGTGGGTTGGCGGTTGAGGGGTCGGAGGGGTTGGTTTCAAGACTAATGTGCCTGTTTTGGTCGGGTCAGCTGTGATTTTGGCGCCACAAGTCTACCCTCCGGAAACAAAATGTGAAAATTTTGTTTTGATTTAAATTTTACATAAATAAAAATACTTTATGTCAAGGAGACTCATTTGATTTGCAAAGAAACAGGATTAAGTACTTTGTTTAAAGTTTGTTGTTGACTTTGGGAGGATTACAAAGTTGTAACATTATTGCGGACATTTTCAATCGTTAGTGATCGACGTTTCGGTATCTGTAGACTGGTTCCGTCTTCAAGGTGAAAAGTAACCTAAAAAACACAGAGCATTAGAAAACGAGATAGCCTAAAGTAATCAGCGTAAACTGACCGGTCAAACACAACCAACAAAATGTAGCTGTTAAATTTAAATGACTTAAAAGGCTGTCAAAGTCAAAACTAAAACTAAAAAACGAGCCTAGAAAATAAAACCACATGCATAAGATACAATTTTAGTTTAATATTACAATATTTAGGTTACTGCCTGAAGACGGAATCATATTGCAGATCCCGAAACTTTGTGATCATCTTGCTCATTAACGATGGAAAATGTCCACAATAATCGTTTAAACTCTGAGCATTATGTAAATGAAACTGCAGGATCCAACCTAGCTTTAAATGTATTTCAGCTGCTATCAAAACATACATATTTTTTAAATATCTTTAAACTATCATTTCTGCCACTCAGGGTACGGTAAAAAGTGCCTTAAGACTTCAAAACACACTTCGCACATTTAGTAGGTTATCCTGTATTGTCCACTTATTGAAGTTGCACCTCTTTTAATAGTTGTAATTATACAGCTTTTTAGGATAATCTGATACAAAAATACCTAGACATTATGATTTTTAACTAAACCTTAAAAACTAAAACCCTTATAAACATACAATAAAAGAATTGCTTTGTATTTTCACTGCATGGGAGGGTTAGTCTAGATTGTTTTAACGTTTGGGTGGTGCTTTAACTTGCCAGTGTATCGATTTATTTGGAAAAAGTACATTGTTAAAAGTTTACAAATTATCCCTTACAGAAAACTAATTGAGGAGAAAACCCCAAACGTACATTACATATTTTATAGTTTATATTTCGTACATTGGTATAACTATTTTGTTTTATTTCTTATATCGTATTGAAAGGATGTAGAACTGATCGAATACTTATCAAATAGATGTTTTAGTGAAGAAAAATAGAAATTCTAAAACAAAACTTTACACAATAAACTCTGTAACTGACCAAAAGTACAAAATCTAGATGCAAACCCTAACCCCTACTTCTAAAGTGAAAATCCACTATGGAAAGTTATTTAAAACAAGTAAACAAAAATATAAAAATGATTAGTTGCACCTTACACATAGGCTACATATTTTTACATGCAGCCATGGTTTTTTGTTTAAAATACTACTACACTTCCTATTCCTACACTTTCAACTCCCATTGCAAAATAAAAACGTTCCGCCAGACAGAAACAAGTCTCGCAGAATGTCTGCATAGTGGCGATCCTGACGAGGGCTCTGAAAACTACATCTTGTACGGCTACACAAAGAACTGTGTATTCAAGGAGCTATTTTGACTTGAATTGTAATATTATTTTCCTCATACTTTTCCTTACAGTACCACAAAAGGTAATAGCATGAACTGACAGCAAAGAGTGTTTGTAAACAAAGTTGTCAGGTGTTGTAGAAGCTCTATTGCATGTATACCTTTCAGTATAAAGCTAAGGTTTCCTAGAAAAACGATGACCGCTTTTTACGGCCATATTATTGCTTTGAATTTATTTTCAATGGAATCATATGAAGACGGCAACCGCTCTCTAGGAACTTACTCCCATATGACTACATTGAAAACCCCAATTCACCCTCATAGTACGGACGCAAAATAGTGGCCATCACTTCCTAGGATACCATAACTTAAACACACCTTTACGTATACTCGGCTTGCCAATTGATGTGCCTCAAGTCACAATATTAGCTGTAATTACATTCGCCCTTTACATTACATTCGGCTCTCTAGGAGGCTGCGCTCAGCTAATTTTCAGACGCCATAGTTTAAGCCGCCAACTTGTCACAGCTTTAAAAAGGATTGTTTTCACATTTTTTCCGAAGGTTTCAAGCCAAAAGCTTCAAGAAGAGTATGTGGCTAAGAGGGTAGCATGCAGGGGAAAATAGTGTTTAAATAAATATAACGTATACTGTTTGGAAAAATTCAGGGATGATACAAAATATCGATCAATACTATTTCTAAACTGCTTTACTGTAGCTTGATCAAATTAATATTAGATCCTCTCGTAATTAAGTTAAGAAGTCCAGTTTAGCCTAGCCTTTATAGATGATAACCTGTTATTGAAAGGCCTCATGCAAATTGAAGTCGTCACTAGACATTTCGAATTTAAATTGTTATTTTGGTATTAGGCTAAGTAAGACTGAAAGTTAACATCATAAACTTTGTTAGGTACATATTTATTAAAGATTAATGTTTATAACACCCTTTAAGTTTTTGAGTCAATACAAATGTTTTTAATCCCAAATATAAGTGGTCGAAGGGTGTTATCCTAGTTAATTTATTGTTAACGCACTCAGTATTGTATACAAAATGTGATTTTTACAAAAGGATGAACTAAAACAGACACTTGTTTTCTAGTTACTGATAACATTATAAAGTAGTAGTTTTATACATTTCTTACTTCAACTCTTTCAAAATATAATAAGTTAATTAAAGTTTCCTACATAATTCACCGCATTGATGTTCAGTTCTAAGAAATACTTTAGTTATAATTTTCTAACAAAATTAATTTGTTGTAGACTCATTTGGGAACAAAAGTACAGAAAACACAACAATCAGTATAATAAGAAACAACTAAGAAATTATATTGCGTTAAAAAGTACTCGTATGGTGTAATAATAATGAGAATAAATCATAATACCTCACACAATGATTTGTTTTGACAAAATACAAAAAGCATACTTTACAAATGATGGATTTACACAATTTCTGTGAAATTTGTAACGACTTCTGGCACTGTAAAATATGTATAAGCAGCAACATTTCCAATCTTCTTTGCGGATGGTAACGCAGTACATCTGCTAGCTAGCGAAGCAAGCAGTGCATCGTCACACTTTGTGTGACTTGTAAATCCGAGTACAGCAAAGCAGCAGTTTCAAAGCGTGTTTTATACATTTTCTGCAGTATTTTATAATATCATGTTAAGGTTTCGTGGACTAAAACATTAATGTTTCAGTTGAGTGTACATCTAGATTAGCTTACAATAAACAAATTTATAATATTTTGTAACAAACCACGTTGGTTTATATTGAGTTTTAAGGTTTTGTCCAAGAAAAACGCCACCCGCGTAAGTAAAAATAAAACATAAAAACCTCTGTAAGTAATTTTAATTATAACTATTGGATGAACGATATTTTACCTATCAATGCTAGTTAATACAACAAAAGTTATAACAGTGCATACATATAACTAAAAGGCCTTTCATCCTGTATTGACATGGTTTTACGAGGCTGTTTGCTGCCCTCACAGGCTTTCAGCCTCAGCATTTCGTGTTCTTTTATTGTCCGCTTCAATACATGTAATGAAGCGAACATTTCATTAATTTAGACTACCCACTCCACTGTTATATAACGAAAAATCTTCTGCCAATTTAAAACGACAACGCACTTTCATAATTTGTAGTGTGTTGATAAGTTAAATACAATACATATTGATTTATAGTTACAACAAAATATGTTTAACTTTAATCTTTAGGATAGTTGAAACAACATTTTTAGTGAAAACTCTCTCTCAAACTTCGCGAAAATTGCACAAAAAGACGACCATTAAGGAGCTTACAAAATTAATATATACTCATTTTACTGTGCATTTTATTAGCTCTCATTTTACGGCCTTACCTTTTTGACGGCATAAAGACCTCATTTTTAATAAGGAAATATCAGGGGCTGTTTATCATCTAGGATGTTTTTTTGCTCACTGTAACTGGGTCTTACCTCAGTATACCTAGACTAAATCTCAATCTGAGGCAAATTTTTCTTTGAAAGTCATATAAATCGATCTAAATGTCATCATTATTTTTCAAGATATAAATAAAGTTACCTGACCACGTAAGTAAGCAGTTCAGTCAGGTTTGCTAGAAAACTATTCTCTAAAAAGTCACTCGACTGAGTAAAGTCTTAGCGATAAACTTTAAGTGAGCAACTCACAACAAAGTCATTACGTTTTATTTGTTCCGCTGCTGTTTTAAATTACTGAGCAAATTTCACAAACGTAGCATTTTTCCTTCTTTTCGCTCAGTGGCAGTATTTTCCTCTAACATATTACTCATAAACTGTCAAAGTGTTCTTTATATGATGAAACAAATGTAAGCTCTCTTGCCTGTACACGGGTGCGTAGTTTGAGGTGGCAATATTTTCCAATATACTATTTATTCTGTATGTACTTACCTTGTTTATACAGGGTGTCCGGTAATTAGGGGATCAAACTTTACCAGGGGGTTTAACAAGTCAAAATAAACAAAACATTTCCAAAAACACTTAGGCCTATCTCGCCTAGTTTTCCGTCTGTCTGTCTGGGTTTTCACTAAATAATTTTCATCTACGAAGTAGAATAAGCTATAAAATCAAAATTTTGCACACTTGTTGTTATAATCAAATTCAATATTTGAAAAATTAATTTAAATTATTATCACTTCAAGTTTTAAAATAGTGATTATACTAAATCTTCTTAGCTTAATAAGTGAAAACGCTTAAACTTTATAGTAAAGGAACAAATATAATAAAACATGGTAAATGTTTTTACAAACATATTAAGATTAAGTTTGTTGTTTGAAGATGATAAATAACGGGTTTGAGCACATTCCTTTTCACATATGTGTCTTTTTAAATAAAGGAGAACGTTCAGGAAAACTTAAATTTCTCCACTATTATTTATCACAGCACAACAAACTTGGTCTTCAAATGTTTGCAAAATTTGCCACGTTTTTTATACCTAGGGCTAAATAATTATTATAAAGTTTAAGAACTTTGATTATTAAGCTTAGAAAACTTAGTATGGCCACCATTTTAAAGCCGGAAGTGATAATTATTAAAATATATTTTTTAAATGCTGACTGTGTTAATACTAACGAGCCCTGCTAATGAGTGTCCGAAATTTCGAGTTTGTACCTTATTCTACTTTGAAGATAAAACCTATTTAGTGAAAAACACAGACAGACAGACAGGTGGAAAACTAGGTAAGATAGGACTATGCTTTATCAAATATGTTTTCTTTGCTTTGATTCGATAGATCACGTGATGAAGTTATGATTAATGAAACGAACGTTAAACGTGTTTCACGTGCAAAACACAACGAAGTATTATTTTAGCTTATAGTTTTAATACCCATTAACAATAATGCTCTAATGGCATGTCAATGGTGTTAATTACCCCCTGGATTGTTGAACACTATTCTGAACACTGAATGGTCTATACATCACACAGATTATGTCATAACCAGCCTCTTACTCCCATTACGGAAACTGAAGCCCTGCTGACTAATGACCGAGTGTACAGTTAACTCTGCAGTTGTCATTGTTCTAGTATTTTGTAAATAGTCACTATTACAATAATTTCTTCTAAGATATAACTTATGTGATCCTGATGTATCTGACAGAATTACAGACCTGCTTGTAACCAATAATGATGTACATGTCAACATGTCTATATATTATATGTGAGCGTGGAGCAAAACCCAACAAAATACCCAATTTTGATCGAATTCTGTAAAAAAACTTTGTTTTGAATAATCAGTTTGAAAACTAGCTAATTCAATCGGACTTTTTCAAAACACGACCTTTTTATAAAGGACCTTTTTATGTCGACTTCGATTTGATATTATTTATTTCCTTGTTGAAGTTTTCAGTTTGAACACGGTTGATGGAAGTACATGTAAGTACTTGTTTACATGTAAGTACTCGCCCTTCAGGCTCGCTGGGGGACTACACCCCCCAGACCCCCGCTTCGGCCTATGGCCTCGCTTGATAAAAACAGGCCATTCACTGTACTCATTACATTGCTCGGCCTACGGCCTCGCTGGCTACCGTTCGCTTCGCTCATAGCTTAAAACTTGGCAAAAACTTATTAGGTGCTTCAAATAAGTTGGCGTTAATCGTTTGTATCTATACACGTTTATAAGTATCGATCGTAGTTTACTCACTATGAGGGTGTCAATCAATACTAAAGGCAATGTTGCATTAGATGTCAGCTGTTAATGGACGGGGACCACACACATGGATCTAATGGCAAAGCTTAGCTGATGACCAGGCAGCTTAGTGGTTCATCACAGTGGAGTGATGCTTTGCAAACAATATTTACCATTTAATTTAGCCAATATCTTTACTCGCAATATTTATTGTAACTGCAGTTGGTTTGATTTATTGGAGAGTAACTCATAATTGAACCTCTAAGACGTAGAAAAGCAAGATAGACGCTTGACACTTTCTGTAGCTGGAAACTTGTATGTAGAGTTGACAAGTTGAAATTATGGAAAACACTAAACAAAACAAAAGGATTTTCTTGTTCAGTCCATTTCTGCTAGTTATTAAGTGTGCCAAACTATTTTTTGCCAAAACTATTTCTGCCCAAACTTCATAGGTTACCTCGTAAGTATGTATATAAATTTAATGACAATCGTAAAAAAATATCGCGACAAACCACTATGTTGCTCTATTGTTAATTGTTATACTTTCTGTGTATAACATGTTGTGTTAATTCAAAATGAAATAATTGTAAAAAATATTTACAAAAATATGAAATATTTTATGGGAATATGACAAACACAAATTATTCAGTTCGTAAATAAGCCAATTTAATTATGAACCGACTTGATTGAGTATTAAATTGTCTAAGCATATTAAACATGTTTGTCCTGCAATGTTATTTATCAGCTGACAACCTGAAATTCCACATGGAGAATATTTGTGGAAACATGAACTCACAGCTGTTGTAATCACGAGACCAGAGATGAACGCAAGGTAGAATTTTTGAACCGTGAAAACATTGCCGAGTAAACGTGGTGTGGTCAGCATGGTCGGTCAAACAGTCCAACAACATAGACTAATGTATATAGGTGTTATTGTTGGTTGTTTCTCTGGCATAAACCAATTCTTAAATGTTAATGCTTCTATAGTCGGTTCGATTTATAAAGTTTACTGAAAAAAACTTAAACTTAGCCGTTGGTGCCCATAATATGTTTTACGACATCTTTAGGGATTATTTTCATTTCATCAGAATTAAAAACCGTAGAATGTCCTTATTACAAATATATTTGCACTTCAAAAACGCTAACTACAAAGAAATTAACTGCTGTAAAAGCAATTTCAATCTGAAGAGCTGAGTATGTTGTTCCGAGATGTTTTAAACGGTTTATGAGTCATAAATTCACAGCCGGGAACAAACCAAGTCGTGCTACGTTATGAGTTTCACATTTCAACATTGTTATGACGTATACGAGGAGTTTCAGCTGTGCTATGATTAAATCATAAACAAAAATAGACATACTGTAGAAGTTATACAGTAAGTAATGTGGCGGGCGCCGGGGCCTACCCTCGAGACAAAAAAACTTAAATAAAAGGCGAAGTAATATACAGTATTTATTAGAAGTAAACAAATTGCGTAGATATAGACATTTATGTAAATACTTTTTATACTCTCTCAAATGTAACTAATGGTGTGTAAAAAAATGTGTTGTAGTTTAATCATAATTAGCATCCAATGTAACACGGTCTGATTAATCGGAACAAAAAATACGATGGTGAAGACGACTTGGTTTTGTATTTGATCCATTGAACATTTACTCCCATTTCTAACCTCCATTTCCAATTTACCTGTTCAAGCGTTTCTAAATTCCATTTCAGGTAAAGCTGAGCTTTTTTACAGATAGCTATATTGTTATATAGGTTTAAGATCCAAAGAACAATTTCAGTAGTGGCTTTACAATTTTGTATCATTTCTGAAGCATCTTCTGAAGAAAGCGATTTCAACTATTTCAAAATCTAATGTAGATTGATTGATTGTGGATGGGAAATTTAGTGGTTCAGGACAGCGCGTCAACCCTTTGGTTTATTGTGCTGGCTCCTTTTCTTTAATTGCAGCCCCACCCCGTTGCTTGCAAACTCCGAGGATCGCTACCCAATTCTGATGCAAGATTGTACCTCCTGCCACTCCAGAGACCCTAGAAGACATTTCTCCTGGCCTCAGGACTCGCATTCAATAAGAATGTGTTTGTGGATTCAGGAGTACGCTCACGCCCAGCTGCATCTGGTACATCTCCCTGTGTAGAACCCATTTTTCTAGGTGATTTCTGAAGTGCCTTGTGACCTGCTGATATAAGATATTGCAGTCTGATGATGTTCTGGCACGACTAAGACATGGTCAGATGTTTGGTAAGTATCCTTGATGGATTCTTGACTAAAAGTTTGGCGGGTTCTAGCATGGTAGCTGTTCCATCGCTCAGTGTGTCGCGCATTGCCCTATCGTACTTTAGTTTGACAAAGAGGATTTGATTCCTACCGCCGGTTCCGGACCAAATAAAAGGGGTGACAACGCTCCCTTTCTGTAACCATTTCGGCTTTTTTCGTTCACTGAATCCTTGATGCACCCCATTATCCATTCAAGCCATTTGTTATTACGGCACTTCCCAAACCAGAGCTTGGGAACATTCCCGGATCATTGCAATCAGGAGTTGATTAATGACAGTCCAGCGCCCTGAGGGCAGCCTGACTGTCTGAAAAAGATTGAATATGTTTATCCCTTGTACCAACAGATAACTCTGTGTATAGGTGCAAGTAAGGATTACGAAGAGCTTCTGTTGAAACACACAGACAAAAGCTTCCAAGCTACCTGAGGGTTACACCTGTGCCGGACTCTGTTGCCCCATGTATGCTTTCCTTCTATCATCAATGAACCGTCTGTGTACCAGAATCTACGGTTATTAATGGTTAAAGGGATTTTGTCAGTTGACCACTGTGGTCGTGATTCTATGCTGGCTGTGTGCAGTTTTACAAAAGGAGTTTGCCCCTCCATATGAGTCAACCTCATGAGGAGCAGTTCCTCGGGAAGGTTACAGTTATCCCACATGTCCCCGAACAGGTCGGACCCCTAAATCTAATGTAAGTTACATATTACATTCAAAAATTCACTTGTTTCAAATCTTTTTTTACGTTTTTATAACTTCAAGAGGGGCTACGCGTTTTTTCTTCTTGGAATAGAAAAAAACCATTAAAAACACTGTTTAATTTTAAAAAAAAACTTAACCATTTGTTTTTGTTATATATTTATAATTTTTTATCTTAATTTTATTTTTACTATGACCTGACAGACTTCGTCCTGTCAAAAGATTGTAATAATGGCCGTTTGTTTTGGATATCAGCTGGCAACAAATAGCAATGGAAATAAATTATTTTACGTTTAGTTAGAGAACCATTTGTATGGGAAAAGAAAAGGTGCTGTTTAAGGGGGTTCCCGGCAATTTATTCAATTTTTCTCGCGTAAGAACATTGCCAATTCCAACGAACATTTAAAAAAGATTTGGCAAATTGGTCCAGGCGTTGTTGAGTTATACTTAGAAACACATTTTGCGATTCATTTTTATATAATAAGATGGATAATAAAAAGATAACTTCGTTGAAACAGTAGAAATCAAGTAACGCAGAGATCAAGCGTATACTGAAGATTTAAAGGCAGAGTGTTTCTAACGTCAGACGGTGTCAAAAGGCATTTGTTGTAAAGGTTCTAAAAGTTGAGGAGATTGCAAACTTGGCTTACAAGTTCCGTTTCTGACTCACTTTTCTCACAATGGGTTACTCTACTGCAAAACTAATTAGTCACCATTCAAGGTGGTCCACTACCGCTTTTGACCCCGCCGGAAAGTGCATCGCAGTTACCTTTTATGATTTTAGTTGTAAATACTAATCTATTATTGTACAATTGTTCATCATCTTCCATATTACACTTGTCTATACTTATCGCATACTCTCGTAACTTTCTAATGGATATTGAAACTATTATCTCTTATAATTGATAAGTAGATTTTCCGTCAATAAAACAATTGAACATTGAAAATTCTACAGCCATATTAAAAACAGGCTCCTAGTTCAATGAGGCACATTTTAAAATGTGTTTATAAAACTCGGTGAAAGTCTTTACTTTCGAAAGCAGCCAAATGGACCGCGGCAGTAAAGGAAGATTTTAAAGGCTTAGGTATCACACAAACAGATCTTTATGATAGAAACACATTTATATACAGTGTGCTCATTTAAAGTTGGTTAGAAGGAAGTTACTAAAGAGGAAAAGCCTGAACTTATGAAAGAAAAAATGCTCATTCCGGTCAAAAGAAAATCAACTTTTCAAGACGGCATTGACGTATGTCATGTGTTATGACTGGACTTATTCGTAAATAATAATAACAATAACATGGATTATATATTTTCTTTTAAAATTATTATTCTTTTGATGTATAAAACTCCAATCACTGAAAACAATTTTACCTTGCTCAAAGCCTCGTTACGCAAATCTTAGAATATTTTTGCGTAAGGCGTAAAAGAAACAAATAAATTGATCGCGGCAGTTCAAACTGTTATGATAGAAACACACTTACATGACAAGTTTTCAATCAGAAGATGGTTACAGGGATGTTGATAAAAGAGAGGATTCATGAAAGAAATAATGCTCATTTTTGAAATTGTTATATCCTTTTAACCGTAAAAAACTGTTACGCAAAGGCTGACTCTAAAAGGTACAGAAGATCTGGTCATTTTACAGTCCCCTTGCAGTAATAAAACTCTATATGGCTTCTGTTATGGCTCAGCTGTAAACTGACAAACCAGACCAATGAACTGTCAGCTACAACCAGTGCTGTAATTTGATAGGCTTTATCTTAAAATAGTTCTATGATTTCTAAATACATTACTTAGACGTATTGCATTAATTGTATGGTTTAAACATAGTTTCAAATAGTTGTGAGGTGGCGTTGTTAATAATTTAATTTTATCCTTCAAATTATCCTTAAACGTGTCTCTATTGAATTGTATTTAAAGTATGCAATCAAAGGTTGTCGAAATCTACATTTAAGAATTGTATGAACTAAACTCAGTGGATTAAATAAGGTTTAAAAGTAATTCAATTATACCAAAGACAACGTTTTGGTAAGTAGATTGCGCATGTGTGCTACATTGTTGATGCAGCAAAATCAACATAGTTCGGCAGCCCAAGCATAGATGGCGCTGCCGCGTTGCTGTCTTTTTCCCTCTTCGGCTCCACATGCTCGAGTTTGTCCGATGATTTACTTAAATGTGCCCAAATTTTGCGATTTTTGAGAACGAATAAACTTGCGCTTGCGTCAGTTGAGATGTTTAAAATAATTATTCCCTTGCATCCTATTGACATTAGTTTATTGAAAATCTGTTATGGTACTAAAAGAAATAGGTTACACATTTTCGGTATTTATTTCAGTACTTTATTTCATATATATACACGACGTATATAAAATTACAGTGCATTTTAGACTGATGTATAATTTTGTAGTTACAGGGTTTAACAAAAACAAGCTGAGAGTTTTGAAACATTACATGTTCATAAAAGTGAACGTTAATGATACTCGTATACAAAGTTTTGAATGATAGACCTGATGTTATAAAGCTCAGTATTTTTAGAGTCTATTGAATCTTTGAAACAGAAAATTGGACTTGAAAATCTTCACCAGAGATTGAATTTGAAACCTCGGGATCTGAGCTGATTATCTAGTGCGAATGTTTCAGCAGCTTGCTCAACTAGTTACCAACTTTTAATAGCTTCGATATTCCTCAGAAGCGAAACAAAGTATTGACAAAAATATAATCATATTAATATAACTTACTTTTTAGCAGTATTGGTATTTGATCAGTGTATAAAGAAGTTTTAACTGATGTCTCACAGCTGCTTACAAATTAAAAAGTTCACATTCAATCAGTTTAAACTATTTCGGCTTTAGTTCGATTTTGAAATAAAAACTCCACAGTTTGAAAAAGTGAACATTAATATGGATGAACTTTTGACTATATGCCACGGGTCGAAATGAAAAAGGTACATTTTGTCTTGTTTAACGAGGCGAAGTTAGGACTACAAAATCCTCTCTACCACTCTACCTCGACCTTTACTTAGCGTCTCCGTATAGTCACATTACAAGTTGTAAGTGGTGACTGCGGGGATCTTACCGTCAATTTCGCATGAGAATATCCTTTTATTACTAATTAAAAAGAAAACACACGTTTATAGTTATTGGGTTAGATCATTTCTTTAAAAACATAATAATTTCAAGTTCAATATTAATCATTGTTATCTCCGTTTGCAAGACGACAAAATAGTGCATCAAGGTTGACAAATCTTTCAATAGTTGACAGTTGATGCAGAATTACTCTCTTTTACTAGCTGACGTTCACCGATTCAATTCTAGGCTAAGGGACGTTTGTTCGGACCGCCTAAAAGCGTTTATGTATTCCTATTTACACAGGATGAGTTTTAAATGTCCCCCACCTTAACTTTTGAAAAAGAAAATATATTTTCAAACATTTTGGGTAATAATTTTATTGGATCCTATGAAATTTCTTTTGACGTAATGTCACCCAAATACCAGGAGGAAGGGCCCTAAATTTTAAATACAAATCCCGCCTATGGCACCTCAAAAGAAAGAGAATTTAAAATTCTACAATGCAAAGTTTTTATCTTTACTAGTTTTATGAAAAACCCATTTGAAGATTACAAGAAATCAGGTTTACAATGCTACATTTCACATAATATATTTTTCTTCAATATTCCCTATAGGATCATGTTATAGCGTTGTGATTTTCCCTCAAAATATTAAAAGAAAATTTGTCATTAAAAATGTTGTTTGTACAAGTCAAAATACATTCATTAATATTTTAATGCTGCATGAGAATTACTTTTACTAATTAAAAGAGAAAACACACGTTTATAATAATTGTGTTGCTTAGTTTCTTTAAAAAATAAAGTCTTGCAATCTTTAAATGGGTATTACAAAAAACGAGTCGAGATACAAGATTTTTCTTTTTGTCGTTGAATTTGTTTTAAAACTACCTTTTTTCGACGTACCACAAAGAGGGGGGTTTATGTTTAAAACTTTGGTTCCTCATGTCTTAAAAAATCAAAACAATTTTCAGAATTCTATAAAAACATTTACTTAAGTTTTTTAGAAAATTGTTCCTTTATAAAAAGTTAAGGTGGGGGCATTAAAAACTCGCCTTATATATGTTTATGTATTCTTTAGAAAAATCGTTCTAGCTTTAACATAAAAAATAACAAAAAGTGAACAAAAAAAGGTAAAGTTTGTCTTGTTTAACGAGGCGAAGTTAGGACTACAAAGTCCTCTCTACCACTCAACCTCGACCTTTACCTAGCCCTAACCTTTAACAAAGTGTTCAAGCTCTAATTTATAGATGTTAGAAAGCATACTATGCCCGGTAAATTTGTACCGTTTCCATTTTTCACGGTACTTTTACTTCCAGAACATCAACACAATATAATACGACAATACGACTTCTACATGTAGATATGCATCAGCTGGATGGAGATCTACATATTATATGAAGCAATGAAAGCTGACAGTTAGTAGCTGCCAAACTGTTGACAGTCAAGTTTGCTGATGACATAAACACGGTTTCAACTGTCTGTTTGTGTGCTGCAGGATTACACAAGTTTGTCAGTAGGATTAACATACTTGAATCATCGTAATTCAGCAACGTATCCAAAGTTGTAAGCCTGATTGTGGATTGTGTTGTGGTTACGTTTATAGTTATTTATATTTAGGTCACATTTATTTACTTGTCGTCATTGGCACAAATAGTACATAGACTTAACAAAGAAACGTTTTAATAAAAAATTACACAATAGAAAAATGCATTTACTGATTAATTTAAACATCATCTTCCAGAAATTCTTCAATGCTGTAATATAATTTTGTGCCAAAAAGGTGTTGAGTATAAGTTTGAATCAAACCCGGGAACCTTTTGTTCTTTGACAGATCTTACAGTAATTATAGTGTTTTTCTTACCATTCTTACAAAGCGAGGCTGTGAGCGTAGAGACCCGTGTAAATTAATCATGCAAGTCTGAGGCTGTGAAGGAGCGAATAAGAGAAATCAATTGCGTAATTAGATTCACTCATGGAAGTTGTGTTTTAGTGCATAGCTGCGTGTCGCCCTAGTTCAATACTTTTCCACGAAATATAATGATTTTAAACAATTTTTTCTTTATATAAGAGTGAAGTTTATAATATCGGCTTCCACACCGCCCTAGACAATATATTGTTCTATCCTTCAAGATCACTATACCTAAGCACTTTTAGAAATGTTTAAGAACTGAAACCGGAAGTGGGACATGTCTAGAAATGCACTTGTCGTAGTCTGGCCAACTGCTGTGGGTTGTAGGAGTGCTCCAGTTTAACTGCGGTTAGTGTTTGTTCGACACATCAATGTATGAATAATGTAGTTGTGTTGTGCTGAGGAATATCCAGGGTGGTACAAAAACGGTTACCCAAATTATAAAGGTTAAAAGTTTTTATTTGACACCACCCTTTATTATTCCTAGTTAATTAACTAAATTATTTAATTAGTTTCTACGTTGTACTTGTTTGCAACATAAAAACTTCGCTACTTTAGTTAAAAATGTATTAAACTTCACAATATCCTACTCATAAACTACTCGTAATATCAAAACACACTCTTGCCCTCTCAGCATATATGGAGGTACATTAAATTAGAACCTTTCTAGCCATAAAAATGTCATTATGTACATTTTCATGTCATTTCGTCAATTTCAAACAGTCAATTTCGTATATAAACAGTTATATTTTTGGTTTCTCATAAAAAGGCTTAGTTGTAATATAATGTAACCTTAAGATTGCCTTTAGATATTTAACTATCAATAAATCCTTAATGGAAGTGGCTAACAAGGTTAAAGACTTGACTCAACTTTCCCTAACCTCCGGCTCTTAGCGCAGGTTTCAACAAGCTAGAACTTGCTAACAGTTTGGTTACTTAGAAAAACGGTTTCACGTCCAAATTAATGTATACGGAATGTCACAAAAATGTGTAGCGCGCTGTGCAGAACCGAATTCTACATACAAAAGTAAGTCGAAAATGTCTAGTTACATGGTTTTGATTTCAGCTTGAATTAGCCGTAGTCCACCATTTTGTAAATGTTTGAAAATAATGTGGCGGACGCCGGGGCCTACCCTCGAGACAATAGGCCGGCCGCTACAATGAACCTGCGTGAATTCGGAGACCCAATTGACTGACATATATTGCCTTCAACGTTAGTTACGGTTGAATGCACGCGCCATTACCGTCGAAAGATCGAGACTTCAACATGACTGTTGGATTATCTGAGGCCGTTGGTCGCAAGGAAAATTGAATCTAAATTATAAAATGCGGTTAAAACTATGTGTATATAATTTTAATTACTCTTAACATTGTACCATCCCAGCCTTTAAACCCTTGCGCACTTCAGATAACTTTAAAAACAAGTTTTTAATAATGAATTATGAACCTTTAAAATATATTTCGAATATATAAAAAACGTGTTTATAATAGACCGTTAATAGACAG